>BMAW01099820.1:0-35339 GCA_019974015.1 Nephila pilipes | reverse complement strand
TGAATTGTTCCATGATTTTGGAAGATAATCACGCAATTCATCTTTAAAACCGTGTAAACACTTGAACCTTTTAAAACACTTTATCCATACACGGTGCAAAATATGAATTTCATCCCTTTCTCCTTAAACTGTCAGAAAAATACTGTGAACTTACTCGTGCTCAAAAAAATCAGGTTTGCTACTACTGCATAAGCATTTGATTGACGAGCGTCAAAGTGAGTCAACGCTTATGCCCAGTTTATAGGTGTTTTAAATGAAAGAGATATGTCTTATTCCCTGCATGAAAATGTTGTATCTAGAAAACAATGATAGGGGGAAAGCTGTGAAAACAGCAAAAGAGAGGCAGTGATACTTCAGTAACAACGCTGTGAGATAATGAAGTTTTTTTTTCTTTTTACATTTTTATTTAAACTTTTTTCCTTATATTTTTGTTGGTTTTAATAATTTTTTTTTTAAAATTTCATTGTGGGAATTTTGTAGGAAGAGATCATTTAGTGGTTTTGAAAGCAAAATTAAATCATGAAAGTGGATTTATGAATAGAGTTTCGGTCCTAAAAATTTCGTTTTCATGATTTAAAATAGTGTTAATAAATTTCGCAAGAGTTTGGTGATGTATGTTTCCATTGACACAATTTTTAAATCTTGTGGAATTACTGTGCAAAATTTGAATCTTGCAAAATTTGAATTTTTTCATGTGGGTTGGGGCGGCCGACCTCCAAACAGGGGAGGCGTAAGTTATAATTGGGCGAAGCACCTGCTTATAAAGCAGCATTTTGTTTTTTAAAGAAAGAGGAGATTGTCTGCCAATTAAGGAAATGCATAAATGGATTTTATTCCAAAATTTATCTGATAATTATTTAATGTGCGGCCTGTAGATTCACTTCGAATCTGACTCAAGTCTCAGATAACGCACCACCGAAAACCAGTTTATCTCATCTTCGAGAAGTTCTAAATTCAGAATTGGGTTGATTTTCTCAAATTTTCTGAAAATGATGACGTGTGTTTTATCAACATTAATTGCGATCCTCTAGTCCAGGGGTCTCCAAACTTTCCAGCCTTAGGGCCATATTGATTACTCCAGTAAATTCCAAGGGCCAAAACCATATTATCATTCATTGTTGCCGGTGGTAAAAAGTTGAATCAGTCCACTAGTGGTGTAAAATGTGATTACTTTTTTGCCAGATGCCTCTAGCGACGGGAACGCTTTAATTTTATGCCTCTAGCGACGGGGACGATACTCATTTAATTTCTGCCAGATGCCTCTAGCGACGGGGAAGCTGATGTATTTTCCATATCGTATGGGTATCCGTTATAATGGGGTACCCGCATCGTATCGCCATAGTAATCATTGATTACAAAAGTAATGAAATGCACAAGTAATCATTGATTACTTTTTTCTTCAGTAATCGTTACTTCGGTTCCTAACGAGTAACGAGTACTCAAGTAACGAATGAGTATTTTTTTTACATGAAAAAAAAAGTCCGAAAAAGTACGCCACGTTTAAAAAAGGCTGCAAATCGGACTAAAGTCCGCAAAACGGCAACACTGCATATTATTAATTTTCCTGTCATTATCTGTAATTTCTAGATTAGTCGTAGAGTACGAGCGAGCCATGAGGAGTAACGTAACAGGACATCTGGTGGACACAAGCGGAAATAGGTAGTACCTTCTATCGCTAACAGATGGCGCTAATAGCACTTACAGAATAATCTCGTTGGTTCGAGAAAGTTCTGGTGTCTTCCACTCACTTCTAGATGGCAGTAAGTGGAATATATAAGAAGGCTAGTGGCGCAACCACAAGTCAACCAAATCCTCTCTGATTCTCATAATCCCCCATAATCGAGATTTAACCTTTAATTCAATTTAATATCAACTTTTAAATATAAATAAAAATATATGCAAGATTTGACAACAACAAGGGCAGCCAATAGCAGCAGTATAAGTGTACATCCTCTCTCGACCAATAGGAATGCACCACGTCATTTTCCTTCCCAAGAACACTTTTCAAACAACAGCATCCAGCATCTTTTAAAGTCTCTTATAGCCACCAGGAATCGCTAGTGTCTCCGTGACTTTTTTCAAGATAACAACAGTTCTACTCGCCCAATTTTACTCAAAGTTCTTATCAGCATCCAGGAAACAACATAGAAGAAAGTAATTCCCATTTTCACCCAAAGGAACATTTATTTTTCAAGATTCGGGCTAGAGGAGCGCTCCGCGCTCTAGGCGCCCGCAGAAGTCAACGTCAACGTCAACCACAAGTCAGTTCCTATGACACTGCTGTGAAATAAAATAGTGCGTACCTCCTTAAAACGTGTTTGTGCGTGTTTAAGTTTAAGACATCTTTGTAACAATATTTTGATTTGAATTGTTGCTTTTGTGTGTGATTTAGTAGAATGGAAAAGAAGCGAAAAATTGATAGTGAATGCAGAAAATTCAAAGATCAGTGGAACATTCAGTATTTCGTAATTGAGTCCAGTAACAAGGCGCTATGGTTGATTTGCAATGAAAGCATAGCCGTTCTCAAAGAATATAACATTAAACGTCATTATGAAGCAAAACATTTTCAAAATTACTCAAAATATACAGGAAGTTTGCGGACAGAAAAATTCGAAGCTATGAAGCTCGGATTGAAATCGCAGCAATCTTTATTTACAAAACTCAAAACTGAACAAGAGGCTGCAACTCATGCCAGCTTTCGTGTGGCTCTTGAAATTGCAAAACGTGGAAAACCATTCACCGATGGAGAAATGGTCAAAGAATGCATAATCGCAGTAGCCGAAGAAATGTGCCCTGAAAAGGTAAATTTATTAAAAACTGTCAGTATGTCAGCAAACACTGTGGCTCAAAGGGTAGAAGACATCGCTGAAAATATATCCTCTCAACTGTTCAACAAAAATGGACATGTTGAGTGGTTTTCTTTGGCCTTGGATGAGTCAACGGATGTGTCAGATACTGCTCAGGTGTTGATTTATATTCGAGGAGTAGATAAAAGCTATGAAGTGCATGAAGAACTTCTTGATATGTATAGTATTCATGGCACAACTACTGGTTCAGATATTTTTAAAGGAGTTGAAATGGCCATTAACCAAAAGAACCTTCGATGGAAAAACTTGAAATGTATTACAACTGATGGAGGCAAAAACATGAGTGGTAAAGATAAAGGAGTGGTCGCTCTTGTGTCAAAGGCTGTAGAAAATGACGTTGGTTCAAAACCAATAGTCTTACATTGTATCATTCATCAACAGTCTTTGTGCGGAAAATGTTTGGATATGTCTGAAGTTCTGAAACCAGTCATATCAACTGTTAATTTTATCAGATCTTTTGGGCTGAATCACCGACAATTCGTGCAATTTATTGAAGAGATTGGAGAAAATGACTTACCTTATCATACTGCCGTACGTTGGCTTAGTTGTGGGAAAGTCCTTCAGCGCTTTTTTGAACTTCGAGCAGTGATCGAAATTTTTTTGAATGAAAAGCATCGCCCTCTTACTGAATTGCAAAACAACGCATGGCTGTGGAAGTTAGCATTCTATGTTGATTTGACAAAACATGTGAACGAACTGAATTTGAGATTGCAAGGAGAAAACCAGCATCTTCCTGATTTATACACTAATATCAAATCATTCCGGAAGAAATTGATACTGTTTCAATCACAACTACGAAGTAAATGTTTTTTACATTTTAAAACATGTGAAATATTCAGCCACACCACTGAGACCGAGTTTCCTATCGATTTTGCAATCGAAACTTTGAGTGCTTTGAAAATAAATTTTGATACTCGTTTCTCGGACTTTGATGCCATTGCGAATCAAATTAAGATTTTTCAGAATCCTTTTGATACCGACATTGAAACCCTAGCCCCGGAACTTCAAATGGAAATGATTGATCTACAGTGCAGTGATATAATTAAGAACAAATATCAAAACTTATCTTTGTTGGAATTTTATAAGTGTCTTCCACTGACACAATTTGATAATTTGCATAAATTTGCTCGTGGGCTGTTTTCTGTTTTTGGTACTACTTATTTGTGTGAGAAGACCTTTTCCAAAATGAAGTACACAAAAAATGTTTACAGATCTAAATTAACTGATGAGCATCTTAAATCTCTTTTAATAATTGGTACAAGTAAAATTAGTCCACAACTACAAACTATTGTCAGTGGAAAATCTCAATTACATAAATCTCATTAGTATTTCATATGTCATTATGCTTGTTATAAGTTATTTTTTCATTTAAAATGTATAAAATGTTAGTTGGATTCATTTCAATAATTTGTTAGTTAGTATATAGTAACCTACAACAATGTTATGAGTAGTTAGCCCATGACCATATCAATGTAGATGTCATATTAATAATTATTCAACATAAAAATAGATTACTTCAGTAAACTAAATTTAATTTGCTATAAAAAATAAATATGTTCTCTAGAAGGAGTTTTCTTTCAAGTATGCTAGCTCTCCGCGGGCCGGACAAAATCTGTCCGCGGGCCGGATGTGGCCCTCGGGCCGTAGTTTGGAGACCCCTGCTCTAGTCCGTAAACCAAACTTCAAGAGTGTTTAGATAGTTTTAGAGAGCTTTGTGTATTTGAGATTGGGACCTGAACGAGCATAGTGGAGTCATCTGCAAAGAGAAAAACGCTGATTGTAGTGTGGTGTGGAAAGTCTGACGTGAAGATATTGTACAAAAATGGGCTTAAGACACTGCCCTGCGGACAGCCCGCAGGCATAGTACCTTTATTTGAGAGACAATTTTTAATTTTGACCTGAAATGACATGTTCTGTAAAAAACTGAATAATTCTAATGAGGTAAGCAGGAAATTTGAAATTTATCATTTTGTATATGAGATCATCATGCCACATCCTATCGAATGTTCGCTGAATATCCAGGAAAAGGCCAATAGTGAAAATTTGTGAGTGAAACCTTCATTAATGATGTTGTTGATTCTAATTAGTTGATGAATACTGGAATGACCCTCAAGGAATCCATAATGCACCGAGGGTATACAATTAATTTCATTACTGTAACTTTTAATCCTCTCGAAAATCTTAGCAGCAGCTCATAATAAACTAATGGGTCTATAATTTTCAGTAAATTTGTGATCTTGCTTTGGTTTGGAAATCATAACAATACTTGCTTCTTTCCAAACACTAGGGAAATAATTTAACATAAGGCTTATAATTTTGGTAAGGTTTGTAATGGCTTTATCAGGAAGATATTTAAGAACAATATTTGGAATTGAATTCGGGCCAGGAGCTCTTTTATTAACTAATTTTCGAATGATTTCATTTGGGGTGGCCAAGGGGAGACTAGAAAGAGTGTGATTATTATTAAGGAAATCAGAAACAACTCTTTCCACTTCCTCTATTTTGTCGACAGAATAAGGGTGAGCATTTTTTCTTGGAAGGTAGCTTCCAAAGTTTCTTTAAGCGCTTCAGCTTATTCAAAATCTGAGTAAGTAATTCCACTCGGGCCACTGAGATGTGGAATATTGTAGGCTTTTCTAGTGAAAATTCTGTTGAAATTGAACAAAGAATTATCTTCTGGGTTAAGATTTTCTAGCTTCTATTTTTATGTTCCTGAATAAAATTTCGAATTAGCCTGATAAGAGTATTTATATGCGGAACCGAGTTTGATTCTTAAGTTCCCTAAACCTAGTTTCAGTTTTTATGAGGTTTCTAATATTTTGAGGGAGCCTAAGGTGGGGAGTATTAATAACTCTAGTTACAGATGAGCAATTAATTGCTTGAATAACGATAGAGTTAGTTATTTATTGCCTCATCAATGATATTTAATTCAATTTTGGGATTCCCAAGCATAGTTTGATAAACGACCTCTAGGAATTTAATCCAATTGGTAAATTTGTGAGTTCTCAACTCTGGGAGGGAAGAATATTATTGAGTAAGAGATCAATAATTTCTGGATTATGCTAAGTTCGTTAACAGAAGAAATACCCGAGTACCGAAAAATACCGAGCTAGTTTTTTTGCGATTGCAAAATCAAGAATGGACTTGTGTGGACCTCCGTGTTTTAGTTTAGATTTTTTTTTTATTAACGTCTTACTAGAAGCAACACGAGGGCTATTGGAGACGGATTTCGTAATTTCGAACCTCGGTCAAGTGATGAGGATGACACCTGACCTGGCACCCCATCTCCTAACTTCCACACCACGTCAAAGGTAGGACTTTGGGCCCCGATAGATTTAACGTGCATCAGCTCGGGCTACACGGCGGGTCTTTATTGGCCAAGACTCGAGCCCGCGGCTCAACAAAACCTGCCGGCCATGAATCTGAAACCATGGCCACTAGGCTACCGCGGCCGCGTGGACTTCTGTGAGCAGGTTGATCAGGAGCTATAATATCAAGTACCGAGACAGCCGCCCAATTGCATATGACAGTATCGTTTTTATTTGCTCTGCCAGGATCCCAGCAGGAGTGTTTAGCATTAAAGTCCCCAAAAAGAATAACTTTACGATTTTGAATGAGGATAGCATATAAGTCAACAGTGCTGATGGTACAATAGGGAGGTTTATAAATGCTAGAGGCAGTGATGAACGAAATATTTTGCAGACAAATATTTATGGTAGTATTCTCAAAAGTTTAAGTATTAAAGCAACATGCTTAATTGTATTTTTAACAAAAATAGCAGTGCCTCCTCCCCTATGGGTAAGACTGTCATTCCTGCGATAAATGTAATTTGGAATTTTAACTGCATCCGTGGGACGAAGAAGAGTTTCTTGAATACCTATGATATCAGGATCATGTTTGGCTATTGAGTTTTTTTATTCGTCTATTTGTCTTTTGAGATCGTTTGCTGCTTTAAACGAATAGCATTCAAGGTAGAAACAAAACAAAACATGTGATTATGCACAACTTTCCCAAAATAAGAGCTATCAGAGTCAACAAACACTTAACCGAAAAGGAAAACCGAACTTTAACCGAAAATATTGGCATCCTGAGATACCGACATAAAGATTTATAACTATTTGAAATTTTTTAAGTAAACGTGATATTATTATAAACAGTAACGGAAATCCATAACAAGCAAAACTTAATGTATTTCTTTAAAGTGCAGGCATTGGGAAAATAAACTGGCACCCTAAATATTCTGCCTTGTCGGGATCAACAATGAATTTATGAACAGCGCCCTTCGAAGAGCTACTGCTGTGTCACGCTTTCCTAGAAATGAAATTAATTTGGCTGCATAGCAGTGTGGGGATCCCTGTACTGAAAAAATGAAATAAAGATTCAGCATTTGTATATGAATTGAAGATTGCAGCCTTCCCTACTAATGTCCGAGTTTTGTAATGTATTCATTTTTTACAACGTTTTTATGTATTTCACTTGGCGTGTATATTAGTGAGTCATCAAATTTTCGATCGTTAATTTAGCCAACTTCCCATCAAGCTACAGTTCTGAACTTTGGGAATCGTTCTTACTCGCCTATCAATGCACTATTTAGACATTTGCGACAAGTTTTAACTAATATTTCAATATTTTTTTTTCGGTTACAGCAGGACTTGGCGACAGGAATTATTTGGCGGTATTTCGCCAAATGTGGCTACCACGGTCCATTTCTCGGACTTAACGTTCAGCCAAAACGTTTTTAAAACATTGGTTTTTATCTCGAATTTTTATTTTCTGTCGAAGTATTTTAAATTGTTTCATATTATATATTCACTTAGCGTTTTATTTTTAGTTTTTGAAATTTTATATTTAATTCTTTCGTCCAAAAGACATCTGTTCCAATACACTGTACAGTTTGTATTTCTGTGCATAGAAAGAAAATTTAGTACACACACATATGTATCAACAATGCTCCGAAATTCGATTCTTCCGAATTACACCTGCACGATGAATGTGTCACAGGGCAGCAGCAATCTCGTGGCTGCGGTAGCTTGGTAGTTATGGTCGCAGACTTGCGACCGGGGTTTCGTCGAGTCGCAAGTCACCGCTAAAAGACTCGCCGTGTAACCAGGGCTGACACACGTTAAATCTGTCGAGGCTCAAAGTCCACCCGTTGCCGGGAAATCGTGACGACAATGGGGTGCAGATTGATATGCATTCAAAAGAAAAAAAGAAAAGTGATAAATTGGAAGTATTAGAACTATTGTGTCAAAAATGAGCGTCGTTAGAACTTGATGTCTATGTAAACAAATTGCTTGACTACTTTTTCTTTTGACTTTCGGGACTATCTTTCATTCTTTGCTCCAAAATGTACTGTTTTTTGTTATAAAAAATTCTTTTAGCCATTAAATGTTGAGTGCGGGTGTGATTGTCTCTCGGGGTGCCGGTTTGTAGCTCTCAACTCTTTGGGTGAGCTCAGTCCCCTCAAGGCATTCTGCTAATAAAACTCGCGTTGCTTCTAAGTGAGAGGCCGCGGTAGCCTAGTGGTCATGGTTTCAGATTCGTGACCGGTTTTCGTTCAGTTGCGGGTTCGATCCTTGGCCGCCAAAGACCCGCCGTGTAGCCGGGGCTGATGCACGTTAAATCTGTTCGGAGCCCAAAGACCTCCCGTGGCGTGGATGTTAGGAGATGGGAGGTGCCAGCTTAAGTGTCGTCCTCGTCACTTGACCGTGGTTCAAAATTACGAGGTCCGTCGCCAATAGCCCTTGTGTTACTTCTAGTGCGACGTTAATAAAACCTATCAATCAATTATTCGAAGTTTTAAGACCCCGAGGCATCCTAGTGATCTTTTTCTTTTCCATGGGATTTACTATCTTTGGTAAACACGCTGAAGCGCTCCCGGAATACCCTAGCAACCCTTTTCTATTTTCGACCCTCCTTCTTGTCTCCAATTTTTGTCTACTTTTCACATGTCTGGATCAGTTTCACACTTTACTGGTCACAACATTCACGAACCACAACATTCAGTAATGAACTTTGAATTGTCATATTGACAATAGATACACATGTACTATTTCTCTCATCAATAGCAGAGAATATTTTAGCAACTAATAAAAATATATCACACTTGGCATACCTATCATTAAATGTTCCACTTTAAGAGAACAATGTGTCTGGTAAGATGATTTCAAAAAAAATATTGATTTTTTTAACTATTTTGTGGTAATGATAACTTATTTATTTTAGGCCTTTGAATTGTTTCTTTATTGGAAACAGCTGGTGGCAAAACTAAATGAAAATTGGCTGACAAACATTGATATTTCCAAAAAAAGAGGGCATTGGAGTATTTTTGCTATGATATATATATATATGACAAAATAATGTATTTGATCTGTAATAATAGTTATACTTGTTTAACAATAAAGTTTACTATGAACACAAATTAAGAACTATGATACTATAAAAGTAAATTGGGAAAAGAAAAATTATCACTGTTAACTATATATATATAAAGTGATCTATATGATTTGTACTTGTTTTTTTTCAATCCTACGCCAAACCTAGGCATATCCACTATTAATCTATGACAGCCAGCCCAATACAGTTCAGAGACACATATAAAATGATTAAAATTCTTTTCAAAATTTACAGCTACTATGTCAATAAGTCCAGGACAGCAATTCAAGTGAACACTGTTTATGTCAGAACCATTCAGGCTGAGTGGGCAAATCAGAGCATCTGCCAATCCAAATATATGAAGGTGCTTCCTAAGGTAATTATGTCCGGTTACTATCCTGAAATAGATACACCCACTTGTCTGGACAGATCATATAGTAAGGGATTTTCCAACAAGGAATCCCAGGTCTTTCCACTGGTTAAATTGATAACAATTTCTTGATATCTGGCTTTGAATTTGGCTGTAATAATTCTTTTAATACTTTGGTGACTGGTAGGGGGAGCTGTTTGAGGAAAATTAGATCCGGCTTTAGCAAGCGGATCAGCAAACTCGTTCCCTGAGATACTCCAATGACTTGGTATCCATTGTAGGGAAACATTACATCAATTTTTTACTATAGATTCCATCAAAAGTTGGCATTCAAGAACAGAACTATTTCTAGAAGGCATAATTGAAGAAATAGCCCCGATAGTGGCCTGAGAATCAATAAAAATCGCAATGTTCTGTTCCTCTCCTTTTGCAAATCTCAGTTAATGAATGCCATGTGAACAGCATCTGCTTCACCATCGAAATTTGTATAATGCTTACCAATGGCTCTGCTGAGGCTAAAGTGTCTGGAGTAAACACCAGCATCAGCTCCAGTAGCAGAACCATCAGTGTATATATACAGACAGCGCCATTCAGGGAATTTTTCGCTGATAGTGGCTGTGACAATTTTCAATGATTTGCACTTGTTAGAAGTTAGCCTGAGGATGGAAATGAGTTTGGTTCACATGTGAACTGCACCAGAGAAAAATGTGAATAAAATATAGAAATAGTACAATGAACAATTACATAACAACTTCACATCAAGACCACAGTTAAATCTTACTTGGTGCAGCATAGCCATTTCTGGCTCTTGCGCCAATAAACTTTACACTCACTCACTCACAATTACATAAATTATATATTTAGCAAATGTTTTTATTTATATATAACTTTCCATCTTTATAATTTAGAAAATTACCTTAATGTTTTATTTTATCAATACCGTTGCTTTACCTTGTATTGATTATTCTGCAAATTGAATTTCTAGTTTGTGAATGTTAACTTAAGAATTACTTTGTTCATAATAAAGTATTTTAACAATTATACAAATAAAATGTAAAATTCCATCCATCTTGCTCTTCCTCCCCCCCTTAATTTTGAAAATTTACAAAAACATTATTTTATTTATTTTCTAAACAAAGGAAATTATTTTTTAAAGTTTATAAAAATTGTGATACATTCTATTCTTTGAGTTATAACTTTTAAAACAAATGATAAATAGATGTTTTATAACCTATTTAAAATGCATCATTGTATTGATTATTACAATATCTTTTATTTTGAATTGTTTGTTTTAATGTAATTATGCTTCCATTTATCTAATAAATCAATTAGAAAATAGACAAATGTACATATTTTATTGTAAGGGTGCACCAAACAACAATTTTGCACAAAGACATCTTAAACTTGCAGTGCCACTCAACAGGTATTAGTCCCATAGGGCTCACATATCTTAATACAGCTTTTTCCTTCAAGCAATTCAATGTTCATTTGCACTCTACCGATCTTTTTTTTTTTTAACTATGGAGTTTACTGTCTATGGAGTCTATTTTTGTCTCTAATTGTCAACCATTTTTCACCTTTTTTTTCAAACATCAAAACCCCAGTTGCACCTTGTATGGTGGAACACCTGGCTCTCACACCATTAAACTCTAACCATTAATCACATTATTCAATGTTTTACTTGGCTGTAAAGATTGACAGACCTTCACTAACTAACTATGAATAAGACATTTGAGTAGGCCAGTAGATTCAGGCATTATAAAGCATTGAAAAACAAATGAGCAATGGAGGTTAAAATCTATAGCATAATGAGATAAAGACAACTAATTAAGCCCAAAACACATTCAGAGCAGGTACCTCCAGTTATTGATAAAATTTAATGTTCAACCATTAAATTATGGGTTCGAAATGGTTAGTTAATTTCATTATATATAAAAGATATATAAGAAATAAAGCCCCATAAAGAAAGTAAGTATAATTATTATGGCAAAATTTGTTTTTAAAATATTTAAAATTATTTTTCAAATTCAGATGTCAAACTAAAATAATAATAATAATAATAAAAAATAAAAAAAAGACATGCTCAAATTTTTCACAATCGTCATTTACTGATTCCTAGCATAATTTTTATAGGTTTACTTTATATTTGTCTTAAAAGTTACTAGATTCTGATTAAATGATTTATTTTAAAAGTAATTTTTTTATATAACTCTAATTTCTATGCAGAAATAAGAATAGTTTTCAAAAATTTTAGATTATGCATTAAATTATATTAAGTCACAAAAATACATAGAAAAACAGTCAACCATTTGAAATTGATAAAATATAATTTTCTTTTTTCATGAATCAACACCAATAAATTTTTCCAAATTCATATTCTTCAAACAGTATCATGTTTACTCACAATATAAATGTTAGGAAAAAAAAACATTTAAATACAGAATTGAAGAATATTGAATATAAGATAACAGTTATATAAAAAAGACTTTAAATTTGGCTAAAATCTATACATATATTTCAGTGCATATACATATGTAGGGATAGGAATTCTTGTTCATTTTTTAAGAACTATTCTTTCACCTGTTCTTAGATCCACATGTTCTTTTAGGTTCCTTGAACAAAATCATTGTGCAATGAATTTCCCACTATATATTTACTACACATGATTACTTTACATATTTTAGGAAAATTTAATTTGGGGTTGAATATTAGGAAAAAATATCGCGTTTTTAATTTAAGTAATACAATGGACAACTGAATGGAGCAACTCATTCCTGTTCGGAATGGTTTACCCTAATCTTTATAGTTCCTCAACCTGCTTCAATAGATCTACTAAAAAATGTACCAAAACAGGTCTTCTATTTCCAAGACATGCTTTGCCAAGTCTTATGCCCTGCAGATAGAGCTAATTAAGAGGAGTTTTTTATTCTTCATCCTAGTTCCTTCAGAGCCATTCAATCTAGTTCTTTCATTCTTCACCCTAGTTCCTTCAGAGCCATTCAATATAGTTCTTCATTCTTATTGCCTTTTTGCTGCAATGAAAGCCATCGGAGGCTCGTTGGTTGATGGCTCTAATCGGGGATTCTGCAGCCAGTGGACTGGCAGTTTCAGAGAGCATTTGTTTATTTCTAGCACAAGAGCGGGCCACAGAATGGAGGGAAAATGCCAACAATATCTTTGAGTTCCTTCAGCAGTGAAAGGAAAATGATTCTGAATTATTCAGAACAGCAAAGAACAGGCATTTTGACACCTCCTCCTGCTCTTTTACATGAACTGGTACAAAAATCAGGTTATTCTTTTAATCCTTTTCCCTAAGCATAAGTATCAATGAATACATCACATGTTAAAAGTTCGAATAATATAGTAAATGCCTTCAAGGTAGCAATGTATTTATTAATTTTTAGTTACAATGATATACATCTGTGTTACATACTTTAAAAGAGTAAAATAAAATACAACAGAACATTTAAGATAGAGTTTAATATTTGATTAAACTTATAAGACAAAAAAAATATTTACATGCAGGAAAACTATCTTTTCTTATAAAGACATGGTTTTAGAGAGAAATCTGGCAATTTTCCAGTTTTACATTGCTTTTTTTCTTTCTTCAAATCAAGGAAAACAAACATTTTGTGTTTAGTATTCTGTAAATAAAAAAGAATTATTATGTTATGTAACGAAATTCATTCTATGAAAAATCAATATGAATAAAAATAATGGTTTTTCAAAGCATTAATTTTAGTTTACAATTTTTGACAATAAATTAAATATTTATATAAACAAAGAATAATTAAAAAAGAATAAATTTTAAAATTTTAGACCATGGACAGATATAAAATTGATATTAATATTTATCTAAAATTTTCAATTATGAATTCAATTTAATGATTTTATTTTTCAATTACTATGATGAGAAAATATTAACCTTTGATTAAACATTTACTTATAATGTCAAATGCATTAAACTGAATAAAACCAAATTTTAAGTAAAGCCTTCATTGAAAGTAAAGTTATTAATACTATGATATTTATCAATTAGTAATACTGCTTTAAAAAAAATTAAAATTAAATATAGACCCAGAATGTCAGGATTTTCAAACCTTAAAATCCCATGTAACCCATTTAATTCAACTCGGTGGAAAGAATCCAAAATAATACATAGAACAAATTTTTGATTTTCATTGATAATGTCCTTCATAATTTTAACATTTGTTCCTTCAAATTAAGTCATATAATGATCATAATTTAAATACTAATAAATCATAAATGTTCACTTTTTCTACTGCTAAAATTAATTCCTGTCACTTTCCTATACACATACTTTTGCTCTCATTCAATCAGAATGACTTGCAACTTTTAGAAGGAATGATAAAACTAGTTTCTTTAAAATATCTACAATAAAAAAAGGATCCCTGAAATACTTGTAAAGCCTTTTCACAAAAATATTACATTCAAAAGGTCATTTTTATAAGTAACCAATAAATGAGATAGTAATTGAATTACTAGAAATGAAAATAGTAACCTTCCCACAACAAAAACTTTAAAAATCAAAATTGAAATGCTTGTATTAAAAAATACAGTTGTCCAATGTTAAATTAATCCTGTTTTACTATTTTTTTTCCAATGTAAATTAACTTCACAATATCAAAATCATCGCAATAAATTATTTTCTTCAGAAGGTAAAAAACTGTTTACTTTATTAATAAGGTTTGCAAACATAAAAAATAATAAGAAGGGGGACAGTTTGTATAATTTATTTTTAATGCTTCCTATATCAATAAGTATTCATTAATATTTAAATTAAATAATTTTATTACAAAAGAGTTTTGTCTTATTTAAGAATTTAAATTTCTGAAAAAAATTTAAGCCATACACAATGAGCAGCTTAAAAAGAGATAACTATTATAAAACATTTATCTTCTTACAAGACAACAAAATTTATTTTTTATTTTTCAAAATATTTTACAATCAGCATATTCCTCATATATATTTATGCAATTTATAGTGGCACCGTCATAAACTATAATAAATTTCATCATTTCCTGGGCTTTAATGAATAATTTGTCATTCTTGTCGTAGAGTGATAAGAGAAATTTATTCACATTTTGAAAACTGCCATTCTGGAGAATATGTAAAGCTCATGGACCAAGAATACAGATTAAGAAGTAATGTAATGCGAATAATATATATATAAATTATTTTAGGGAATTTTGTTTGAAAACAGTTGCCTTAATAACTTCAGGTCACACCTCATATGTAATTAACTATATGTCTTAAGACAGATATGGCCAATCCAAATGATTTCAGAGGCCAATTTGATGAAGAACATTACATTGAGCTGCACTTTAGATAAACATGCTTTTAAAAAATAATATAAATACCAAATAAATAAAATTTTATTGTTATATTGTGATATCAAATATAATAAACTTTCGAGTCTAAATTAATGAGATAGTTGTTTATTCTTTCCTTCACTTAATTTTTGTAAATTGATATTTATGTTCAACATAGCACCTTATAGCTGGTTTTCTATCAGTTAATAAAGCACATGTTGAACTCTTTGTAAATTTCATCTTCAAAAAAAAAAATTTCACAAATACATGTGGATCCAAACAAGCTTACAATTTGCAGTGCAAAGTATCTTAAGTTTAATATTTCTTGGATGTAATATAAGTACTGTAAAAATTAATTTTTGATGTGGATGCAAAAATTTGTTTAATTTCATAGCTGCACTGTAACTCAACTCCTTTTGCAGATTCAGCAACAATATTCATGTGAACATGAAATAGGCATGAAAATATTTCAATCATTTTATCATATTTTGCTAACACTGAAAAATAATTATCAAATGCAGTTATAAGTTACTTTATTTCGTTAGCAAATTACAAGAAATTCTTAGGTTTGCTTTTAAGGAAGTTATTTCATCATAGAAAAAGGTTGAGCATTATTGCCAAGTTGGCACTTAAACATTAATTTTTATTCAAAAGCTTTGATGAAATTACAAGCATTGATTATTAAATTATTTAAACCTTTCAAGCCCTTATTTAGCTGATGAAGCTTTTCTGTTATATCCATTGAAAAACATAGGTCCAAGAACCAATTATCATCACTTAATTCAGGAACAGATTCTTGTTTCTCGTTCATAAATATATTTATTTCCTCCCGTAAATTAAACTTTTTTTAAACATCTTCCTCAAATTAGACATCTAAGATTGGTAAAATATACAATATCACCAGAAGATAATTTATTAAGGAGTTCTTTGAATAGCTGATGTGGATGAGAATGTGAATGAATGTAACTTACTATTTTAAAAATTAATTTCATAATTTGATTCATGCATAATACTCGAGAAAATTTTTTGTTGATGTCTCAAACAGTGAATAAAAATATCATTGGTTTAATGCTTCTGAAAAATCTAGCTTATTTATAAGTAATTTTACAGCTCCCTTATTTTTACCTACCAAAGCCCATGTCCCATTTGTTGTTAATCCTGAAATAGCATCAAAACTTAAGCTATTTTTGGCAAAACATTTTTCATTCACCTAAAAAAAAAATCCCCTCTAGTTTGTCTTTTAAATTTAAAAGATTTAACATTTCTTTGGTCACTTCGAAGAATGAATAATCCACACTGTAAATAATATTACAAGATGAAATGTGCTCGAGATATCTGTACTTTCATAAAAAAGCCAATTTTATCTTGCAAAGTTACAACTATTATAGCTGAAATGTGACCAATACCAAAACATATAGTTTGGTGTGCAAGACTGAGACTTGAAAATAATTCGCTTTAATTGGGCCAAACATCTTTTATACAACTGCTTTTTAACAGTCCTTTCCCCAGTTTACTATCCCAAAATAGTTTTATATTCCTTGCAATCAATATGGCAACAGAATAACTTGTTTTGATATGATAGATGATTGTAGTAATAATGATTCAAACATTGTTTGCTGAGTTTTCGGATGTGATTTAAGTGCAGTTAACATAATTTTTTTTTTTACTTCTTTAATGAAATTTACATACTCAATGCTTTGTCTCATGATACCTTTTAATGTTATGTTCCTTAAATACAATGACAGTCTGTCTACAAATCAAACACATTAATTTTGAAAA
The DNA here is from genome assembly GCA_019974015.1 of Nephila pilipes. Lineage (NCBI taxonomy): Eukaryota > Metazoa > Arthropoda > Arachnida > Araneae > Nephilidae > Nephila > Nephila pilipes. The sequence continues at coordinate 18,615 of BMAW01099820.1, read as the reverse complement.
TTGCATTATGAAAAAAAATCTTTTTCCTAATAATTCTTTAATTTCCTGTTTTCATCAACAACATTTCTTTTATTTTAATTCATCCTTGTTATAGATAAAAAAAAATTCCAAATCAATGTAAATTGGAGAATACTGGTATATTACAAAGAACAAAACACACATTTCTAAACGGATTTAGTATTCTTGTTTTGTAATTATGTAAAAATCAGGGCTTCAAACCATAATTTTTTCTAATCCAGTTTTTGTTCGAAAAATCAAAATTGTTGAAATTCCCTTCTGTTCTTGTATGCATCATCAAAAGCATATAAACTGATTAATGTATATTCAAACAGGTTTTAAATCTCTTTGAATGCAATTCAATTTACATTAAAATGTCATCATCTAGGTATCACTAATTTTTCAAAAAGATCTTTTTAAAATTTTCATAAAATTTAATTTGTGAAATAAGTTATGAATTAAATTTATAAAAATCCGCCGTAGCTTATATTTTCTTGCCAAGCACTCAACCTATAGTGGTAAACATTAGCACTTAACCTGATAATCATTTTATGTAAATTATGAAGTATGTTACACTTTTATTATAAATTATTATTGATAATCAAATTCATAATCCTTTTTTAATTCTCATAGGGAGCATTTCAAAAACAGAACTGTCAATGCTTTATGAAGTTAGTGGATTTTGCCGAATTTTGCTTACAGAGCAAATAAGTTGTTCTTGAAAGTGCACACAGTGGTCAGCTACTCTTTGCCATATTTGAAAGGGGGATTTAAAAAAAAGCTTTAAAATATTTTATTTAAAAATTTGAGTCTAAGCCGAAATAAATATAAATAAACTGGAAACCGGTGCCAAAAAAAATAAAATAACGTTTTAGATTCACAAGAGGACTATTTTTGAAGTTTGGTTGTGGTCAAAGAACTACAATTTTTCAATTTTTAATGGGTTTTATTTAACTCATATTGTAACTTCGTCTGGGTCAAAACTTTAAAAGTTTTTTTTCTCACATTTTAAAGTGCTCAATTGAACTGAAATTTTCTATGCACAATTGTTCAAGATGGCAATACGATGATTCACAATTAGAAGAATGAAAATTGATTAAAACTAATTAATGGGTTTCCTTCTTCTGACAATGTATGTCAGGGTCAAAACTTTAAATTTTTTTTCCACAAATACTAAAGTGCTCAATTGAGCTGAAATTCTTAAAACATGATTGTTTTAGATGAAAATACAACAATTTAATTATAATTAAAAAATTAATTGATTAAAACTAATTATTTAAAGAATTAAATTTTACACCATGTTTTTCACTAAGTTACCAAATCCATCATTTGCTTTAATTTTAATTACATGTAGTTGAAATCAATATTCAATTTAATAATTTATTGTTTGCATTAATTTTAATTACACATAACTTGATTAACATAATGCTTAATTGTGCTAAAAAAAATTACACATATTTATTTTAGATGATAAATTTAATAAGTATCAAATAATAAAATAAATTATTAAAACTAATTATTGAATAATTTCAGTTTCTGTCAATGCTCCCTTTTGCTCTCAAAATTTAAAGTATAAAAAATTGTTACACAAAGTGTGAAGTTTGAAAGAAAACCCATGTTCAAAATACTCATTTTTTACGCATGTTATTTTGGTTTTCGAGCAGTTCTGGTTCAAAACTGTGGTAAAAATAACAATATTTAATAAAATTTTTAAACTGAATCAAATAGTGATCATTTGACACTTGAAAATATATAATAACAATTATCAATTTAAAATTTTATTGAATTCTTACTAATTTTTGAATAAATTTCAAATTTTCTTAGAATGTCTTCAGATGTCCCTTTTAACAACTATAGCAAAATTTTTAGGAAACATGCCTGTACATCAAAAATAAACCTAACACATAAATAGAGATAAAAGAACCTTGTTCCTAAAGAGGATAACAAAACTATGGCGAACATAAGAGTGTGTACACTAGTGTCTCGAGACAGCCTTGATATCTGGCTTCCATACACAACTAAGATTACCTAATTACAGGGAAATTATCACTTATTAGCGCAATTTATATTACACGTTTTTATGTAATTTTTCTATAATTAATTTAAAATTTAATATTTTTTGTCCACATGCAATAAAAAAGTTTCCAAAGAAATAAATATAAAATCATCTCACGGGCAGCACAATTTAACATGATAGGATGTGTGTTGGCCAGGTTTATCTTAAATTTAAACATCTGGAAAAAAAAAAAAACTCTTACCTTCTTCTCTAGTTTAAAACCAACATATTCCAAATAGTTAATGAAATGTTCCAAATCATCAATCCTACTCTCTACTTCTGCAATTTTGAGTATTCCCCTAATGATAATACAAAATAAATACATTATTGTATGTATTACAAATTCAAAATGAAATATATTAGAATATTTCATTAATTGAGTACCAGCACTTAAAAAGGAAGCTTTTTCTCCCATTGAAAGTGAAAACATAAATGAGAAAAACTAAAAAGGAAGGATTTCAATTATGGTAGGAGTGAAAGGGGCAGGTTTGAAACATGAAATTCTGATTGTGGAAAATGGGAAAAGGAATGTGAGACAAAAGATGCTCAGCTGTTGAGTGAGGAAAGGTGTTAAAGATGAAACTGGTTTCTGAAGTTAATTTGATACAAATTGTGTTTTAAATGGGCTTAGACGTTTTAAAATGAAGTTTCCAAATCAGCTGACTGGTGAGGGTAGTGACCAATTATCTGAAGGTGAAAAGCTTGTTCTGAAGAATTGTTTTGCGAGGTCTGCAATTCCTACCAGGAAAGAAGTGGTGTTCAGTTCTTTGAATAGCAGTTTGAGAGAGATATAAGTACATACTTCTTTGATGGCTCTAAGTGATTTATTTTGTATGGCATGGAGTTTACGAATATAAGTGATGTTGATTATGCCTGAAATCAGGCATGTATATAGAAGTATAAGGTGTAAGATTTGTTTACAGATTAGCAGTTTGTTGTCAATTGATAGGATAGATCTTTTCCTGATGATTTGGATCATTGCAAATAATTTTTTCTCATAAGTTTTCAATTTTACCGATGTGAGAGCGATAGGAAAGCTTGCGATAAAAAGCGATACCTAAATATTTAACTGATTTGTCCATTCAATGAGGTATACAATATACAATACAAGTAATTTATTTTATGGAAACTAAAGTTACCTACAAATTACATGAAACTGTTTTAAGTACTGTTCAAAAAACATTCTGGAAATTAAAAGTTCAAAAGTGTCATGGGATGCATTTACCAGATGCTAGAAGCCTTTGGTAAAAATAAATGGCTAAAACATCTTCTAGTAACATGTATTTATTTCAAGTACACATAAAATTCTCAGCTTCAGCTAACATTTCAAGAAGTTCTGATTACATAATTTGGCTAAGGCTGACATGACATTCAGGCTGATCGTTGCCACAGTCAGATTCAATCCACTCCACTTTACAATACCCTCCGTCTAGCACACATCCCATATTATTCAAAAGATCCTATTTCAGGTTTTTTCACGTACCTTTTAAAGGAAGTGTATCTTATCACCTTCCTGGAACATGTCTCCATGACTGACCATACATTAACTCACAAATTTCTTTAACTCTGTTATCTATAAAAACTGGCCTATTTCCTTTTATGCATCAAAGAGATGTAGTGGAATTGGATCAAAATGCAATTCTTAAAACTGGCAAATCAAGTATTTTGATAATAGTTTAGAACCTATATAACAAGCCATTAGTTCTAATTGAAGCATCCTTAAACAATTTCAGGTGAACTACTCTGGTTTTGTTTGAACCAGAATTACATTGAAAGAACACTGATCAAACAAAGGCTGCATAAGCTCCCTTGCTAATATTTCCAAAGACATGTAATTCAGTACAATAATTAATTGCCACATATCAAAGTAGCATCTTTCAAAACATACAAATCTTTAAACCACTTAAAAATACATTTACATCATTAGGAGGCAATTTATTGTCCCAAGCAATTTTCATTTCCACAAATCAAGCAATAGTAGTTATGGAAGCAATGTAGATGTTAATAAACTAAAAAGATTAAAACAAATTTTTACACCATTGCAAAAATTAATCTTTTTGTGATTTTTGCATCGTACATAAAGGCATCCATACCTGTATTCCAAAAGATTGGTGGTGATATGATTGAAAAATTTAGAGCAATTAATTATTTGTAAAAATCTTGAGTGATTCTCGTCACTTGACTGAGGTTCAAAATCATGAGGTCTGTTGCCAATAGCCCTCGTATTGCTTCTAGTACGACTTTAATAAAACCAATCTTGCATGATTCAATGTCATAGATTTTTCCATTGGATTAATTCCAATAACAAGTGTAAGTACAACACAATTTACATCAAAACAAAAGTGATTACATCATGCTTCTTTAATGTAAGAGATCAGCACTATAGTTATGCTTTCAATGGATATTGAAAGAAATTCAAGCAAGAGCTTGTATGATTATTATTTATAAATTTGCTAATATTGAAAATATTAAAAAGTTGCTAGAAGGATGATTTGAGAATTTAAGCATCAAAATTAAATTAACTGTAGTTGGATTGACTGAACTTAATAAAAATAATAGTTATTATTTTCAACATAATATTGACTTTGTGAAAGATTTAATAAATTCGACAGAGTCAAAGAACATAAAATTGCAGGAAAAAGACAAATTGATTTGGAGCATATTAAATTAAGAGCTTGCACAAGTATGAGCTGATTTGAAACTAGAGAATCAAAGTGATCCAAATGAAAGTGACATTAATGTTCAAAATTCTATAGTAAAGAGCCTACGAATTTGAAAGTCTATCCTAGGCCTAAAGATTGGGTATTCTTTTTTTTTTTACAACAAAGGCAAAGAAATGTTAAATGTGATCACCTATATTACAGATGAATTGAGTTATAAATAAGTGAACGCTAATATATTGAAAGAGTTCAAGCCCAGAACTTCATTGTACTTAGAAAATTTCAGAATGGCAACATGCTAACAAGACGAAGTTTATACACAGTTTGCTTCTTGTTTAATAATGAACTGGAATATTATTTGAAACTCAGAAATGTGTCAGACTTGAAATCATTAAGTAACTAATTCTATCAGATAAAATATTTAATATTCTTGAAAAAGATGGAACAATGCATATTTCTATTAAAGTACAGAATGAACAGGTTAGTACTACAGAGAACTATATAAAAAAAATACTTGTATTACACTCTCTCAAAATCAAGAGAATTTTTCCGATTTCCTCGATTATCTCTAGAGAAACTGAACAAATTTTAATGAAATTTGGTTTGTACATAGGGTTGATATAATTAAAAAAAAAAAAAAACATTTATCATTCATCATACACATGCATGATCTTGCATAACAGTCATTGGAATAGCAAGGTATGAAACAGCAGTTGCAGAATAAAACCAAAAAAATTGGTTAATAGGGGGTATGGTCCCCTCTCACAGATATACAGGCCTCAAATCATGATTTTATGCTGGAAATAAGAGAGTTTACGAGTTCCTGTGGCAATTGATCCCACTCATTCAGCAATGCTATTTACAGGTCTTGGATAGTTCACAGAGGGAGGTTGTGAATTGCAATTGCTCTCTTGAGAGCATTCCAGGCATGCTCTATAGGATTGCAGTATGGAGATTTGGCTAGTCAATCCATCCGGCAAATATCCTCACTTTCCAGAAATTTGTCGACCAGATGAGCTATATATGACCTAGAGTTGTCATCTATTGAAAGGAAATCGGGACCAACTGCACCCCTGAAAAGTCAAATATAAGGTTCTAAGACCTCATCCCTATATCTCTCAGCAGTCACAATGTCTTTTTCAAAAACATGGAGGAATGTATGGCCATCCAACATGATGCCTGCCCAGATCATCAAGCCTCCGCTGCTGAAATGGTCAATTTCTCGGACATTGGAGGGTAGGCAACAGGTCCCTGGTTCTCTCCATATGAAAGTATGGCGAGAATCACTGGTTAGGCTGAACCAGGACTCATTAGTAAGAGTGAAACTCGAGTTCCTGTGGTTGCATACAACTCATGGGAGACCTGAGAAGCTGTAGCATCCTTGTTGCGCCTTGCTATAATGAACAAATGATGATCTTTATTGGCCGTTGCAGCTCTTGATCAACGTTGCCCAAGCTTTCTCTGAATGGATCCGGTATCCTGAAACTGTTTCCATAAGTTAGACACAATGCTGGGAGTTAAATGTAGTTCTCTGCAAATCTTGATTTGAGACTGGCCTGCTTCTAGTTTACCCACAATTCGCTACCTCATTCTATCATCTAAATATTGGTGGTTCTCCGTCTTACTGTTGGAATTTTAATTTAAGTGATTGCTGGGGGAAAAAAACCCACCCAGAAATTCGGTTAAATGTGCTAGCGAACGAAATGCAGATTTTGGCATACACGCTTATAAATCCTGTTTTTTGACTAGTTCCGCCACATACATATATATCCCTGCATATTTGAAGTACAAGATTTGCATCTTTGTTTTGAAGCAGTATTTATACATCTTGTTCAAATCTTTTCATGAGATTTGACAAAATATGCAAATTCTCTTTAATTTTGAACACCAGTGTACATCACAAAAGAAAAAAAAATGTTAAAATAAGTTCGAATTCTTAGAGCGAAAATTTTAATGGTAAAAATATTCCAAAAGTATTTTTAAGTGACATTAAAAAGTATATGTTCAGTGAAAATCATTTATTGTATAAATTTCCTAATTACGATAAGCTATCTGTAAGTGTATGAATTAAAATAATAAGAATAGCTGTTTAAGAATCGTTCTTACATTCAAATTTTATGAGGGAATACCAAAAATTGAGTCATATGGTAGAAATTAATGAAATTGAGGAATAAAGTGGGTCATATTACATTCCACATTTAGGTGTTTATTGAGGAACTGAAAAAAGTAAATCCCCCCTTCCCCCTTGAACTATTTTTAATGCATCATCTCCAAAAACAAATAGTAAGTCCTTGAATTTTATTCAGTATAATAAAGATATTCTGCAAGATGACTTATTCAGTATCATGGTAAGATTTAGAAAATATATTTACATCTTTATGATAGATGTCAGAAAGATGCATGACATGAATCAGAGGTAGTCATTTAAATTTTGAATGGAGTCTGTGGCAAAAGAAAATTAGATAAAAAAAAACCCCTCTGAACTTACTACATTAACTTATGACACTGTATTCACACCATTTTTGGTGACAAGGGCAATTAAACAAATGGCATTTGATGAAGGAAATAATTTTCCATTAGCTTAACCCGTGCTACAGAATAACATGTACATGGATGACATTTTAACAGGGTCTGAATCTTTACTTGTTGTAATAGAAATACAGCAGAAATTAAATTATTATAGTGTGGAAGTATGCAACTACACAAGTAGAAAAGCAATAGTGATGAGTTTAACATGGGAGCAAGTAACAAGTCTCTTGATTTCGAACTCAGAAATGTTGGGATGATTAGAAGATAGAATCACCCCAAATTTTCTGATCAATTGTGTAGGAGTTAAGACCTCTGTAGTTATTTTCAAATTAAGTATAAAAATCAAAGAAAGGGTGTATATAGTACTTTTTGTATGTTTTCTTTGCGTGTTGTGCGGACAATAGATTTAAACAGAGGCAAAAACAAACTAAAATAGTCCAGATAATTTGGAAGAAATGATTACATAATTATTTGAGTACACTGTGTGAAAGGAATAATGGGTTTTGAAAAATGTAATGTTGAAGTTTGAATAATTGTAACATTAAAAGGAAAATAATTAGTTTTTTTACAATTGGTCAAAGGGGCATGTAATCAAAGTATAATTTGGTAAAGATAATATAAAAAAAAAAGATCATAAGTTGTTTTGATGAAAACTAAACATTGTATGTTTAAATTACCCATTTCAAGATTACAAATTCCTCCTTTTCAAGGTTGAACTAATTTACCTACTGTCTAGAATGTATAATATTCACAAATTGTATTACTGTGTAATAATAATTTAGTATTCATGTAAATTGATTGTATTTATAATTTTTTATTTACTGATTATCTGTGATGTAAAGAAATTTGTATTGTGAACTATTCATATTGTTGACCAAAGCCAAGTCAAAATTAGGTGGAATGTTTATTCATGCAAATATTATATAATTCAAATATCTGCTGCACATGCATGTCTCATGATTCACCACCAATTGAGGCTTCATGTGATGATGAAAATTACATGAAGCTGCATTGGAAGTTAGATAATATTTTATCTGTGTTTAGTGTTAAATGGATCCTCAAATGTGATCTAATAAACTTAAATTTTACTACATTCCACATGTTGTGTTAAGTGAATTAATTGAGTTAGGAAAATCTGAGTCTTATCTAACACTAACAATAATGTTTATACCCATGGTATAATATGAGGCATTTCTATACTTTGTTAAAACAGTTACTCATTTAGCCCTAGTAGTTGTTTGATTAGCTTGCTATTCTTATACACAAATTGTACATTTCACCAAAATAAGCTGTATGGCGAGTTAATAATACAGAATGTCATGCCTGTCTATTATTTCCTTATTTTTTAATAAAATAAATAGTAATTCAATTACGCTTCCTAATAGCACTATTCCTTGCTCTTATCACTTTTTTTACAAGCCATATTGAGGGATCATTTGGAATCAAACACATTAAATAAAACAACTGTAAAATATGAGTGATGTTAAAATTGTGATTAAGAAAGAACAACTGAGCATTCCATTTGGATTGTCTGGATATCTGGCTCAAAAATCAATTTGTTTATAAACACAGCTATTTGTGAACTGAGATATGGCTGTCGTTACATGTTTGTGGCAACAGATGTTATTACAGCATATATTTTCACTAATGGTAGATGAAGTGCAATACATATATTTTGCTTGTATCCAATTTTGTTAACAATAGTTGCATGCAACAAGTGATGCAATTTTTTTGCACACCTTTGTTCACATCTGCGGTCATTTGCAAACACATAATTAACAAATAATTTTGTGTAACATTAGTCAGTGAATATATTGATTAAATTTTAATTATGAGAACAATAACAATTTTCTGAATTACATGGTCAAAGTGGGTGAAAAGTAGCATTAAAAAAATTTGTAGAAAGCACTATATAAAGCTACTAACAATATATAAAAATAAAACTGTTCAAATACAACTTTGCAGGAGGAACAGCTGTATATAATTGACAAAGATTTAAAACTTCATACTGTAACTGATAAATGTAACAGTTTTTTCAATGAAAAAAGTCCATTAGTTAACACAAATTACCGATAGAAATTTTAGTACCACAAATTTACTTCATTCATATCATTAAAAATAAAGCAAGATGGCAATATACTGAAATGAAAAGATGAAATTGAAAGAAAAAAACGAACTACATTTTGATAATTTTTTTCTATTTCAAAATATATTGTTATAAAGCATATATATATAATTGTTTAACTTATTAATAATTCACTAGTATATATTTTTTTTTATTTTTCTCTTGAAATAATAATAATAATAAATAAAAACCAATTTTTTAAATCTCAGTTTCGTTATTGAATTGTGAAACAATTTAAATTCTATTCAAAAATTATTGTACATATATTTAAACAATGAAAACCAATTTTTTCACATAATTTTATATTATCTTTTATGTTGTGTTATGTATTAGATTTTAGTATTTTTAAATATTAAGTCTAGCAATTTAAACTACGTGTCCAAGCAATTTTGATCAAATCAGGCAAAATCTATCACAATAAGCTAGCAACAAGACTATATGTAATACACTCAAGAGTTCAAAGTAAGAAATGAACAATAAATTATAAGTTTGTAATTATATTATTGTTGAATTAGTTTGTAATTAAAGGATGTTTACAAGAACTTGATTTTATGATTCATAGAATTTCAAAAGGTTAGTCACAGCTTTTTATTAAATACTTTAATATGCATGCATTCTTAAAATTTATCAACACATTCACAAAATAAATAAACAAAATAAGATAAAAATACTGTGTGTTTAAAATATTTTTTTAATGCATTTATTTTGGGGGAAAAAAAAAAAAAAAAACCTAATTTTAAAGGATGTTTACAAAAAGTGAAACTTAATTAAAAATTTCAATAATTCAGAATTCCGATTTTTTCAAGAAAGATGAAAGCAAAACTGAAAATGAATAGTAAGTAATTTAATGTACTCATATTTAGCAAGAGTACAGTATATATATTACTAAAAAATCATATTTCTTAGGTCTACATGTCTGTCATATTTATCAGGGGGAAAAAGTAACAAGTTCTCTATGTTTACATTATTAAATACAAAGACAGGTTTGTAAGAATGAAAATACCCACTAATGCTATAAATTTTCTTTTCTTATTAACTCCTCAAACTACAAGAAACAATCAATGCATGCAATTGAAATGCAACAATAAATCTGAGTTTTAGAATTATATTTAATAACACAAATTTCAGTGGTTCTATTACATGATAAAAAGAAAAATACATAAACAAACATAAGAGAGATTTATGAAATATTTCATTGAGATCACTGATTAAAAAAAAGGGTATTTTAAAAACAGATATTAAAATTAGTGAGCAGTTTTTTACACAATTAATTTTAAAGAGAGCAATATAATAATTCTACATATTATGTTAAAACACATTATATATTGAAAAATTATATATAAAATAATAATAAATTTGCTGTCATTTCAATCCCAAAGGAAAATATTTAAGAAATTGATAAATAAAATGAGAAGATATATTAGGAGCATAATATGTCACTTAAGACTAATTTTCCATCATATATACATGGAACAGAAATATGTTACAAAAAGAAATGAAAAACTAACAATACATCAGCCATTAACAATAATTAAAAAAAAGGAAAAATAAACAAACCACATTTCAAAGAAATTTGGCAATCACATAAAAAAACATAGAACTGAGCAATTACATAAATTACAGAAAAATTGACTTCGTATAATATGCATCACTGTAAATTATTCTTAAAATGAAAACAATGAATTTCATATTCACATGAGGTACTTTTATGTTAGTAAAATATATTCAATCAAAAATGCAATTTTAAAAAATTACTTTCAAAGCATAATTTTTAAAAGAAAGATAGGAGGAAAACACCATACAGATAACTTACCCTACTTTTAATATCCTGAAGGCTTCCCTCAGATAATCCTTTAAATTAACACCCATTAAAGATAAACAGAACACTGCAACATCTACACTTTCATTTGGTAGAGGTACCTATGAAATTTAACATGAGTTTAGATGGATTAAGCAAAAACTGATCAAATTGAATCGGCAGCACATTAAATGATACAGAACTGACTTAGTTGTATTTATTTTTGATCAAGAGTATGAAAGGTGAATTAAAAATGAACCTAAAATTTTGCATCATGATAAGATGACAATAACACCTGAATTCTAGTACCTCCTACTTCAAAAAACTTACAGATCTACACTGGATTTAATCTGAAAAATGATTAGTTTAGTTTAGTTTTTATTAACGTTGCACTAGAAGCAACACGAGGGCTATTGGCGACGGACCTCGTAATTTTGAACCATGGTCAAGTGACGAGGACGACACCTGAGCTGGCACCCCCCTCTCCTAACTCTGAAAAATGATTTTTTACCCCCTCGTTTCAGAAATACGTTGCCTGGCATTCTCTGCCTTTAGATTTTGTCAAGAAATTAAATGTGCATTTTTATTTATGTGTTTTTTTTATTAATTACAGAAGGATTAAAAATTTTTTTTATACATTGTTAACAGAAACTGTAATTTATCTCTTTATTAAAAGAATTACTCTCTTTATTACAGGAATGAAACTCATACCTTTCTTAATGATATTGTGTCTTCCACTAAACAACAGTACCTTTTATTTTCAACTTTTATACCTTATCTTAAATGGTTACTACTTTCCCACAATGACAGAATCAAAATTCAAATTACACGATTCTCCATTTACTATACCATAATTTTACAAACAGCTTACTATAGCGACTGATGAAGGAACAACATTAAATGTCTTATTATAATGAAAGTATTCCTATTTCCTTTCATTTTAAAGGGAACTAAAATAAAGTGCCACATTTGATTTGGCTTTTAAATCACATTTTTTTATAAATATTTCTAAAAAGAAAGTACAAAAATCCCTTCATTTATACCATGAATAGCGCTAAAGTAGGATGATAAATAAAATGAAAATAAATTCCTTGTTGATATTATTATTTATTGATCTCGTTAATTTTTTACTGCATGACAAATGTTTACATAGTCATAGCAGAATATGTTTAAGATGATAATGCTTAGGATTATTTCAATTTGTATTACCATATATAGTATCATGTTATCACATCTGGGGTCTAGGAGTTAAAGAGCATTATAGTGAATCTATGAAAAAGCAATGATAACTGGACATGCTAAAAATTAAAGACCAGTGTTTTCGTCATATGCCATATATCAGTTCAGAAAAAATTAAGGTATGTGCCTACTTTCAGAGCACTTTTATTTCAACAACAACAAATGTGAAACACTTGTTTTTAGTTACAATGGTATGTAAAATGGGAAATTTAAAAGTCATTTTCATGAACTTTTTTTTTTATTTTGCAAATTTTGGCCATAATTGGTTAAAATTTAGTAAAAATTTACATTTAAGCTAAAGTTCATATAACAAATTCTAATCAATATATTTCATTTTTTGTTTCAACGATATATTTAGCATACATATATCTGTGTTGTGAAGCAGAAAAATGTAGCTATCTCTTAGAGCCCACATATTTACAATTCCAAAAGTGTTTTGCATTTGTTTCTAGGTAGCTAGGAATAAAGTTATAGCTCAGATTTTAAATCGGAAAATCAATTTAAAGTGACTGGAAGTGGAATTTCTCCAGACCAAACTAAGTCATAGAAATGTAAACAAAGCATTTTAAACAAATGTTTCTACATTTTTAAATTATGTGAATGTACAATATACTTCTTAAATACAGAACTTAGCTTCACTTATTTTTATTACAGTTGTAGGTGCATCTGGCTACTATTTCTTCACTTAATTTCGATTTATAGATTTGCATTTTCTGAAAAACTGCGATTTTTATTATGAAAAGTTTCATTTCTTAAAAAGTATTTCATAAATTAAAATGAAATTTTACTATGTTCTGTACATCTCTAGGTATGTTGTGAACCTCAAACATAAGTTAAACATTTAAGTAAAATTATTTATTTTGGAGCTGTTTTTACTATAAAAAGCGATATATTTTTTGTAAAATCATGTTGTGCTTATAGTTTTGTATAATTCTGTATGTTTAATAAAAAGTAATTAAGAAACTTTCAAAAATGCTCATGAAAACAGTGGTTTTGGGGTAGGCACATACCTTAAGGTAACAGTTTTTGTAACCTGAAACAGGAAAGCACAAAAAGAAATACATTAGATAATTTAAAAGTAAAATTTCAATTGTCTGTTATATATGCTACAAATAAAAGTATTATAAAATAAATATTCTATAAGCAAATTATGTTCTGAATTGATAGAAAATAATAACAGTCACTAACTTTGGAAATATCACACGATTTTACATATTCATTTAAAGGCACAAGGTCAAATGAGTGAACAGTTATATTCTTAAGAACTTGAGCAATTTTCGCCTCTCCACATCCCAAATCAGCTATTGTAATATTTTTCTTTCTATCAATAGAACAAAAAACAATAGAAGTAAAAAATCAACATGAAATTTCATACATATATGCATAATATATAAATAATTAATCTTTATATATTGTGTTCCTAGTACTAATATAAATTCTAATTAAGTCTTTGAATCAGTATGAATGTTTTACTGAATAGTTTTTAACAACTTTGAATCACATTTTAAACAATAGTCAAATGAGGTTAATTATATTTGGTTATATATGACGGTTATTAGTTATATATGAGGATATATTTGGTTTGAACTAACAACAAATAAGAGAAATATGAGGCTAAATGAAAAATAGAATATAATAAGCATGACAGAAATGTTAAATAGTCTAAATTTTTAACTGTAGTTGTTAGCTTATAAGTCATTTGAAAGGGTACCTATGGTAAAATCTTATGTTAGCATACTGCTTGGTACGCCAAATGTGCTACTTTCAAATTCGAAGTCATTTCAACAAGAAACAAAATGGCATTTTGTCAGATTACAAAAAACATGAAAAAGTTGCATTTCGAAGAAACTGTGTAAATAGCATTAAAACACTTAAAAAAATTAGGAATTTCCAAAGTCCAAGTCATTTCAACAGGCAACAGGATGATATCGGAATGACTATTTCCTAAGCATTGCAAACACACACACACAAAAAGACATGTAAAAATGAATTGAACAAAAAAAAAAAAAACATTGAAAGCTTCTTAAAAAAGAGAAGTAACACAAATCAGGGACCTTCAATGGTGACGATCATTAAGCTTTTTTGGAAAAGTAACAATGAAATTAGTTTTTTAATGGACGTTTGATTGCCGACCACATTTACCATAAAAAGTTGTGGAATTTTGTTATTTTTTTAGTAACAACATTAGTTCAAGAAGTGATGAATTTAATGTAATGTATTCAGTCATGTAATGAAATGATTAAGTGTACGAGCGCCTGAGGAAGGTTCCAGTTCAGCGTGAAAAGGCAGACAAGAAACAGAATCATTCATATATTATATTTGTCAGAAAAACAAATTTTTCTACAATTTCCCGACATTCCAAGACTTTTTTGGCAAAGTTAACAATTAGGTGATTTATCGCCAATAATTTTTTTTTCCGTCACCAACAAGTATGCAAACTCAGAGACACAGTACCTATGACTTTCAAAAAGTCAATATAATAATAAAAATCATAATTAAATATTTTCTAACCTTATCTCAATACTATAAGTATACAATACAGAAGATACAAGTTCATGCACATATTTAGGCTAGTAAATCTTTAACTTTTCTGTAACATTGTAAAAATATAAAAAATAAGTTAGTAAAAACTATTGTCTGCAGTGAGATTATGTCAACTGGCACATTAAAAAAATAAACATAACAGTTAAGGTGGGAGAAGAGGAAAGAAAGGCATATTTCCCAAAAATTTAGCTTTGATGAATAAAATTCAAGATAAGTCTTTTTTTATTTACAAATTAAGAAAACAATTTAAATGGTTTGAAAAATAATGAGATCAAATGAGGATAAATAACAAAGGCACATTATTTTGGGTACTCTTCCATTTTGTCAACACAAATCTCACCAAGCAGACTTTTTTGGCGATGACACACAATAAAAGTGTTTAAGCGCCACTAAATTACATTGAATACAACTGATGCCAAACGGCATCACTTGTCTCATTATTGGCGACTTTATCACCTATGCCGGCGAAATGGAAAAGTACCTCATTTTGATTCAGATGATAGAATTTGACCAAAATTATGCACAATATACATATATTCTGTTTAGCATTGGTTGCATAATTTTTGGCAATTTTATTGCCTGCAAAAGCAAAATGGAAAAGTACCAACAAATTTTCATGACTGAAAAATGGGTACTTGTCTATTATAGCAGCGCCCGATGATTAATTGCCAAGCGACTAAGAAATATCGCCAATTAGATTATATTAAAAGATAGGCTTCAAAAGTTTGGTGTAATCATAATGTGATGGGTGCTGCTATAATAGCAAGTACCAAAAAATGTTTACACATTAATATAAGATTTTGATTTCAGTATCTCACAAAAAGAGTGGCGTTTTACTTTACTAGAATATTAATTCCTTTTTCCCTCTGTAAAATGGTCTGCACTTATACTCTTACATTGTAATGCTGAACTGAGGTTTTTTTTAACTAGTAAAATGAAATGCATAAATTATGTTCTAAGTTTTGACGATAAATGGACATACATGTTCATGCACATTTTCTAAAAGAAAATATGTTCCAAGTTTGGATCCTATTCTATGATCCAGGACAAAAACAATTTTAACAAAACTATTTTAGAAGTATCATAGCAAAATAAACTCATTTTTTTTTAATACACAACTTACAATTTCTGTAGATCTGATATTATCTCATTCACAGGATTCATAGGCCATTTTGATACTTGCTGTCTGTAACCCAAATGATAATCATCAAACTCATCTGTATTTTTATTAAAATATTGAAATGATTCTCTTCCTGTCTCAGTATACAATTTCTCATTCAAGTATCTAAATTTGGCTGCAACCATTTTTTCATGTACTTTATTTTTTAAATTTGTAGACATTGGAGATTTTTTACTTCTTTCAAAACCATTTTTAACGTCTGTTTCTAATGGCTTATTCGGTAATATTTTATAGTCAATATTTTTATCTGATTTTTCTATCGGATTTTTTAGTTTTCTGTTTGAAGTTTCATTGTCACCTCTTGAATTGCTTTTAAAATCAGATTTAACACTTACAGAATCTTTTTCTTCATTCTCCACTGATGAATCCTCATCACTTGATTCTGCAGATATAACATCAAAATTGGCATCTGATGAATCATCTGTAGTGTTTTCTGCATTGGAATAATCTAAGTCTTCAGCATTTGAATCATCAGAATTTTGTTTAGAAACTAATGCAGAGTTCGTAATATTAGGATTAAGTTCAGGAGCCTTTGCCATTAGTTTCTGTATTTTTTGAAATATTGATGAACTTTTAATTTCTTCTCTCAGATTAGCTTCATCAGATTCATTTCCACTCAATTCATCATAATCAGAATATTCTTCACTCTCAGAGCTTGCACTTTTCCTGGATGCAATGCTGAATTTTTGGAATTTCTTTTTGCTTTCTTGGATTTTGGTATATTCATATTATTAGATGTTTCAAAAGTGTTATCTAAGCCACTTCCAGAATTTTTACGTTTTTTGGCTTTCTTTTTCATCTGTTTTGAAGCCATCGGGGTATTTTTAAATTTAGTTTGAGATTTTTCAGAAGTATTAAACACTGATTTTTTAGAGTTTCTAATGGTATTTAAAGGATTAAATAAATTTACTTGTTCATCCGAACTTTTCTTAGAATTTGATTCTATACCTTTCAAAGAAAAGCCACTTCCAGAATTTGTACGTTTTTTGGCTTTCTTTGCTTTATTTTTCATCTGTTTTGAAGACATTGGGGAATTTTTAAATTTAGTTTGTGATTTTTCAGAAGTATTAAACACTGATTTTTTAGAGTTTCTAACGGTATTTAAAGTATTAACTAAATTTACTTGTTCATCCGAACTTTTCTTAGAATTTGATTCTATACCTTTCAAAGAAATATTCATAGATTTGATAGCATTTAACTTGGGAAAATTTTTCCTAGTTACTTTTTTTCTTTTATGAATTAAATCATCTAGACTTCTTGCTTGAAATTTAGTGGATGTATCAGAAGAAAAATATCGATCATTGGGAGTTTTTGAATTACTTTTTTTTTTACCCAACTTTTTCTTTTTAGTACTTTTGGTTGAAGAAACTTCCATGGTATAACAAATTAATAATTCAAAATAACACACAAAAAAAGATGATGATGTATTTTAAATTATCAATGGTAACTTGAAACACATGCGTGTTTTTATCTGGATACTAAATTCCGGTTGAAAATGAAAGTAGGAGTCATTGAAGGATTAGGAAATCCAAATGTTTACAGATCAATTTTGGCTAAATAATAGCGCAGTTTGAGAATTCAGATTTTTTTTTTTTTGCATTTACTTTTGCAATCAAAACGTGAGATAGAATTTTTAAGAACGACAAATAAAATTTTTTAATGAAATAGTATGTACTCTAATTTTAACAACAATTTTAGCATTATTGCTATCTGATACTTATAATTCTGATATGCTCCAATTTTATAGGAAATTTTATAGATAATCAATGGTTGAATAATGAATTTGACAAAGACTTAAAGGGAGATGTAACTATACTTCAATATGGAATAACTAAAAGTTGATCCCTTTATCTCTCTAATTTTCCAAGAAGACTTTAAGTTAAAAAAATTTTTAAGATTCTCTCTTTTCATTGCTTAATTGGCTATTAATATTGCTCTTAGAAGCAACACAGTGTCTTTCAAGAAATAACTTTGCAGTAGGGAATAATAGTTTTTGTTGCTTATATCCCACAAAACCAATCAATAAATCAATCAACTCGCAATTTTAACCCGTGGTCAAGTGTCCAGTAATACACCTGAGATGGCACTACCCTCTCCCAATGGGAGAATTAAGAGCATTTGACAGATTTAGAGAGCTCAAGTTTCGCCCAGAAAATACACATTTCACAGGTATAAAATATACATTTTAGAAAAAGCTTTATTTTCAAACAAATAATAATTTTTTTTTCAAAATATTTTAAATATCTTAGTACTTCAACAAATCTTAATATTTTAAAATAATTTTTTTCTCAATTACTTAAAATTATTTTTCCACAGATTTTCGTGTAAATGTGGTAAAATTAGTTATATTTATAATTTAACAAATTTATTATATTAGACACAACCCAAAACAACTATAACTAATTTTGTGCATTAAAAAAAGAAAACTTTTTTACTAAGTTCTGTAACACACTAATTTCAAAACGAGACTGTAGATGGCGCCACATG
>BMAW01099818.1:121823-141299 GCA_019974015.1 Nephila pilipes | reverse complement strand
AATACCAAAAGTCCAGAAATAAATGCATCATTATTTATTTATCAAACTCAAGAAATAAATTCTACACATTTATAAAATGCTTTATCTAGAGTTCAGAAAATTAATGCTAGCATTATTTGTAAAATTAATTCATATAATATTTTCTTAAGTTTAATTAAATCATATAATCTTTAACGTAAATATATTATTATAATTAGAATTAAATGATATTTTCAAACACATTATTTCTACTTTAAAAAAACAATACCTGCATTCATGAGGCAATCTCAACCGACAAGGCAATGCTGGTTCACCAAGATTTAAGAATTTACCAACTTCTTTTGGATAACAACACTTTTCAGTGCATTCTTTTTCATCATACCCACAATCACATTCTTCACCATCTTCGACAATTTTATTTCCACAGAAAGCTCCATCATCTTCTATAAAAATGAAAAATCATGAAAGGTTAATAACTCTCTCTTTAATTACACTTAAATTAATAGTACTTTTCAAAGCAAACCGAGCACATATAAATAGTCCATCAATTTTACATTTTTTTAAAAATTTCATGGAAATATTTTATTTGAAGATTCAGTTACAAAGAAAAATTATAATTGTTCAGAACTGTATGTTTTTCCAGCTGAAATCATGTGACTCCTGCCAGAGGACGCTGTTGATTAGAGTGAGCAACGCTTTTTGCTCTACTATGTAACCTGTGTTGTGTTTTGTAGCACTATGCGTAACTGTTATTGTTTTACAATTTAATGTCAATACATTATTTTCATTTACAAAAGGGTTTTTATTTTGTGTGGATAATTTATCTCAAAGGAGAAAAATTTATTGCAACTAAAGCTTAGAGCACCAGCTCCCTGGAATGACAGAAAAGGCATGTCAAATTTAGATATTCTTAATGAATAATTACATGCCTATTCTGAATTTAAAAATGAGAAAATTAATTTTTTTGTTTCTTAACAATAATATTAATTAGCAATTTAATTTGTTTTCCACTTTATATTTCAAAATTAATTTAAAAATAGATTTGAATTGAAGAGTGACTTTAATTTTGCATAAAATTTATCAAAAAAAAATATTATAAGTGCTTTCACTTAAGAAAAGCAATTCATTTTACAAAATGTCCATTTCAATTCAACACTTTTTTCCACTTAAACAGTAGAATTTATATATAAATGCTGAAAAAAATTCTAATCAATTGTTTTTCTTATCTTTCAGAATTTACGAAAAAAAAAGAACAGAATTTTTTTACAAAGTAGGCTCTGCATGTAAAGAAACAAAAGACTCAGTTTCTTTAAGAAGTTAAAAATCTAAGCAATAATGAACTTAGCAATAAAGTAAGTCATCTTATAATTAAATTGCATTGCATATTATTTTCATATATCCATCTTTAAAACATATTTACTTAATATTTAGAAAAACCACTACCTAAATTCCTATTTACTTAATATTTAGAAAAACCACTACCTAAATTTCTCATCAACTATTACAATTTATTTACATGAATTACAGTTATTGTTCTTTTTTTTAAATTTATTTACAGAAAAAGCGAAAAATACAATAAATTAAAAAATAAAACTTAGACTCCAGCAATATAAAAGCAGAAATGATCAAAAACATATCAAAATTTTATTTAAATAGCAATACACACACAGTATTAATAGGAAAATATACACACAAATTTGACTTACTTTCAAAGCAATTCTCCTTGCCTTCGTTACTAAATACAGCACGCAAAACAGCACTGATATTATGAATACTGCATTCAGAAAATTTATTATTATGAGGTCTATCCCCAGATGTTGCACTAGCATACATAATATAGTTTCCTTTAGCACCACCAGGTCTACATTCTTTAGGATAATCATGCTATAAAAAATAATATAGCATTTAATTTTCATAATTTACCAAAAAAATAATAATTTTTCAATATCAGTATTATACTCTGAAGGTATTGAAAAATACATCCAAGCCTTGACAACCATAATATTAATCTAAAATACAAGTTAACTGCTCAAAAGCAAATAATCAAATGATCATATATATATGGAAAGCATATGTTTGATTAACAGTAAAAAAACATGTTAATAATACATATTGAAAATGTTTTATCCTAACATAACTACTCTTTGCTCTGACAAATGCTTATCTCAAAAACCTTAAGTCCTTCAAATACAAAAGCAAATACGATCTTTCACAGGTAAAACACGCATACTTACAGGAGATCCAAAGTTGTGGCCAATCTCATGAGCCAGTGTCAACTCTGAAACTTTTGGAGGGACTCGACTATTATAATTTACAAATGTTATAACACCTGTATTCAAACTTCTTTTTGTTTGAACTTGTCTACCGGCAATATTTTCAGTATAAGATTTGTACTTTTCACAAATACCACCAGATGCACCTAAAAAATTAATATTTCAAAATAAGAAATTGATTATTTCATTTTATATTTTATAAAAATTGTTAAAAAGACTGCACATTTCTTTTTGAAGAAAATTTTATTCTACAGATACTGAAATAAAATGCAGTATAGAAAGATATAACAGAGAGGGAAGCAACCAATAACTAACAAATACCAATCAAATACTTCTTTTTTAATTATTAGTTTCAATCTGTAAATCAATATTGGGAATTGATTCTAATAGCATGTTGCAATACTTGAAAAGAAAATCCTTTACAATAGGATAAATTTCTTCAATTTACAACTGCAAAATAATTAATATAATTGAACTTTCTCAGGGATGAACATTATGCAATAAAAAAAGAAAGTTTTATCATTATAATTTACTTTTCATAAAACAAGATTTAAATAAATAAATTATAATAACTAAAAATAATATTGTATGTAAACAAAATATGTAAATTAATATAATTCAGCATTAAATTAAAAAAATTTTCAACAATGCAATAAGCAAAAGAATAAATATAAACTTTTGAATGTATATATAACACAAAAAGAAAACTAAATAAATTAACTCATTCCATATAATTCAACAAATATATTTTTACAAATTTTACAATACATACCTCCTGTATGAGAGTATATATATATATATACAGCAAAAGCATTAAAAAGACATAAAAAGCTTTAATAAATATCGCTTTTTTAAATCTTGAAGTCATAATAAAGATTTATGTACAAACCAAAAATGTTAAAATGTATTGTTCAACAAATTACATGTTGTTTACATCTGAGCTCCATTTATAAGTGTATTTTATACCAATATATTAGTACAATCAAGAGGAAGTAATGTCAAAATGAAGTAGAAGTTTTATTATGTTTAAAATTTTAAGTAAAAAGATTAATATTGTAACTTATTTCTCCAAAGTAGGCAATAAATAGGCCACACTTGTGGTTAGCTGCAATGATGCATTCATTGAACATGTGGCCCTACTATACAGGTGTGGAAGGGATGATATAGTGAGGAGGAATTGCAGGAATTGTGAACTATGCATTGGAATGACATGTGGATTTAGGGCCCATCCATTTGACTTTCGACATGTGGCACCAACATCACTCTGAGTCAAACTGGACAATGTGCTGAAAGATGGAATGGTGTTGGGGGTAGAGATGGAGGTTGCCTGTACAAGTCAGTGTCCATCCAATTAGAAATGGAAAAGAATTGAAGGGGCATGAGATAGCCTCATGATGATTTAAAACAGATGAAGTGGGGGGGGAAGAGGAAAGTGAGAGAAGGAGATCCCACAACCAGCGAGAAGAAGGCGATCCAGCGAGGAGTGAGTGAGAAAGCGAAAACTGAACTTTACTTGTGCTATTCAGGCTATTTTATTTGTAAATTATATATGTATATTTATGAATTATAAATATACATATACCTGATTACTAAAAGTGAAAAAGCAAAAACGCCTTGTAACTTGTGAATACAATAGTAAATATTAAAAAAAAAAATTACTTATGTTTGGTGATTCTTCACGCTAGCAAGACATTTTACTACACCTGAGGTCATTACACAACAATATTATGTTTTTGTTTACATATATTTATTTAAAATAGAATTGAAAATGAACCATCAGAATTATAAAGAAAATTATTCTTTGATGGGAAAAAAAACCTATAGCAAAACATGAAAATTTTATAAATAAAGAATTTAAAAGATAAAAAAAATTGATAAATACTTCAATGTGAAATACATTGATTTTAAAGTTATTAAAAAGAAATATATTGAATATTTAGTATTGCATTATATCATGGTAATTCATTGATTTCAAAATTTTATACAAATAAATACTTAAAATTATAAAGATAATAGAATTTTTAGATAAATGTTGGATATTTATTTAATTAAACTGACTACAAGTAATTGGTAATACAAAACTGTATAGAGACATCATGCAGTCTATGATCATCAATTTATGTAGAAGTACAAGATGAGGTATGGATTACAAGTAAAACAAGACACACAGTAAAACAACATTAATTGAAATCGACATTGAAAATAATATTTTTCCTTATAGGTATATCATCTAAAGTGAAATATCTGCTTATGACTGCTCAAATCAACCAAAACAACTGCCAGACATTAGACCAGAAACTGAAATATGACAGAAACAAAAGGCTTCATTTGATCTAGTTATCTTCATTCATCATCTTCTGTCTATGAGAATGATTTTACTCTAATTTTTAAATGACTACACCACACTTGCATTGGAAGTTTTCATTTTTTCTACAAATTTGAGAAAATTATATCTTTCTTTCAATCAATCACATTTTAAGAGATACTTTTAACTCTCATTAAAATTTTAAGTATGTATTCATGTGTTACGCAATTTTAAAAATTCAAGCATTTCTAAGTAAATGAGTGAATATTAAATTCATTCCTCACAAATATCAGCAAAAGAAATTACATTTATCCTTTAAGATTTTCTAAAACTACAATCCCTCCAGGCTTAGAAAAAAATTTTGAAAAATTTGTTGAATTTCTCATAAAAATTTCTTTTCATACTTTTGTCATTATAAAACAATGGTTTAATTATAAATTGCTTTTTCCCCTTCAAAATTTAATTCAGAAAGGATATTTTTTCTTAAAACGTGATAAATCAATATATTACATACAATCATGACAAGAGAGAAAACTTACACAACAAATTTCCCACACCATTCAAAAATCAAAAGTACTATCTATAGTAATTACCTGATGCAGAGGCAACCCATGCCAATCCAAGGGTACCACCAGAAAAATCTCTATATGTGAAAATATATGCTAAGCAAAAATCATCATGATTAAATTGAGAATTCAAATTCAAAAAATTTGAAACATCTATATTGGGTGAGCAAAAAGGATTGGCACGCTTGACTCTATGTTCACAAACTCTTGTGTCATTAATCTGAAACAAAAAGAGAATTAACTATTAGAACAAAAAAAAAACATTTATTTCTATTAAATTTTACTCTAGGAATCTACATTTTAAGAATATATATTATGCATATAAAAATTGAAAATTAGTTTATCTGATATAAAAATGCACATTTTAAAGAAATTTTCATATTTAAAAAACTGCACACAAAAAAAGTTTATCATTAAAAAGTATTTTTGACTAGTATTTTACATCAGCAAATAAATAAACTTTGGAACATTTCAAGTACTTAACATTCAAACACATAAAAGAATGAAGGGGGAAAAAAACTATTCTGACCATTTCATAAAATATTGAGAATGGATGAAATTTGAATTAAAATAGACCTTATGTGATAGTATGCAGAAGTTATGAGAGGTAACTCTGTTGTCATCCATACTACTTAACCAAGGTTGAAAATTAAACAGGTCCATTGTCAATAACCCGTACATAATTTTAATGCAAAGTTAAGGCTAACTAGTTTTATTGTTTTAAGGTAATATACTTACAAGAGAATGAAATTCCATTAACAAAGCTGTAAGAATATAAATTCAAGATGAAAAAAAATACTTTATTGACAATTTGAAAATTAAATTTAATTTCACACTATTCATTTTGATACCTTCAAAACATTTTGATTTCAGAGAGCCATAAAAACAAAACTAGTAATGAAATTCCTCTTTGTTTATATGCTGTATACAAAAAAATAATAAAAATGAACACCAAATTTTTTGATTTTCATTAAAAGTACATTCATTTACTAAAGAGTTTTTAAAAATGTTCAGCTAAACTTCAATGTTACATTAAGAAAAAAAAAAAAAAAAACATATACTCCTTGGAATAAATATATATCCCTGAACTCTTTTCTTCATGAATTCTAATCATTCAATTTTTTTTAATAAATATGATTACATTGATTTCATGCATAATTTTAAATTTCTACACACCAATGGCAAGAAATTATCATAAAACAGTTATAAAAATATTCTCATCAATTTTTAGAATCAAATTAATATTTGTTTATAAATAATTTGTTGACATAATATTACATTCATAATTTATTATGTAATTTATACTATAATATGTGATATCTTGAATGCTTAATACCCACATGCAAAGGACGTTTTGTAAGGGACGACAACAAGATACCCTCATACAGCCCACTCAGAGTCAGTGTGCAAGCAAGCAAGTTGACACTTAAAATTAAGGATATTTAATGTCTGCATGCAGAAAGAGTCTTGTAATGGGTCAGTGTAAGATATCCTTCATACAACCCCCACAGAGTCAGTGTCAGTATGTAAGTTAGCAAGTTGAAACTCAAAAGTAAGGATAATGAGGCGATTTGAAACGCTAAAAGTTATCTGCGCTGATCACAAAGGTGACACGAAAGGATTTAAAGAACAAACGGAACTGTTGTCAATAGTTAAAAAGTTGCAAGTCTGCTCTTGTCTGAGAATAAAGACAAAAATAAAGGCATAAGTTAAAGATAAGTTAAATGAAAGAAAGCTAAGTTAAGAAAAGTAGAAAAAGTTAAGTGAAAGAAGTTGAATTAAGAACAAAGAACAATCAAAAGTTTTGTTATTAAAAATTTATTATTAAGAAAAGTAAAAGTGTTTCTACAATCAGAAGTAGAAAACAAAACATTTACTATAACAAAAGTAAAAAAAAAAGTGTTTTTCAACATATATAAAATAAAACCATAATTTATCAATTTCAATATAAAAATTAATTTTTAACAAAATAATTAACATCCAAAATGGTTTTCAATAAACTAATTAATAAATAAATACACTTGTTAAATTTCTATACCTAGTTCAACATCAAATTCCAAAAAAATAATATCTGGTGCAAAAACAACAATGTCAAATAGCTTCAGTCAAAATACTTGCCCCATATGAAACATTTTTCTAAATATATATATATATATACACACACACACATAAAACATGTTTCCTTTATTTTACTTGGTTTCAGAACCCTGTATGTAGTTATTGTAATTACAGATTGGATAATGTTACTTTTACATTCAATAAAACAATATTAAATATTTAACAGGCTAAGTACATATATCCTAATTCCAAAATATCAATAAGTACAATAAAACTTAATTTTAAGTAACCATGATAAAATACTACAATTGTTTACTTCTACAAAATGATACTCTAACAATAAAATTTTAAAAGAAATCTAAACAATAGGCCATGGCAATGGATGCATGATTTTGAATCATGGTCAAATGACTAAGATGCAAAAGATGGTACCAATTTTCCTGACTCCAACATGAAGTTTCATAAATATTTTGAAATAATTGCATTTAACATGCAAAAGTCTCCATTATTCTACACGATAATATTTGATAAATTCAGAGCTTGGATTTGATTCTAACATTACAATAAGGAAGTTCTTACCTTAACTAATAGGCTATGACAACTCCATGAAGAATAAAGAAAAACTAATACATCACCTTCAAATATAATCACAAAACATTTATTTTAAGAGTATGTGTAATAACTATATATTTCATTTCTAGCATTAAAAAAAAAAAAAAAAAAAAAAATTTAAAAAAAAAAACGGGAAAAAAACATTTCAATTTTCGTACCTTTATCCTTTGAACAACAAATTTTATTCCTCTGAAGCCATCAAAATCTGTGTTTTCATATATGTGATTCACAGCTTTGATGTGCTGCGATACCAATGAAGTTATTTCTTCACGAATATTCGTGTCAGATAACTCATAGTTTCTTATATGGTCCCATAAAAAAGTATCTGTTTGGATATAGAGCGAACAAGCACGTTTCTCAGAATTTGTTTCTTTCATTGAATATGGAGTGTATTGTTGTGCGTCTCTTGTATATATATTGTGGTAATTTCTAGTGAATGCTGTACTCCTTTTTTTCCGTAACAGATTCTGAAAAGACAATTTTTAACATATTAAATATAAAAACTCTTCATGACATTAATATAACATATTTAAGCATCTTTAATTCATTTCTCATTTAATTAATTTATTCATTTACATTTAATAAGAAAACACACACAAACTGACATTTCATAATTAAAAAATTAAAGTAGTTCAATTAAATGCATAATATTCTGAATCAAAGTAAACTATTCTAATCAAAGTTGATATTTAAAATTTTACTTTGAAAAAAAAAACATGCCCAAAAATATACAATATTAGCTAAAATAATTTCAAAATAAAATGCAAAATGTAAATAATGCTAGAAATTAGAAATAACACCTTTTTTTTTTATTAAGATTTCAAAATTTAATATCTTCACAGATAAAAAAAAAGTTTTTTTCTTAAAAATGTAAAATGTTAGCTATCCCTATCTAAAATTTTCCTTTAATGATGAGGAAGCACATGAAAAGATAGAGCTAGTATATTTAAAGTCTATAATAATAAGGACACTAAGCATTAAGAATTGCAAAGGCACTAAGAATAAAGACTAAAGATCAACTTGGATATTAACACATGTAAAAAAAATTCAATTCAACAAAACTGTTTATAGTATCAGTTTGTTAACAACTGATTAATTGATAATTTAACAACATGTCACACTAATGTAAATTAATGAAACAATTGTATTATATAGAAGATGAAAAAATATATACTATTCATATGTGTATGTGTTTTATTTTTTACCTATACTAGAAACATGTAATTCTTAAAATTTAACATGAATAAGTAGGCATATTTAAAATTAATTATATTTTGGAGAAAGCAAATTTTTATGCTTGTTTATTTGAATGAATTTTTTTCAAACAAACTTCATTGGTGCTTTGTGCTTTTCATAATTTTAATAATAAGCTTTGATTCAAAATTTAACATCAAATCTGATGATAAATACCTTTTCACGTCAAATACCATAAAGAACTTTTGTCACACAAATAACAAAAATTTCAAACAATACATCCCTTCCATTTTAATGATTGTATCATTTTAAACCACAAAAATCCCACAAAAAATATTTTTTAAAGATATGAATTGATAGAACTATTCATACTAAAATTCACTAATTTAACTTTTTATATTTCAATTATCTACTTCAGAAAGAATCCTTTACAATACAGGTATTTCAAAATCACATACAAGTACAACAAAGTTGAGAAAAACCGGAAAAAAAAAAGTTTCTTACTTCATGCATTTTACTTTCATCTTCCTTTTCACTTTTCTTTTCACTCTTTTCTTCTGACACAGCAGATGAGCTAATATCTTGCATCCATTGCAAGATCTTGCCAGTACCTGCACATCCACCTATATGATCTTCTCTCTTGGCAGCATAAGGATCATGAACATCATTTTCTGAATATATGATAGAATGATATGGCTGGTCCTTCAGTCCATATTTATGAGTACGTTCTACATAATATGTTTGATTTTTTGTATGAATCTTCCCTTCAAAGATGCCATTGCGAATAGAACCATACACAATACTTCCATGTTCGTCTATAAATGAACACAAAGATATAATAATCACTCTTCATCAATAATACACAGATTGGTTTAAAATACCTTTGAAATGTGAAAAATAGTTTAATATATTTTTGCAGAATAGTCTATAAAAATAGTTTTCAAACTTTTTCTCACAATGTACCCCATAAGCACTAATTGAGAACTAAAAATTTCTCAAACAATTTTATGTGAAGAAATTCAAATACTCAAAACATCATTAATTGAATTGATGGAATCAGCTGTTAGATTATTTCAATTGAACTGCCTTTTTGCTTTGTTTCACAGGAAAATGTAAGTATAAAATAAGTACTCTGCTAAAAATAAGTGTACATTTATGAAAAACACTAAATTTGTATCACTGCACAAAAATGTTTGTTGCATTGATTCTGTAAAATCAAAAGCATTTAACAAAATAAAAAATATTTTGAAAGTTCTTAAAAAAAAAAAAAAAAAAAAATTAAGGAGTTTGTATCATAATTTTTTCAAAACTCCTCATAAAAAATAACTTACATTCTTACTGTTCAAAACCTTAATATTTCTTTTCAGATCATTATCTTAACTTCAATGACTTCTGTTCTCTTATAACTGACTCCACGGAGAACATAAAACTAATTATTGAAACAAATTAAGATTTTTTTTTAAAAAAATAAAATTCCAAAAAAGAAGTCTGAATTCAATTAAGTTAATAATTCCCTTATCAATTTCAGTCACTTTTCATTACATCCAACATATCTTTCCTACATCCAAAATTTTCTGAAATGTTTTACAAATTTATTCCAATTAATCTTACTTAATGGATCTCAGACAAAGAGTTTATCTACAAATCTTTTTTCAGATACCAATTTTCTTCTTAGACAGGAATTTATTTTCAAGGAATGTATAGCGATGCTTTTTTAAAGAGATGTATCACAGACACATATTTCATCAACAATATGCAAGCAGTAATGCAGCAAACTTTTTCAAAGATTTTTATGTTATTTTTAGTGATGTCCAAATTTTATTACCATCTCTCTTTTTTTTTTAACAGGTAAATAGAAATAAAAAAAATCCAGTCACTTTGAAGATAATCAGAATAAATTATTTTTAAATTAAACCTTAACATCTAAAGCCACCTATATATTTACAGAGTAATTGTCATTAAGTATCTTAGAAAGGTGTTGAAGTAATATATTTAGCCATCATTGCACACATTTTTTTTAAAAAACCTCTCACTCAAAATGCTAAAAGAAATATCAAATAAAAATCATGCATTTATAAAACCAGTCTTTATTTATTTATTTTTATTTTGTAATTTACTGGAAAATTATATTTATGCACAGTATGTAATAAAATATTTCACAAATATAAAGTTATCTCATAATTGTTTACATTTGTGTTCTCCACTTTTCTAAAATGTCTATAAATATGGGAGTAATTCAGTTTCTATCAGATGAAACAAAAACTGTGTTATATGCATACAAAAATGAATTAAAAGTTTGATTTACCATCGCACTTCTCATAAGTTATATGCAAAAAAAAGAAAAGAAAAGAATATTTCATTCAATTTATTTTGTTCTGTTGCAAAAAAAAAATTATTTGTAAAGTAGTTAACTTATTTAACACAAAAATAATCATTCTTTAATAAATAATTTTCAGTTATAACAGCACTTAGCATAATATTTGGAACAAAGAATAGGATCAACGTTCATTCTTGTTTACTTACATTATAATTAAATAATTAATTGTGCCATGAAATAAGCATGTAGCTCCAATTGGCACTATAAAAAAAATATTCTAAAAAGATATGCATTATGAGTTAAACAATTCAGAATTAAGAAGCTAAAAATTATGGAATTATGCATATAACTATTTTCAAAAACATACCAGGCATGTGTCCTTCATAGACATGTGACATATCAAAGTCTGGATGTTCGCCATCTGGAGTTTCAACAACAAAATTTTTAGCAAATATTGATGTGTCACGTTTCAAACGTATGTTAAAACGCCTAGGGAGAAAGAAAAAAAAACTGTACTGAAAAAACTGCAATAATCCAAATATTTCAAAATTAAACTTATCACACATTTTAAATATTAAAAATGGACATTTTTATTTTTATTTGTTTACCTTCTTTGAGCATGGAAGTTTAAATGTACATATGGAGTGGATTCAGTTGATCGCTTGGCACGTAGATGATTATCATGAATTTTCTTTGTGTTATAATTTAGAGGATCATAATACTGTATATATTCATTTAATCTTTCTGCTGAAAAAAAACAAGAAATTGTCAGTTGCAAAAATTGTTAAATAATTATCAAATAATGTAATTCGAATAAAATGATACAAACCATAAAATTATTATTCAGATTTTTTTTTTTTTTTTTTTTTTAAGTATAACTTCTCAACTTACATAACTTCTCAATAAAATCATACCATAAAAATTAAAATTTGTTGCAATGTTCCGTTAATATGAAATCGAATTTAACACCATAATTAGAATCTATTGTACAAAAAATCTAAAATTTTATATAAAGAAAACAACGCAATTTTACTAGTACTTAATAATCCTAATTTTAAATGCTTCCCTCCCCCCAACAAAGTTTCAAGTTAAATTAAAATTTATATTTCTTCAAAGGACAGAATATAAACATCAAAAATAAATTTACTTAATGATGGATTAAGTAATAACGGCTGCCAAACAGAGAGTTAGTTTCAAAAATCAATGGATTTACAGACCT
The DNA here is from genome assembly GCA_019974015.1 of Nephila pilipes. Lineage (NCBI taxonomy): Eukaryota > Metazoa > Arthropoda > Arachnida > Araneae > Nephilidae > Nephila > Nephila pilipes. The sequence continues at coordinate 128,776 of BMAW01099818.1, read as the reverse complement.
GTCTATTGGACAAATTTGTTTTCTTCAAAAGAATTACAGAAATTATATATATAATTTCTTAAGAATATATACTGACCATTTATTAATGCAATGCTGTGAATATCAATTCTCAATTTCTCAACTCTACCAAGAATAAAAATTACTGAAGATATTATGTGTTAACAACATTTTATAAAGTAGTACTTAATGGTTCAGATTTTATTCAAAAATATTAACATAAATATTTTATCTGAAATAATGTGATTGGAAAAGCGAAATTAGAAAAATGCCTAACTCCTTCCCTCTCCCATTTCCTTCGCATTCTAAAAGTTTGTCGGACACACGCAAGATATTTATATCCTTTTATTTTTTCAAATTAAAACATTTTAGGATTTTTCAAGAAACAATAGCTAAGAAGTTTTAACACACAAAGAAATTTAACAGCGTACTCTTTTTTTTGCTAGTTTTCCTTCGGTAGAAAGAAATCTGTCCAAGGTTTAAGTCTAAATATAAAACAGGTTTCGCGATATGACCTTTTCACAATATAAAACTTTTCACCATCCAAGATGAGCCATGTTTCACGGAATAAGAATCTAACCAAAAAAGTGACGTGATCTTGTAAACGTTGTCCTGATTGCCCAATCGAAGCAAAGAAGGGGGGGAATCAAATACAGAATAAAGCAGTATTGTACATCCCATAAAGAGCAGACGAAACAAAAATATATTACAAAACATATAGCGGTGGTCAATACTAGTTTGACAATAAAATCGTTTGGAGCGTTTGTGGTTTGAATAAGCCAGGTCACACTTGGATGTTTCTAGGAATTTAGCGTGAATTACAGTAGATCGATACGGAGAAATATATAAAGGAAATATATACGCTAAAAAAAAAAAAACTCGAATACATATAAAAGAACGGAGAATGGTGGGATCATGGGCAAATGCACAGGACATTTCCTTTATAAATTAGCTTACAAAACGAACAAATTATTCGTTTAGATTCTTCACAAAAGCAAATTTTTATGTTCATAAACGCAAGTAATATAGATAAATAAAATACGAGAGTCGAGTTTCGATATTTAACTTCTTTAACATGATAAAAACATTTATTCATGTGAAAAAAATTTTTATAAATCTCTTAGCTTTTCAGTCATATAAAACTCATCATTTGTAACTTACTTTGAAGTAAAATTAAAACTAAACAGACTTCCCAGAACTGGTTTACATCGGTTTTCACATCGGATTATGAATAGTGAAATTTAAAAAAGAATGTATATTATATTATATTACATATTACATTATATATTATATTATATTATATTATATTTCATTACATTACATTATATTGGCAGAAGAGATTTTTCGGATTAAGTTTCATATGAAAAAGACACGAATCGAAATGTTTTCAAGATAAGTCACAAAAAGGTAATAATTCTATTACCTTTTAGCCATTAATAACTAAAGTTATACCATTCTGAAAACCATTTTTGTCCCATACGAAACATTTTTAACAGAATTCGACATTGCATCTAGATTTTTCGTAATAAATACTAAATCATAAGGGGAAAAAAAGGGGGGAGATTCGAAATATTCTGATCCAAATAATAAAATTTTTAAAAAGTTAGAATATTTGGTGGAAAAAATGCACTCTGATAAAACAAAGCGGATATGATATGTAACCATGAATAAAATAAGAGTATAATGCAGAAAAATATTCATCAGAGAAGTCAAGGGTACAAAACATCTTCAAATAGCTAAAAGTGAGTGAGAAAGAAAATAGAGTCCAGGAAATGTGTACTCTTTTTAGGATGAAAGTCAATTACTACATTTTCAAGGACTAGTTAAGAGAAAATGTAAAAAGAGAGAAATAACAATCTCTCCGTCGAGAACATAAAGCTTCTCTCTAAAGTTTAATGAAGTCAGCAATTACAAATAAGGATTATGCATTTACTAAATCGGAAATTTATACAATAGAAGAGAACTTTGTGTATTTAAATATTTTCGTTCTTTAAAATATTTAAATAAAGTATTTGAATATTTTAAAGAAAATTTTCAGAGCCTGACAAAAATTTGATTGTATTTAATGTATTCAGAATGTAACAAACAATGATCCAAAACGTACAACTTTGGAATGTCTGCCTATGGTTATCACGTAACTGTCCCAACTATTTGACGAATTTTTCCAAGATCATCTAACAGAAAGCACAAAGTATGTTGATTAGAAATAAAGAATAACTTCTTTCTTAAAAAAATAACAGATTTCACTTAAACAAAATTAATTAAATTCAATGCAACTCATAAAACATAAGTTTTTGGACATTCTGCATAAAATTTAAAATCCTTTTTTACCTTAAATTATTGGTACAAAGTAATTAAATTACGGACTTCAAAACCTGTCTATGAAATTTAAATCACGCAAACAAATGTTCACAGATATTGTGCAGAGCAAGAATTATCAAGATAGGACGACCATGACCTCCTTCGATACGCCGTGAAAGGATTTCAGGAGGTTCGTGAGCTTGAATAAGAAAAAAAAATTAACTCAGTCTTAGTCTTCAAAGACAATTAATATAATCTTACATTTTCTTCTCTTATAAATGTATGCATTGAATTCAAATATCATTAGTTGTATCGGTCTAAAAATACTGACACAATTTTAGGTTCTAATTTTTTTTTTTTAAACTTACGGCTTTTAAAAAAAATGCAATAATTTTCTCTAAATAACATGTCTTTAAGAAACAAAATGTATTTTGCAATTTATATACGTTAAAAGTTTTTTTTTTTTTTTTTTTTTTTTTTTTTTTGCAGAAAAATAAATTAGGCAGTAATTATTAATTAACCATTTAATATGAAAAATATGCACATGACTGTAATTATGTTTATTATGCTAAATGATTTTTAATAATTAAGTAGTTTAATTCATGATTTTAAACATAAATTATGCAAATAAAAGTGTGCGAGAAAAGAGATCCAATAAAAGACGAGGAACCGAGGCCCTACTCGCCAAGGATTCATGAGGCTAAAACGGATCGGAACTAGTTCTGGTTCATGAAGAATAAACTATGGAAGTCGAGCATATAGGACAAAAATACACAACTAATTGCCAAATATAGCCTTTTTTTTTTCCTGGACATTGCTGTGAGATAGACAAAAGTTTAAAACGTTTTAGCAGCTATATAAACAGTATTCAGTACACAAATAACAGTATTCCCTCAAGCATGAAAGTTTATACTTTTATCAAAGATCTTGTACTTCGTTCAGTTACATTATTGCTAAATAAAACAATTCTGTGGCAACGACTAATAGTATTTGGTACAAATATTAATGGTTCCTCTACCATTATGAATTCATTTTGTAAATTCAGTATCAGTTCGGATCTTGCCATATTTGAAAGGAAATTTTGAAAAACTCAAACCAATCCAAGAAATGTCAAATTCTTAACCATATTTCGACATTTATTGATAAACAAAATGATTAACTAAATATTTTTTAACTATATAACAATCACAAACTTTTCTTTTTTTTAATAATTTTACGTAGTTTCAATTAAATATTCATTTAAATTTGATAGACAACAAGAACCAAACAAAGTTTTAATTACAATTACTATTTAAACAGAGTAACTGTTATAATTTTATTTTTTTTCCCCTTCCCAATGTTCCAAGGATGCAAAATTGGTGAAAAGAAAGAAAAAAATCATCGAACGAATTTGATAACAGAAAACTTCAGTTCTTAAAAAAAAAAATTGCGATCAAGACAATGATTAAAATTACCAGAGAACTATTTTTCATGAAGAGTCAATTTGGTGAAATTCAATAGAGCTACGTCCGTTTAAACAACCTTTTCATGATGTATTTTTTTTTCGAAAATAAATAAACAAACACTATCGCTCGTAATTTTAACTATGGATCTTATATTTTTGCATATTTAATGATTCAAAAAAAAGAAATGATTTAAAATATTAGCATTTTCTTCAATAAAATGATCTTTGATATCAATTAAACTACAATTTAGCTCAAAAAGTACTAAGAAAATTGAAATTTTAAAGAATCCCGCAAACGATATACATATTATACACGTCTAAATCAAGTATCTTTTATAAATGATCTTATTTTCATGTATAGTCGATACGTGCTTGGTCATAGTGGTAGACCGATATTCCTTTCAGTTACCTTAGCATATGCTATTACTAAACAGACGCGTTTCGACTCAGACTAATGACATATGTATTTTAACCTGTATAAGCATATGTTACTTGAACTCTCTACCAAAGGTAAAGGGAGTATGGGATTGAAACATAGATTACCACACTTTAGAGCCTACCGTCCACTTCATGGGTAAAAATCATCACCACCTTTTTCGAAAAAAGTAATAATACCTGTAAAAAAACTTTTTGAACATGTGTTTTCTAACAAACTAACTGCTATGTAACTAATTTTTTTATACCTTAAATAAAATAAGAAGGAACATGAGTCAAATGAATTGATCAAATGATTAGTTTTATAATTTATTTTCCATTTGAAGGTTTATTAAATTATTATCTGAAAATAAAATTTAATAGCTCGATTAAGTATTTGACATCACTGAGCTATGTAATTAAAATTAAAACAAACCGATAAATTATTAAACGACGAGATCTTCGGCAACCATTATGGGAGAAACCATGCGAAAATTAATCTCTTTAAATAATTAGTTTTAATCAAAATCTATCCAGTTGTTTAAATTATTGTATTTGTCATCCAAAACAATCGATGTCTTTGAAAATTTCAGCTTCCATTAAACGCTTTCAAATAAAAAAAAGCTTAAAGTTTTGAACCAGAGAAGATACAATACGAGTCAAAAGAAAACCACATTAAAAGCATTTATTGACATTCGTTTCAAAATCATGTGCATTAAGTTTTCGAAGTACCTTAATAGAATATTTAAAAATACTCTGGAAAGTTGAGGGGAAAAATGACGCAAAAAACATTTTGTTTCTCGCTTTTTTTCGAATGCATTTAATTCATCAGTTAAAAGAAATGACATGTAGGTTTAAGAAGAAAAGAAGAAAATTCGAAGGGTACATACTCACACAGATTACGTGTCGACAGGGATCTTTTAATCTTGTGGTGACTAGTCCAGATTTTTAAATTTGTGTTTTGTAGGATCGAGCTGAAAAAACAATAATGGTGTCTCCATGATGGCGTAATAGTGCGACTCGTGACTCGTATGGTATGGTACAAACTATAATGATGATATGGGACAAACTTATAATGTACCAATGCCTACTTTTTGCAATCCGGTTGATCTTGCTGAAGTTAAAATTATTTGAAACGTGTTCAATTATTTATTGTAATCAAGCTTTCAGCGCGTTCTTGAATATCGCTTGATGGTACGGCAGCTTGTCCCTCAACCTCTAAATTAACCCTTGACCAAAACGCCCCTTATATCTCTTCAGCTTCTAACGGTGGACGATAGTGCTTCTTTAGGATACCATTATAAATCAAAAGAATTAGAAAGGTAAAATATTCTTTCTTAAGTAAAATCCACAAGAAACTGTCACAATTCCTATAAGTAAAAAACGTCTTATAAAAATATCATATTATTATATATAATAATCAACTTCTTATGTATGATATAATTATATCATTTAAAGGTCAGAGACAAAATAGACTTTTCCAAAGTGATATTTTAAGGAACTAACTAAACCAAGATAAGATAAACTAACTTGGCATACTATAATGCTATTAACATTTCATTATCTGTAATTCTAAAGACAGGATGAACCCTCTGTGTAGTTAAAAGTTGAAACGTTTTTTCCCCTCTTTTTATTTATTTTTGTTTTTTGTGGATATGGAACAACAAAAGCTATTATCCTTTAAAATAGTATCTTTACTTTAATAAATAATAAAATATTTGAACTTGCAAGAAAGTTTTAAGGATATCTCGTCTACTTTTTTTGGTTTCATTAACGTAATGTAATCTATATGGGATTTCTACTACCGTCCTCTAATCTAAACTACTTCAATTTACTTGAATGCAAAAGCAGTACATGCGAAAGAAAAAAAAAAATGAAGGTTTCTGCGGAATTCATTTTTTACCGTATAACTCGATTACAACAATACTCATTGTACTAAAGCAATGACAAATTCAGGAAATATTTCTTTTCCTAAATCGTCACCGGTATTGCTAACACATGGATCATAGTCCTGAGACTGTGCGGGTTGCGGTTTTAGGATTCTTCAACGACGCACCAGCAAGTCAATATAATAATCACTGTTGATCGATTTACCTTTCGGTTGATCACAGAAAATCACACATGACGTATCCCAAAAAAACTGACGCCTGACTTGCCGCTGACTGCTACGCGTTTTCGACGCTTCGGACGGTTTCGCCAGCTGTCGCCACTGCTCCTTCGACTGGAGTGTAGTGATGTATCCATGTTTCGTCCATGGTGCGTAACGACGACAAGAAATCTTTTTTGTTGCGAGTAAATAGCGATAAACGGCTTTGAATCATCCGACTCGTTGCTGTTTTGTTCCATGACGCAATCGCGGCACCCACTTGGAAAAACCTTTTCACTTCACTTAAAACCTTGTAAATACACTTCCATATGATATCTGTGTTCATCTCACAACTCACGGAGCTTCACTTTTACGATCTTTCATTATAATTTTTGTCCACTCCACATTTTCCGGTGTAACGAGTTCCATAGGTTCACCTGAGCGTTCCGCGTCATTTGTGTCGGTACACGATTCCATTCTTAAACTCAAGAACCACCGACAATGTTAGCTTTGATGGACAAAGAGTCGGGTAACATTTTCAATCCATTGTTTCGCTTACACGGTGTTTTACCCAGTAAAACAATGTTTTATCAGAACCGAAACTCGGTTTTTTTCCATTTTTTAAACAAACTAATAAACGACTTTTACTCCAACCTCGATAACTCTTAGCTTGTCTGGTCCGATCGACTAAAATTTTGACACGTTTCAAGC
>BMAW01099818.1:93464-116695 GCA_019974015.1 Nephila pilipes | reverse complement strand
CAAAATACACAAACGGCATCTCTAATTATACCAAACGTTTTATAACATGCCCAATAAACTACCAGATACCAGAAAAGAATTTGAAAACCGAACATTGAAAGAAATCGCAGCAAAGGCAAGACATTTAAATTCATGGTCAAAAAAAGAAAAATGTCCATGCCCATAAATTTGCTATAAATTTGAATCTTTCTTGATTTCATAATCAGAAATTAAGGGTATCATTGAATTATTAAGTACTGAAAATAACCGATATTGTATTACAATAAATTAAATATTTTTCATCAAATTTAAAAGCAACTATAAAATTCAGTTAAAGAGCATAAAAAGGAATAAATATGAAAGATAGTTTGTGTGATAAAAAATTATGATATTATTAGCATAATTATTATACTACTACACAGAGAAACGTTTATTTTCACCAGTCAATAGATACACTAAGTTTCAGATTTGATGCATTTTAGCAAACAAAATTCAGCGCAAAGTGATAAAACCCAACCGCTTGCAATACCAAAATAACACAATGTGACCGTGCTAAAAAAAATGAGGAGATAGATATACTGATTCACGCATTTGAGTTTGCAAAATTAAAAAATCTGAGAATGATTGATTAGCAATTTAATTTTTTTCATATCTTTAATAATAAGAAGACTTTACTTGAAAATCTAGTTTTCTTAGAAAAAGACAACATAAAATAATATATGGAATAAAGAACACACTGAAAAATATTTTAAAAATTTGAGCTTTATATTGGAGATAACTCACAACAGCATATAAAATTATATATTTTTAAAAAATTATAGATCGTTAATTTATATAAACAATAATTCAAAACATACAATGACTTAATGAAAGATATGAATTCATAAAGAACTTTATTGCCTTTCTTCATACATCGAATTCGTGATGATTAGTTCCAAATTTGAGCATTTTCAAAACATCGAATAAAATTTAGTAAGACGCAAAGATGTTTGAGCTAATGGAGTCATTCTTCGATAAACCTAACTCAAATTGCACTTCAATCGCGTTGCTAGTTTCGTAAAATTTCCTATCCGTTCACCAAAGTATGAAGTCATAACCATCTGAAAAGACCAAGAATCTCAACAAGCGAGAAAATAAGCAATACGTAACTGAACGAAGTACTAGGCAAAGGTTAGTACTCTAGAAAGACCTGGTTACTGGTTTACTACGAGTGCCATCTCTGGGTTAGTCTCGGAACTTATTGATCCATGTGTTATTGTAATTGAAGTTATACGGTATGCAAAACTTAAGCTCGATCGGATATGATAGAAAAGTGGATTAAAATTCGAGTACAAAAATACAATCGAATCTTCTCACTGAAAAATCGTACATACATATTGTATGAACATAGCGAGTTGAATAAAAGCTTGTAAAAATTACCTTGGGTCGCTTTTGAAAGAAATCACTGAAAATCAGTACCGGTCCAAGAGCTTTTGTCATTCCGTGTAAAATTATGTCTATTGCCTCCCAAATAAAAATATTAACCTCCCGTTTCCCAAAGGTTTAAAAATATTAACCTCAGCTACAAGATGGTAACAGTAAATACCGACTTGAGTTAATATATACAAACTGAAAAATCTAAAAAATTATATTTTCAGAAGTGAAAAGATAATTAATTCCTCGAATACGAAATGTCCTAAATACGAGCTCCTCCAAGATAATTTTAAATCACTGGAAAGTTTGAATGCAAATCAAAGCACTTCCTGTAAATTTTAATGAACTACAACTAAATCATTTATTTTTAAATAATTTAAAAAACGCTTCCGTTGCATAGCCTTATTAAATAAATATTTTGTGGAAATTCATTAACACCACAGATATTAGCTTTTTTTCCCCTTTGCGAAACACAATGGTGTCCAAAGATTAAACTTAACAGGTAATTACGTTGAATAATGAAGGTAAGTATAAGTCAGAATGGCGGACGACGTGATATGCGAGTGTAAAACGGTTATAAAATAGCAAAAGAATGAGAAAAAGAATAATAATAATCACTTTTCTATGGAAACTAAAAGAAAAGTGGACATAAAAGATGCTCACACACTCTTAGAGTGAAAAACAAATGTAATAAAACGGAGATGCTGCAATGTAATAAAGTATGTGGAAACATCTGATAGCTAGGCACTCAGCACAACGATTTCCCATACTTGCTATGACACTGTGGATGACTGTGAGTCTAACGAATTCCGAAATTCACGAAAAGCTCTTTTCAGTTCTGGAACGGAGCTTTAGGAGTACGAGAGGGTTGCAAGTTGTATCCCGAATAAATCCTACGCATGATCGATAGGATTCAGATCAGGTGAATGAGCAGGCCACAGAATGCATTGAATATTTTTCGTTTCAAGGGAGTTGTCAATCATAGTCGACGGTAACAAGGCGCATTGTCATTCATAAATACAAAGTCAGGAACGACACCATTTTGAAACTGGAGAGCATGAGGTTTAAGAACTTCGTCTATGTAATCTTCAGCAATCATAAATCCGGTCGTAAAGATATGAAGGCCTGTTCGGCGGTACAACATGATGCCTGCCTACAACATGACTTCCTTAACGGAAAACTATATCTATCCGTATTAGTTCCCAGGTGAAAACGAGTTCCACATTTTCGCCATATCGGTAGCTGACGTGAATCAGTGTTCAGACTAAAGTGAACAGCACTGAACAACACGTCGGCACCTTGTCCCATACTCTAGTACTTTAAACGAGAGCGGTTATTCATAGATGCGAAGGGAATGCAAACTGCTGATCGTCTGGCATATAGAACAACAAGACAGGCTCAACAGTTTGACTGGATAAGCGTACTCCTAAGGCGACTATGAACGCTGAACCCAGTTCTCTCGCACAACTGTCCCTCTAACGTAACGCAGTTATTGGTAGATATCGGTCTTGCGAACGGTTGCGACTCTTGATCGACTTGGTACTTGTTGTTAGTTAACGATTCCCACATACTGAAACCTTTAGAGTCTTTTGATCACACATTGAGGCACACTCAGAATTCGAGACACTTCGGTTTGTGATCGTCCTGATTCGGGCATTCTTCCAACGATTCTGCCTTTCGCAAACACATCCAATTGTCGTCTTTGTATCACCATTCATCCTTGTTTAATCGATAACAATGTTCCTAAGCGCATGAATTGCATGAAACCTGTCTAACTTGCTTATGCACATGAAGATGTCGACTGATATGTTTAGCATAAAGACAAAGTTTCACCTTCGATAGACGACTTTCCATTAATTATTTCGATTAAATTCACTATTATTTACTTTTTTCGCATTTTACAAATTATGCTTAACTTTTAGACATCAGTGTAGATATGATTTAAGATAAAATTTTTGATGGATTTTGTGTTCAATTGAAATATTAAAATCTCTCTTTATATTTTCGGCCATTGTGGCGTGTAAATAAGTTTTAAATTTGATATACTTCTTCTTCGCTTGCAACTGTTATAGATAATTACAGTACTGGGAGTATCCTAAAAGTTTCCAAACTGACAATTTGTGCATATATTATACAAAAACAAATTTTAAACAATTATTTTGATACCAATGGCGAAAAACGCGAAAAAAATATTTTGAGCTTATATTTACAACAAATGTTCAAAATCTCCTCCCCTTTCTAGGAGGCAAAGTAGAACTCATTTAAGCATATTTTGAGAAACGAGTATCAATGTGCCGAGAGTGACTTTTCGTATCCTTTGATTTTCAGATCATCAATTTCAGCAATTCTCATATCACCTATTGCTTGGGGATGATATTCATAAACTTCTATCTTTAAATATCTTTACAGAAAAAAAGTCAAGGAATGCTCAAGTCAGGAAAAAAAAGTAGTTAAAGATTTCTTTAGACGAGTCGATCGTCTAAAAAAAATGTTGAAGCATGTCTACGGTTTCATGACTCGTATGGAATATTGCACCATCTTTTTGGGGACAAGAACCTTGTTATCCTGATCTTAGCATTCCCGGGATTTTTTTTTTCTGTGGGTATATTTAACGAACATAAATTTTGAGAAAATCATTCCCTAACTATGAATGATCTGAAAGTTGCCATTACTAAAAGGATATTAAAATTCACTCCCATCAACTTGAAACGAAATTCTCAAAATATGCACCAACCAGTTCAGCTTGGCCTCCAAGAAATGAGCGGAAATTTCGAGCATCTGAGGAAAATATGGGCTCCAATTTTTTTTTTTTTTTTTTTTTTTTTTTTTTTTCCCAACGTTGAGCTATAAATGTTTTTCGTCATTTGCATAAAAATAACTGTTTTGAAGTTTGCTGCTAGTATGATAACTTTTACGATACTAGATAACATAGAATCCCAAGATCACAGTAATTTTAGAAGCGAAGTTAGCTCAACAAAAAACCTTGAACAATAGGTGAAATATTGTCATGCAATAGGTAATCACTCGAAGACATTGAATTGTTAACAACTTTACCTATAAAGAATGAGAAGAGTAAAACAAAACAAAAACCTTAGAAGAACGGATTCAGAACCTTAATGCGCTATTTAACGGCTGAATGCTTATGTTTCATATTCGAGATCCATTATCATAACTTAATCATATTCCCGTTTCCCACCCAAGCAATTTTGATTATGCGAATCATAATTCAAAGATGGAAATAAAAGAAAACTGGTGATGAAATGCGTAAATAGACGGCATTAGAAAAAAAAACTATTAAAGTATATACCTTGATCCGGCCTAATAATCTGAAAAGAAGTAACGTATTAATAAAGTTCTTTCCAGCTAACCGAAATGTGTTTATTCGATTATAAAAGAGGAATACTAAAAAAAAAAATTGTATATATATATATATATATATATACAGAACATCAGTTGTATTCATACATTAATGTATTAAAACTAAACATTTAAAGAAATCAATAAAAAAATTAATTAAAATTAATACTACTCACATAAAAATTATTATAATTTATTAAACATACTAAAATTAAAAATTTAAACACGAAAACAAAAATCTATTAAACAACTAAATATTTATATATATTATCAATTAGACTTAATTTTAAATTATACAAAATCATACTAAATTACAAATAACCTCCAAAAACAGATTTTGAAAAAAAAATGTATTAAAACTAAAAAAAATTACAAATTCTAAGGAATTAATTTAAAAAATCAGTGAGTTATCAAAATAACCAAAACAATCAAGTTAAAAAAAATATTGTCCTTCATTAAAATATACAAAATGATAATGAAAAAGAGACCAAAATTTACGAAAATAAATTACTCATAACAATTTTAATTCTAATCAAATATAAACCACGAATTAAAAACTACAACCAAGTTAAAAACAAAGCTACTCAAAAACACAAAGCATATCTCAAGAGAAGAGAATTAAAGAAAAAAAAATGGAAATGATGTAATTTAAATATTGTCCCAGACTTTGGACTAAGAAAAATGTGTTTAAACTAGTTTAATGGATCCAATCAGCACAACTTTAATAGTTACATTATCAATAATAATATAATTATTAAATGGTATAGACAAAAAAATAATCAAAAATTCCATAAATGAACAGAAATTCGAAGCTCAAATAAGGAAACAAATACATTTAAAATTATGAAAATAAACATACAATTACAAATAATCAATACCTATTAATACAGACTTAAAAATTTATCTTTTTAACAACAAAAGTTATAACTTTTACTAGTACAAAAAATCTGTTGCGCATAACTCCACTCCAATATGGAACGATATGATATTGATTATAACTACCAAATAATATTAATTGATTAATTGACTACAAAACTAAAGATATTTACTAAAAAATACTTATATTAACATACTTAATTTATTTGAAAACTTATACCAAGTTATCAATTTAAAATTAATAATTTTATGAGAAAATAAACTTACTAAAATTAGTTAATCTAAGACTTTTTTTAAATTCATAAAAGAAACTATTCTAAAAACATATGTCTGCATTTGGTGTGGATAAGTTTAAAATTAAAATTTCAAAAACACAAAAGTTTATGAAAATTAAAAGATGAATGCTATCACTGAAAAAAAGCACTAAAAAAGAGGCAAAAACTTATTGAAAATGTAAAATAAAAATAATATATACCAATACATATATACACATTCAAATACACATACACAACTACAAATACAATAAAGACACAGAAATATATATCTATTATTTTCAATTTGTCTTTATCATTTTCAAATGCTTGTTAATAAAATTAATTGGGTAATTTGCTTCAATGCAACATATCATTAACTTCTTGTAATCATTATTTTTTAGTTTTTTACAACTACTAAATTATTATTTCTTCTAATATAATTAATAATAATATTTCTAAAAATATAAATATGTAGAAAGACACTTCAATTATATGAAATTTAAAACCATCTCTCTAGCAAAAAATATTGCTAATAATTCTTATTAACTATAATTTTCAAGTGTATCTCTAAATTTCTCTATTCAACATTTGCTATTATTAGTTTGATTTAGATTAAAATACGTAGGATAAAAAGATAAACCTAACTTATCTCAGAAGGTTTATAGTAATTCAAAACAAGCAGATTATCAAGACATCTCTACAAAAATAAAATTATCTCTATTAATATAACTATGTTCATAACAGTGCCAGTAGACATTCATCAATTTATTACTCTCAAGTTCACCTTGAAATGTTTGGTTTGGTTTTATTAATGTCAGACTAGAAGCAACACGTGGGCTATTGGCGACGGGCCTCATAATTTTGAACCTCGGTCAAGTGACGAGGACGACACCAAAGCTGGTACTTCCCTCTCTTAATTACCACACCACGCCAACGGTGAGACTTTGGTCGCAACAAACTTAACGTGTATCAGCCCTGACTACACAGCGGGTCTTTAGTGGCATCAGGGCTCGAACCCGCGACTGGACAAAAACCGCCGGCCACGACCGTGTCCACTAGGCTACCGTGGCCTGTCAACCTTGAAATGATACCCATAGATTGGTTTAATTTTTTTATCTTTATAATTAATATAATTTTTAAGTACAATATTAATCAAAAGTTTAAATTTATCACAGTCATTAATATTTATAATCTGCTATCTCATAACTAAATTCTTACCTTCCCTCAAGATAAAATTTTCTAATCAACAGCCACAAATTAAACATTTATTTTAAGTTAAAAATTCAAATACGATAAAAACTACTAACTGGTAATTTCAAATCATCCGATATTTTATGAAGAATTTATACTGCCATATATCGTTTTATCGTCATTTTTCTACGTTTTGTCACATTAAATTGGCTCCAAGAAAAAAATATTTATTTATGAAAACACTGTATTAGATTCAATATACTTAAAAAATTTATGGCAAATGTTTGGAATTAACTAAAAAAATACCAATACAGAGCATGATCAATATATTAATATTATAATTATATTTATATTACATTACACACACATATATATAATATATTTACATTACATATATTATCATAACAGGCGGAAGAAGCGGATATTATATTTTTATTTACATTCATTCCTTTTGCTATGAGTCAGTAAACGGAATGTGAACAAATTTCCACTTTCGAAATACCCTATAACGAAACGATTTTGAATAGATTTCACGACAGCGAGAATTTAGAAGAAAATATAAATATCATACGCCGGGAACAATCTGCTTTGGTTTCCTGATTTCAAGAATACGATGTAAATGAAACGGGGATTAGCAGACCAAATACTTCACGCTATATAATAAATGGATTTTGAAAGTATTTTGCATTTTGTTCGCAGAAATCAACACTTCATACTAATGTGAACTGGGTATTCCACAAATATTTGGAAGTTTGACGTCAGTGATTATGTCTGAAACTGTATCGTATACAATATAGACAGCGCCATGCTCTACTGACACATGTATCACCACAATTTCACAAAACTGTTAAATTTCGAAGCATTACAAATGGCACCGATTCTACAAAATACTATAGATAATTTAAAACAAGCTAGTGTAATGAAAAAATAGCCTCGAAATTTTCAAGGTTATAAAAGACAGATTTTCCTTTCCATGCAAGGTTTTCATTTCAAGGACCTTTTCAATTTCATAAATATTGATGATTGATTGCAGTTACTTTCCTTTAAAACAATAAATCTAATTTAAATAACACAATAAAAAGAGAAAAATTTAATACTTTCGGTCAACTTGTACCACAATAAAAAAATTTCATTGCTTACGACCAAAATCTTAATAAGCAAATCAGAGGCTTGCTCGGAGCAGTCCCGCCAGAAACTGCCTTGCCAACCTATTTTTTATTTGCATTATTTTAAGCTGAACATTTTGTTACGAACACGAGATTACGCTTCCCTGCAACGATTCTCTAATGAAGAGAAAGAGACATTACAGAGATGTCATCAGCCAACTAAGGAAAGTTCAAGCAATGACCTCTTAACCTTGGCGACAGATTAGGCGACCATTTTGGCGGCTTTCGCGATAAATGGAAGTTTCCAGAGAGTGTTGGAATTTTGGCAAAATATTGACTGGGAAGAAAGTACAGAATTTCTATGAATTTTCTTTTTTTGACGTCAAACCTGACGGGAGCAGGTGTGAATACGCCGAGAGCCGGAGAGTCAATAGATTGGAAGAGCAGGGGAGTGGAGATTTGTCCGTAGTACGAAATAATAAGCTAGTCGGCTGAACGTTGCTGTTACAACTGTGTGTCTTTGTTCCCATATCTGTATAAATGCTGTGTTCTTGTTTGTGCTATTACAGTCCGAGATCTACTAAATACGTGTTGTGATGAATACTTGTAAATGAAGTGCCATTTGTAGTTATCCTCGGAGTTGGACTTGATTTTACTCCCATATACCCAAAATTTTTTGTAACAATATTGATAATGAATTTGTCGTTACATAGAAGATTTGATGCTTTTTGGTGTAAAAATAAGTAATTTAAATATTACATTTTACCCAGATTACCTAAACTTATTAAAAACTAGAATTTTAACTCTAAGTTGAATTTCTCGATTTAGATTAACAAATAGTCAATAATAAATTAACCAGCAATATTTACGTTAAAACGGGTGGTTTTATAAATTCTACATAATTAAAATTCCTTAATGGAATAGCAATTTGCATGCATCTATTTACAGGAATGGACAGTTCTAAATTTTTACAATAATAATACGACCCCGTAATAACAATTTAACCACACATAAAATATACAAGTTCAACAATATTAAGAAATTTTTTTACTGTTGTTTGGAACACAATTTTCCAAAAATTTCTTGAAAACACATACATATTATAAATATATTGATCATCTATGTAAATTATGACTTAATTTCAAATCCACTGCACAAGAACAGGATCACAAAGCCAGCTTATTAGTGTGTGTGATATACACAAACTGGTGGACAATTCCCATTAGAAGCACGATCTGGAAAATTAAAATAAGTGCTAGATAATGGAAGAGAAGGTGTGTGTGTGTGTGTGTGTGTGTGTGTGTGTGAGCGCGCGCGCGCACAAAAATTCTGTTCCACGTTTGTTCGTCACTTAATAACACTGACGCACAAGTCACAAAAGATTTAAAGGATTTCCCGATAATGAATGACTAGTGTTACAACTGAAAGGTTTGAAGTGAAAGAAGTAATTGACAATCTTGAAGTTATCGGTATATCTTCCCAGTATCCATTAAGACTAATTTTATCCGGGGTCATATTAATAGAGAGACTGAAAAAGGACGAAAAATAACACATATTTTCAAACAAATCAACAACACCCACAGCGTTATCGCATGGTTGTTGCATATAAGCCAACGAATGTGTTGCAAGCGTCACGGGGGTGGTCATGGTAGAGATACGATGCCAGCAGAAGACAAGTTCATTGGCATACCGACAAAAAGGAACCAGCGCACTACAGCTCAGCAGGTGGCAAATGAGTATTTTTCTGCTACAGGACAGATATGTTTCCTAAAACAATAGCAAAACACTTAGCAGAACTGTACGCCCACAGACTTGTTGTGTATGCCATTGTCTTGATTGCAATGCCGAGCTCAGTTGCAAGGTGTGAGCTTTGAAATTGAACTGGCTGAGATTAGGATTGCTACTATTCTCAAATGAGAGTTGATTCAGTCTGCAATCGAATTGTAGACATCAACTTATCTAATATGAAAGTGACACAGCATATTATCCAGAAAATATACAAAATAGGAACCGATTTTCCGAGATGTAGTGCCATGGTATGGGCTGGTGTCATGATCAATGTGGCTTTACGTTCTTGCATATTCTCACATCTAGAAACATAAACGACAAGGGTACATTGATGAAACCCGACTACCTCATGCTTGCCTTTTCTATGGATCCGTCGGTGATAAACTTGTTTTTATGGACGACAACGCATCATGTCATTGATCATTCGCTGTTCAGGAAATTCTAAAGAGCGGGGGGTATTCAAGGCCTCTTATGGCTAGTACGTTCTTCAAGCCTGAACTCCATCGAAAATATTCTGGATGCTTCAGGCGGGAGACTTGCTTATCGAAAATATCCTCAAACAAACCAAAACATCGTCATCTGTGCTCTGAAAGAGGAGAGAGATAAATTGCCTCAACAGTTGCAGAATAAAGTTGCCCATATGAATTTTTCCATCGCTCCGTACACAGCATCAAAGAACATTTTTTCGTTTTAGGTGTTTCATAACCTTCTGCATTCACCAGAACAGTAAACGTAATTTGTTCTAATGTCCAAACAATGTGACAATATTTTATGTTGGGCCTCCACCCCCTGAGGCAGTTTTTTGTAAGAGTTGCTTCTGTGATCCATCCTTAGCAATTCTGCACTAGTGAATATATACATATACAGAGAATTCCATCATCAAAATTTGGCGGTGGGAGGAAATAGCAAAAGAAGGTGATTTCACAATAAAAAAAAAACGCATGACGTTCTACACGTAGAGAACGCAAAGCAATGTGATAAGAGCAGCCGAACGTTAATCAACATTGCGACAATTACTCGATGACTTTTTGGCTATACCACCCAGCTATTGGAGAATAAACTATTTTGTACGTGCATAGACGTATTCCTTTTTGACCAGCTAGTCGTGCATATCCCATACTTTCTTACGTGAAATCGTTATTTTTTATTATCATCAACCTCTCCACTAAATGCTGACAACTAGTTGTAATACACCCTGTATATGTGCGTATATTTTTAATGAATTCACGATAATAATTTTAGTTAATTTATAAATATTGATATTTGGACACATTTTATCTTATTTAGTAACACTCATGGCTCAAAAAATGAACTGTAATTCACTGCTTGATAATTTATTTCACATTACACACGAGAGAAGGAGGGGGGGGGAGATATATCGGATAGCTGCGGACATGCGTCCACCAAGACAAGCAATTAAAAACGTAGTACTGGAAAATGCTCCCTGTTCTGGAAATTAAAGTAAACATTAACGAGATCACATAGTCATGGATGTACGGATTTTAGGTATTTTACACAAAGATGAAATTCCTGGTAGGGATTATCCCTACTGGTTCGGAACGTGAGAATATGTGATTTCTAAATCTGCATACATTGGCATAATCAAATAAATTAAAAGATTAAATAGAATTTTATCAAGAAATAAAGATTACCTCCTTATCGTGATAGTTAAAGTATACGGTAAATTAGGAAAATAAATTGAAGAGAAATCATTACACACACACATATATAAGGCCTGACAGATTGTATCCTGAATGTGACCAAGCTAATCAAAATCAGGTATGTGGATTTCCCCTGCCCCCTTGCTTTTCCTGCTTTTACAAATAAATTTGTGGGGGGATACTAATAATGAAATGTTTTAAAAACATTTCATATGTACATAAAGTAAAAATAATCACCACAGATTTTATTTTTTTTATCGTTAAAATTTTATTAATTAACTTCTTAGCATTAAGAACGTCAGAATGAAACAAAACAAAAAAAAAAACGCTTAGCACTACAACATTAAGTCGAGAAAGATAGTAAAATTCAAAAGGAAGCACAATCGTGTGTTAAAATACAGACATATCAATAGAAATAAGTATTCATATTTTTATTTTATATATATGAGTTAAAATGTCTTAATAAGAGATGAAAATTGTAGCAATTACAATATTTTGCTAGCAAAAATTTTGAGTGTATTTCAATTTCGATTGACTGCGCAGCCAGTTTTTTAAAATAAAGTAAAGAATTATTTTATTTACAATTTGTTACTTTAATATATCAAAAAAAAAGATAAAACTAATACTAAATGAACATAAAAAGATAAATAAGTATATCTTGTATTCAATGACAGATAAATATATGTGTGTGTCTCATTCACTAATACATAGTTCCAGATATATTTTAATTTCCGTTTTTATTTTTATAAACAACTCATGACATTGCACAAATGATTAATACTAAAGCGCTAGGAAATAATTATTTCCAAACAGTGATTATAATCAAATTAGATACATGTAGAGTCCTGATACGTCCTGATTTTTTTTACAATGTCCTAACATGTAGTTTTGAGAAATTGCATCAACAAAAATTCGTGGGCATAAAATAAAGGATACATGGTACTGGGTTGAAAAGATTAACTTTCTAATACTTTATGATTGTAATAATTACAATTAGTTCACTTTAGGTAAATTTACGTTGCTAAAATATATTTAATTTTTATTATTTTATCGTAATTATTTAATATCCGAATGTATTATTTTAATATTCATATATTAAAATCCGAGTGGAACATTGTCTACTTTAATAATTTATCGTTTGCTCTTGTTTCAATATTTAATTTAAAAATTGATTTTTATGGAAGAATTTATTCTTTTTGTTGTTAGCATTGGCAACGCTTTTGTACATTAGAATGTTTTGCTTGCGAAAATAAAAATGCATTAGGAATTTGAAGAAGGGATTTTTCTTTTCTTGAATGTAATTGCTTCTGAGGAGCTTGGTTCTCTGAAGTAAGCATACTTTATGGAAAATTAATATTAATTTTGAATAGCTATACTTTTTCGAGAACTTTATGGAAGAAGAAAAAAACGTTAACACAAGTTGAAATAAAAAAAATTAGCTAACTTTTTTTTTTTTTTTTTGCTCCGTTTCTTTGGTTAAAACGCAGGCCCGAAATGAGTCAGTTTCGACAATTTTCTTCAAATTCAAACAAAAAATATCAGAATCTAAATATAAAATTCGAAATTTAAGTATGGTTTGCAAACATTAAACAAAGATCATCAAATTTAGTTAAGTTTTTATTAACGTCGCACTAGAAGCAACACGAGGGCTATTGGCGACGGACCTCGTAATTTTAAACCACGGTCAAGTGACGAGGACGCCACCTGAGCTGGTACCCCCCCCCCCTCTCCTAACATCCACGCCAACGGGAGGACTTCGGGCAAAAAATTAAAAGCAAACCTAAGGCTGCCAAGAAAAAACATTGTACGTCGTTTCAAAATTATTTTTCAGTTCAAGTACAGAAATAAGTACTTCTCATCTCTAAAAAAGGGTATTTCCCCCTCTTTCTAAAATGAGAATAGTGCAGCATATCTAAATATAAAATTAAATTTTAAAAAAGAGTAATTTTTTTTTGATGAAATATCAGTAATTCTAATGTCTTTATATAGATTTTTTTTTTTTTTTTTTTTTTTTTGTCTCCGCAAAGAAATCAATTGCATCTGGCGATTCTACAGCTATCTTATTGGATAGAAAATCAAATGACGGAACGTGATTTTCAGTCAATACAGAAAAAAAAAAAATTCACTTGGGCCTTTATTAATTGGTTGTTTTTTAACGTCACACGTAATAAAGCGAAGCGAGGGCTATTGGCAATGGATCTCATAATTTTGAGTCTCGGTTAAGTGACGAAGTAACTGGAGTTGGATGTAACACGTGAGCTAATGACGGCGGACCTCAAAACTTTGATCCACAGTCAAATGATAAGGACTGGTGTGTGTTGGCACACTACTCTCCTAAAATCCACACCATCCTTACGCGAGGCTTTTTACCCGGACAGATTTAAAGTGCATTAGCTCCGCTACACGACGAGTCTTTGAAAGCATCAAGATGGGAATCCACGGCTAGACTGAAATAATGTCGGCCATGAGCTCACGACCATGACCACTCGGCTATCGTAGCCGCTTCTTTCACCCAAGGAAAACTTGTATATCCTTTTCAATAGAAGATTACTGCTTTCAAATACAGTATACGGATTTCTCTCTTCTTCTGAAGGTTGCCACCATTCTCGCTATACGTATTGCACATTTTCGAGGATATATGGAGTGCATAGGGGATTTTTTTAATGTGTGGGGGAAGGGGTTCGCGTCTCTTCATTTCTGAGAAATTATCTAACCTCTTTGAAAACCTTTATGTACTATCAGAAGCACATGTACAATTGGCTTAGCATAGGTATGCCGAAGAGCACAAAAGTATGTTGCACACTGGATCGACTTATTGCTTATTTTCGTCGCATTTAGATGCAAAGTGGGAGTTAGCGGCGACAGATCTCGTAATTCTCAACCTTGGTCCTGTGGTGTCGAGGACATCCGAGCAGGCACACCACTCTACTAACTTCCACACCACGCCAAAACCAGGACTCGGAGCCTCGACAGATTTAAAATGCACCGACCCCGCTACACGGTGGAGCTTGCACCATGAGGTCGCGCCAATCTGCTAAGAAAGTTTCAAACACTTGAACTAGAAAGCGTGATTCTAATTCAAGTCATTTGCTTTGAAAAATGCTCAAGTATATCAAATGAAACTTTTAAGAGTTGGGGGGGGAGCCTCCTCTTGCTATTGTAATAAAATACAAACCAATAATTATTTTAACCCGTTTCCTTGAAAGAATGGCATAAGTCATGAAAAAATAGAAAATACATCAATTTTGAGCGGTAATATATGCATGGATGTTACCGTATTCTGGTTATGCAATAAGGCCAAGTCACTAAGTCGGACCCTTTTAATTCGGATTTCCGCATAATCTGGATCGATCTGTGAGAATTTTTGTTGTTTAAATCTGAGAAGTGAATTACAAACTTCCATAATAAAATTTGTTTCATCCACGTGTTTTGAAAAATTATTTCCTTTGCTGAAATCTAACAGCTGTGAATGAGGAGAGGAGTGTTAAACCTAAATTCAGTGCTAAGTCAATAATATTTTAGTTATACCTCTTATAACCAGTGATCAATAGCAATCGGTGTTTCATTGTCAATAGAAAATGCAATAAAACAACTCCCAGGACACTTCTATCATTCACAAGTGAGTTAATTGACTATTTTATGGCGTAAGAGCCTAATTGGGATATGTTGTGCCAAACATTTGTTGATAATAATCCAAATGTTTCATATTTTAAAAACACAGGAAAAATAAAATGCAAAGATTAAAACAAAAAAGCAATCTTACATGTGGTTTAAAAAAGTTGAAATCTTAAATGTGGTGAAAAAGCCAATAGTTCTTCAAAAAGCAAAAAAGTTGCGGTGGGAGTTTCCTTAACCAAGTCAGACAAGTTTAAAACCGATGAATGGAGATAAATGAGGCGATGATGATCAAAAACTGGACAAACAATTGAAATAGGATGAATGGTGTAGGGAGGCATGATAGAATGTGAGTAAGTGAATGTGAAGGTTATTGGCGCAAGAACCAGATATGGCTATGTGGCGCCAAACAAGATTTAATTATGGTCTAGACAAGAAAAAATTGGGGGGAAAAAAGACAGAAATTGGATGACAAGGAGGGTCGAAAATAGAGAAGGATCCCTAGGATACCCCAGGGGTGTGTCACCCGTGTTTACTAAAGAAAGTAAACCCCATGGGAAAGAAAAAGATCACTAGGGTGCCTCGGGATCATGTACCCGTACTTACCATAAGAAGGCAAATCCCTGAGGTTCCCTGATATAATCATCAAGGGCAGAGTGCCCAGCTATACCCCCAGATGCTGAGTATCCATTTTAGTACGCATGACAGAAAGGATACTCAGGGATACTCTCCCCTCAATAGTTTCAAAGTAAATGTCTTTATCTTTTGTACATGATTCATACTCAATAAAGATGATTTTCTGTAAGTACTCGTATATTTTACTTTATTTCATCTTTCCTCCCATTCTTCGGTTAATTCGGATTTTCGATATCCCGGAACGGATCTGGTCCTAATCAATCCGACTTAACAAGGTTTTATTGTCCTTGCTCTGCAAGAAAGAAAAGTACATGTATGAATGAATACAAAAGCCTCTCATATATATGTTGTCTCCCTAAATATGTAGACAAATGTGATGTAATCCCTTGGGTGGTCAATTTACAGAGTAATAGTGAGTGAAGTATTTTTCGCACGAACTAAAATTACGTTTAAAAATTCTTGCAGATTTATTTTCCATAAATAATGAAAAATATCACTGTTTCGAGGTCTCGCATAAGTTTCCTTTTTAGCCAATCTTTCGGGCTGCTTTACTACAATGTTTGATAGGAGAATCTCGCCTAATGAAAGAACTGTGATACATGTTAACCTTACTACAGTAGTACAATTGAGAATACATCTTGCTTTCACTTGATAAATCTAACTTTCAATATAAACAACACATTTCCGAGAAGTGCAAACATCTTTTTATTTTTACGCATAACAAATGGTTTAATTTAAAGTAAAAATAATTCGATATAAAAACCAACGTTTTTAAAAACAACGTTTTTATATGGTGGCAAAGTTTATTAAAGAAAATTATTGAAATATTAGTTAAAACTGTTGGCTATTTTTAACTTTAAAATTCACTTAAAAAGAGACATTTGTGAGCGTATTAAAAAATTCATAATACTCATAAAATCAAAACATGCATTTGAAAGTTTGTAAGCCATTCAATTAAAAAAAAATGGGAACCAAAATTCAGAAAAAATTGTTGTGATAAGACACGGTGCCAAATATTGGAAACTTTCTTTCTTGCTCATGATTATTGACTAAAAGTCAGCAACCCTTACTATCTCGGAGATAGTAAAGGGAGATAGTATCTCCCCTTTGTGAGTACAATAGTTTTACGAGGCGTCATGTGGTGTGGGGAGTGCCCGGTGTTCCCAGAGGGGGAAATTTTTTTTTTCCTCAATCCTAAAAGCGCCTAGAGGAAAGAATATTTTGACTTATTAAAATTATTGAAATATTATTTAAAACTTGTCGCAAACGTCTAAATATTGCATTGTTAGGCGAGTACGAACGATTCCCGAAATTTCAAAGCTCTAGCTTGATGGGAAGTTGGTTAAATTAACGATCGAAAATTTGATGACACACACACACACACCAAGTGAAATTCAGAAAAACGTTGTAATAAAGAACAATTGAAAGGCTTCAGAAGCATTTTAAATTAACATATGCAAATTTTTGCCTCAGAAAATTGAGAATACACTCATGAAAGATATGTTTAACTACCACTAAATATTTTCTACTTGACTGCTATTTTAATCTAATTTTGTGCAATCTTATCTTTAACGACCATTTTTGTGTGATTACGTTTGTTAGATAAACTTAAAGCCAGACTTTTAATTTGAAAATGGCTCCTCAAAGAGAAACCAGTATTGATGTAAGGAAATTCGTACTAAGATTATTTAAAAAAGGAAAATGTTAACGTGAAATAGCTGAAATTTTTGGTAGAAACCACACTTCAGTCCAGAAAATCATTGTAAAATTTAAAAAATAATGGATTGATTGAAAATAAATGTGGAAAAGGAAAGAAGAGTATTCTGAATGATGTTGCAAAAAGGAAAATTTTGAAATAAATCAAGATTGATCCTTAAGTAAGTGTAGTCTAACTTGTTGCAGAAACTTCTCAAATCATAGACAAAAGTGTAAATGCTAAAATTGTGCTAAATATAGACAAGCTGGATATATATAAAAGTCGAGTTTTTGAAAGATACCGTTCATCAGCTTGAAAAATCAGAAAAAGCGTTGGAGTTTGCAAAAATTCATGAATTGAAGACCAATAACTTTTGGAAGAAAGTTATATTTAATGAAGAAAGTAAATTCAACATTTTTGGCAGTAACGGCCGTCGCACCGCAAGGAGAAAGTCCAATACCGCTTTGGATCCAAAATATTTGCGTCCTACAGTTAAACAAGGTGGTGGCTCCGTCATGGTTTGAGATTGTATGGCTTCATCCGGGGTAGGAAATTTAGTTTTTATAGATGGCATAATGAACTATATGGTTTACTAGAGAGATACTTCGCAACAATCTAAAGGAAAGTGCTAAAAATTTGGGTTTAGATGGAAATTCCATTTTCCAGCAGGACAACGACCCCAAACGCACAGCAAGTAACGTTAAAATAAGGTGTATTTATCATTGTAAACAGCAGTTACGCACATCACCACAGTCCCTCAACATCAATATCATTGAAAATCGGTGGGCCACACTCTAAACTGCGTTCCAAAACCACAAAATAGAAACAAAACCCCATTTAAAACAAGTGTTGCAAGAAGAATGGGATAAAATATCTTCAGATATCACCAAAAGGTTGGTCGAATCGCTACCACGACGTTTAGAAACCTAAATATAAATAGCAAGCCAAACCATTATAAAAGCCAAAGGACACGCTACTAAGCATTGGCATTATCTTTATACGAGATATTACAAAAATTTCATTGGTGTATTCTCGATTTTTTTTTTAAGTAAAAATCCGTATGTGTTTATTTAAAATGGTTCAGAAACTTTTTTTCATTTTGGAAGTTTCCCGTTGATTATTCTTTATTTTTACTTTAAATTAAACCATTTTTTATGCGTAAAAATAAAAAACATGTTTGCATGTCTTGGTAATGTGTTATTTACATTGAAAGTTGGATTTATCAAGTGACAGAAATTGTTTGAGCCACTGTATACAAGTGTCGTTATTAAGATGGTGGAGTGAGAAGAGAGAAATGGTAGAATTAGAGGGATCCATGGTAACACTAAATTGGTTCGAGCAATAGGGAGGCGTGGTACCGAGCGGGTATAACTGACTCGGATCTCGTCACTAGAAGTCTACTTGAATCGGTTCCACTTAATTCAAGTCAACTGCTTAGAGTTGCCAAGACTGTTAATTGATTGTTTAATAATGTCAATCTAGTCCTATTTGCTGAGGAACCTCTTAATTTTAACCTCGGTAAAGTGATGAGGACGACACCTGGAACTGGCACCTCCCTCTCCAACACCAAGCCAGTGGCACTCCTTCACAAAGGCAATGGGAGAACTAGTGACCTAGACCAGATTTAACGTGCATCTGCTCCGCTACATGGTGGGGAAAGTGGCTTCAAGGCTCAAACCCACGATTTGATGAAAACAACGCTGGTCGATAGTTCGTGACCGGGACCACTAAGTTACACATAACTCGGTGGAATTTATTTTTTTTTAGTTTAGTTTTTATTAACGTCGCAGTAGAAGCAACACGTGGACTATTGGCGACGGACCTCGTAATTTTGAATCTTGGTCAAACGACAAGGACGACACTCGAGCTGGTACCCCCTCTCCTAACATCCACACCACGCCAACGAGAGGACTTTGGGCCCCGAACAGATTTAACGAGCATCAGCCCCGGCTACACGGCGGGTCTTTGGCGGCCAAGGAACGAACCCGCGACTGAACGAAAATCGCCGGCCGCTAGTCCACGACCTTGACCACTAGTCTACTGCGGCCCACAACTCGACGGAAATAACGGAGGACCAATAACTCGCGAGCAAGAAAACTAGCATACCGAGGCTGACATTTCAATTTTGAATAAAGAGGTTCAAGATTTTGGCAGATTATCATTGCGTAACAGCGCCTCTTAATCAAAAACAATACTATACAACATTTCTTAATTTTAGCCATTTCTAAATCATTCCCAATATTATCACTTATAATAATACTATATAAACCTTAAAATAACACTTTGCCCAGGAGAAAAGAACTGCTTATCGTCATTTTGACTCAGAAATGAAATTATATCTCACAAACGTTTTTTGTCATTCTTCTTTGAATGAAAGACATTTATTGCTTTTTTTACACCTATCTTTCACACAGACAGCCCTGCATTTGAAAGGATTGGGAGGGAGAGGGCAAAAAAGGCGATTATCTAAATATTCGCAACGAAAAATGCGACACGAATTTTAAAAATAATAATTTTTAAAAATGGAAAGAAAGAGCAGCCAATATTTTAAATTCGTTTTTGGTGGAAGAATTTTAACGTAATCAAAAAAAAAAAAAAAAGGAAAAGGAAAATAAAAAGTTTTATATTACTCAATAGATAACGAGAATTATGATGATGCAATCGTCAGAAATAAATTTCAAATTGGAGGAAAATATTTTCATTCAATCTTCAAAAATGTGTCCACGCTTATTACAAAATGCAATGTAAAATGTACAACTATCACAATTCAAATTTTTCGAAGTATTTCAACAGAGTTTTCCATTGATTTACCAAAAATAAAACATTTCACAGTGCATTATTAATAATAATTGGCGTAAAATTTTCAAATTAAGTAAATAATAAATGTTCATTGCTTGTTACGAGTATCATAAGCGAATAAAATAATTTAAAGTTACTAAAATTATAGTAAGCTTCAAAAATTATGTCATGTCCTTATTAAGATAGGCCTCTGTAGAGGAAGTTTTTTTTTTCTTCCATGCGGTTTAAAATAGGAGTCAATTCACTAAAAACATTTTTAATATTAATAACAACGAATTCAAGTATAACAGAAAAATATGGACACATTTAATTAATAACATTCTTTCAGGCGTAAATAAATCATCCAAGCCTTTTTAGAACAAACGGTTTATCAGTGTGTTTGCCTTTCAACCAGACACGCATTATTACAAGAAAGATGTAATTATAAGTAATGTACAGTATAAACAACTAATAAATTAGATTACACGGTGTGTGAATATGTTCTGAAAATAAAAAAAAAATTCTCAATACATCTTATAAAAAGCAGACTTTTCCCATTTGGTTTCATTTGAATATAGAACTATTTCTAAATGGATGAAAGTATTTAAAAGTCAGTACTTAGATGCCTATTCGACCCTTCAGCAAATTTAAAAATAATAAGATTTTTTTTTTTGCACTGGAATACATGAAGGGGGGGGGGAGCGAGATATGAGAAAAGTGAAAATTAATGCCAAATCGCAGTAATAAATGCAAACGGATTTGAGTTTTTCGGTGTTGAAGCACACCAAGAAAACAACAAAATTAATACGAAACGGTTTAAGAAGTTCACGATAGAAAAAAGAAAAGAAAATATAAACAAAAAAAGTTCTATGCAAAGTTTTGCAAAGAACAGATTTAGCCACCCAAGATGCGCTTTTTTTAAAAAAAATTATTTAATTATTCAGTTAAATATAAAAATTAAAGTCAACTATGAAATATCGAGAAATGGACAACAGTAAACTCTTCCGATATTAAAATTAAAGGAAACAATAAATGATTAAATTGAATATATTTAAGCTAAATGTAATTAAAATTAAAGCAAACGATAAATGATTAAATTGAATATATTTAAGCTACATGTAATTAAAATTGAAGCAAACGGTAAAAAAAAATTGAAAAGTGATCTGGTATGCCAAAAGTAATCCACATATAACAATAACCACTTAGGGGGTTAAAAAAAATTGGCTCCTCACAGTTGTCTTAAAATTCTGAATAATCTTATTTATTTTCAGTCTTATCTTGATTCCAGTTTACATATGATTTCAGATAATACATAAATCGATAAGTAAATAAAATACTTAATTTTTATATTTGTTTCACTTCAATACAATAAAAAGAAATTGGGGAAAATTAATTATGCAGTTTTAAAAACTGAGTTCATTACTGGTGAAAGCAGGTATCAGACACACATATATTACATATATTTTATTTCGATCCAATAAAAAATTCTGGAGAAATTTTTTATAACGTATTTTTGAAAATTAAGTTCGTTACTGGTGAAAGCAAACATCAAGAATATACGTAAAAACGACATAAATTTTTGAAAAGTGGTCGGGTACAACATTTTTGAGTTAACTAAAAACAACAGCCCCTTAGGTGACTTAAAAAAAAAAAAAAAAAGGAAAGAAAGAAAGGTTATCCAAACTTATTTTGAATATTAGGATTATCTAACATTTTTTTTTGGGGGGGGAGGGATTCCTAAAAAATAAACATTAGGATAATACATTCTGTCGACGGGTTGAAGAGTTCTTGAATTTTATTAAATATTATCCACTTTATTATGTTTGTCTCCTCAAAAATAAGTGCCTTGTTAAAACAACCTACGAAAAAAAAAATTATCATTACAAACGCATTCTACCCACTTTATGCACAGCGGAAAATGCTCAAGACATAATCGTAGTATGCACACAACCATAAATATATTATGGATACACACATTTTGTATGATACCACATATTTAAAAATACCTATTAAAAAAAGTATTTTACTACATTCAACGCATTAAAAAATGGTAAATAAAATTTGAAAACACTTTTTACAACATTCAATATTGCAAGTTCAATACTAAATCTTATATTAAAAATTTCTTTTAACAATCTACGTATTATATACAACAATTACAAATATTTTTCAAAAAACTAATAATCTCAACTTTCTTGCAGCCAATTAAAAATTAATTTAAAATAAAAACCACTATTGTCGTCATTAAATAAAAACTACTTGCTGGCTGTGAGTATCTAATTTAAGAGAACAGTCATCTACAATTACTGCATCTGTTTTGAAAATGCGTAATGCACTAACTCAGTGGTCTCGCTATATGCGTACCGACTCAGAAGCTAAGTGCACCGAAGAGAAGGAAGTGAAGTTTTACATCCCATTAACAAAGGAATAAAAATTACTTGACTTTAAATAAGGCTTCTACGAATTAACGTAAAATGTAGCAATATATGACATTAAACAGCATTCTGAGTATATCTCGGTTAACACGTTTACTAAGAAAAAAGATATCGGAAGCTGCCGAACAGATAAAACTGCTTCCGAACGTTCATCTGCGTTACAGAAGAAAAGGGAAAAGTATAACCTCAATAAATAGAAATAAGTTAATTTTATGGACCAGTACCGTTTCAGTTTCGCTTATTGAACACAGCGTGCTGATTGCGTATTCCTGTTGCTTTCAGATTTGGCGTGAAAGCTTTCATTTATAAATGAATAATACAATCGTGAACAAGGGCAACAGAACGCGGTAGCCTTCTCTGATATTTGCAGTTATTTTATTTTAATATTCGCGAATGGTAACAATTCAAATATTGAAAATTGGTAAACGTGACATACTTCCGATTAT
>BMAW01099818.1:44899-93454 GCA_019974015.1 Nephila pilipes | reverse complement strand
TATTGCGCGCGTCTTCTTTTCCATTATCCCACTTTCAAAATTTATAATTTGTTTTCTAGGTAAATAGGGTATATAGAGTCATGTCTGTTATTCACCCAGTTCAAATATTTCACCTATGAGCGGAAGAACTAAACCATTTACCACTTTTTTTAAGTGACGCACCCCTTTCTGTTTGAATGTTGTTTTTTGTTGTTGTTGACAAATAAGCAATATTTTTGCAAACACTCTCGCTTAATTTCCCCATATTAATTACCAAAAAATATTATTGCAAATGAATGTGTCAAACTTCCACTCCATTTTGCAATATCATTATTATTTTTTATAATGTCACTTGATATGGGGAAATAAAAATTGTATAATTCTACTTTAATAAATTATTAAAGACTTCCAAGTGAAAAAACATTTTATGCTCGAAAATCTAATTTAATTACATTAAATTTAATATATGAATAATACAAAGATGTTTAGCAACGGATCTGTTACAAAGCAATTAAACGTTGCCGGAACCATTCATAAATGGTGACTCATTTCAGAGATTTTGCTGATTCTTTAACCTAATACACCTTCGTTTGTTTTAAAATATATACAGTTATTACTGTATAGGGAGAAAAGGAAAGGAATTCATTCACCCACGTTTTTTTCTCTTTTTTCCGAACAAGAAACAAAGGTTAACGAACGTAGTAAACGCAAATAAAAATGGGGGAAAGCACTACATGTCTGAGTTCGAAGATTATGACGTTTGACGATTTATCCCTCCCTGCTGTTCTCAACATGCATACGGCTTAAAAGTAGGCGTGGTCAATAACATGACAAAGAATTGCTTTTGCTACTGCAACACGTCGATTACCCACAACTTGCATTGAGAAAAAAAAATCCACATAAATGGTCACAGCAGTTAGTCATACTGTTACCTGTACTGTCCTTGTCAAACATGTTCTTCGGTATTTTTATTTTGTTAATTTTTTTTGTTTCCAAAATCACCAAACTAAGATTGTTACATTAGACGTTATATATACCTCACTTTACATAAAAGAAAATATGTTGTTCGTCTTCAAACCTCACTATTTTCCTTGACTAATTGTTCTTAATGGCAATATATGAATTAAGTTTATATTAATGTTGTGCATTATAATTTTATTAAAGAAAGAAATTTTCATATCCATGTTGAAACTATCCAAAAAAAATGATAATGCTATATGTATTATCCAAATTTACACATCCTTGTAAAAATAATCAAAGTTTCTTGAAGATTTAAAAATATTTAATTATTAGAAGTACAAATCAAAATCAAACAAAAGAAATAATCCGATTCTAAAAAGTTTAATAAAGATACGGATAACTCAATTTTAAATTTACAATTATATATAATTATAAACGCATTTCAAACTTTAAATGATTTGGTATCCAAATAATTTTTAAAAAATTTCTTTACACTAAAGAAATTTAAATAAACTAAAAATGCATATTTTTCGGTCTTAATTAGAATTTCCCCGATTTTATTATTGAAAAGTTAACTTTTATTATATTTCGAATGTCTCTCATTATATATTTAAAAGCCTAAAATGTATCACAATATTAAAAGGTTTCGTGATAGCCAAGAAATTTGACCATAACCCTTCAAAAAGTACTCAAGTTTAGCTTTTTTATAAGCTATTTTGGCAAGTTTTTAGACGAGAGATAAAAATGATTGAAAAAAAAAATAATAATGAATAAAATTATCTCCAATTAACGAGCTTGTGCGGGACAACTTGCCTTGTTTAATCAATTAAAATATAGTGACCTGCATTTATTTACCAAATTTAATAGTAAAAATCGATTCTATTCCATTATTAAACTGGGTCGCCCCCCCCCCCCCCTCCTATTGCGGGTTCGAAGAATAAATTAAAATTTACTGAAAAGGACTCTTATTAGAACCATAGATACATAATCAACTATAAATTACAAAAGACCCTTCCCCTTTTAACTACCCAGAACATTTGTAATAACAATAAAAATAACAAAATATGCAGTTCAAATGAATTCAGCATTTCACAAAAAGATGGAAGTTACAGAAAAATGCTTCACAATAGGAAAAAATAATTTCCTCGGTAAATCGATTGGTTAGGCCGGAACCAGCTGTTAAGAGGGAATCTACTGTACATAATTACATAACAGAGAATTCATATAAACAGTAGATATATTCCAGTTGAAACTATATTATGATGTGAATTTTATATCTTTAATCACAGAAGTGGTAAGAAATAACATAATAGGATTTTATAGCAAATTCAATGTAGTATTCGTTTCCTCACAATCTATTAACTCGAACATAATTGCTCGGCAGCATTGGTATAGACAAGAACAGGACTACCAACAGAAGTAATCATTACTTCTAACATTTTTTACTTGTTGAAGCTAATTAAAAATAACTAAGATAACACTGCCTATTTAATGTTGATTATCTTTCTTCAAAATCAACCAACAATTGATTGTATTGCTATCTTATGGTATCCTTGAAATTATTTTAATAAAATTATATTCTTGGTTTTTCAAGATGGTAAATCACTTAGCTTTTGTCCATTCAATTGATTTGATTAAACAATTGAATCATTCTCAATTTACAGAAAAATTCTAACATTTTAAATGAAAATGCATCTATGCAAAAAAAACCTTAACAGATACTTCTCATTTTTCCTTTAAACAATATA
Organism: Nephila pilipes; assembly: GCA_019974015.1. Lineage (NCBI taxonomy): Eukaryota > Metazoa > Arthropoda > Arachnida > Araneae > Nephilidae > Nephila > Nephila pilipes. Next base: position 90,767 of record BMAW01099818.1, on the reverse strand, counting down.
GTATCACAGAACCTACTCATTTGGGAGCTCTGATGACAAATGCAGAAAATGCTCTTTTTGATTATCATTATATCTTTGACAAAATATCTATTTTTATCAAAAACATGTCTCAAAAATTTTCCATTTCTGTAAAATTTTAGAAATTTTTCTAAGTATTTGAGACAAAAAATAACACTCCTCAAATTTGCTGCAGAAAAGATATTTTATTCTTGAGGACAATAAAATAACATTTAAATGTTATTTTTCTTCCTTTCCTTTTTGCTTAAAAAAAATCAGAATAGAACCCAATCAAATCCAACTAATTATATCGAATTTTAAACACAGTTTAAATAAACAATTCAAACAAGGAATCATTTATGTTGACACTTTGTGAGCAAATACTGAATAATAGGTCAAACAGGTGCAACAATGACTAATAAATCATGACATCATAGTATTTTATTTTTAAGGGAAACGTTTCATTTCCTCAAAATATTTCATCTTTCAGAAATAAAGGGATTCATGCAATGCTATCTAAATAATATATTCCCATAATTTTTAATAATTTTTGAAATTGTGCAGAGATTAACTCAAATTTAACAAGAATGTATCATAGGAAAAGAAAGAAAAAAAACAAGCTCAATATTAAATTATTGTAAATGACAATTAATACACAAAGTTGTGCTTCTTTTTTAAAACAGTAACAGAATATTAGTTTTTTTAAAACTGTACTTCCGAGGCCAGTAACATTGTTTTAACTGATACTTCTCACTACCAAATAAGCTAGATTTTAGATACACATATTGTTTTTTGATGGACTAAAAGTATTCTCAAATAACCTATTCTTGAACTGAATTCTATATCTAAATTACATAGTCAACTCCTTCTAAGCCCATAAAAAAGGTTTAAAAGTTCAAATTAGTTACTACATAAAAATGGCTTTTTAAACAGCACAGGAAACTTGGAAAAATTTATTCCAGAGAAATAATTAATTTGAGATATATAAATATATTCTACTTTTTTTATATAAAAATCAAAAAAATATTTCAAATGTTTTGCCATTAATGGTTAATGCATTATATAAACATAAATGCAGACAGAGCAATGATACTTTATGCATTTTTATATTTATCATAATTAGGGTAGGCCAAGGGGGTTCTGAAAGGAAAAGTGCACAAGAGCCTATGTCATAAACTGATATTGTAAAATCAAATAAGTTTGATTCACCGTTTGGTTTTGCAAACTTACAAGATGATATTAATTTTACCAACATTTAGAGAGATCAAAATTTGTCAAATTTAACTTTCAGGATCCCAATATTGCAATATTACAATACTTATTCAAATTAACTTGAAATCTAACCCAATCATTATTTCCATCCTTAGCCAGTTTATATATCACAACCAAATTCGTCAAAACATATTATCAATGAATTTGCAATGAAACAAATAAGAAAATGAAACTAAAATAAATTTACAACATACAATTTTCATTAGTTATACACCAAATTATGTTTAATTAGTATATGAAATTTTTATTTTATTTAATATTTTTTGCGCGATAGAAATATTATTAAAATAATTTAATTACTTATTTTCATGTTAAGAATCTATCACTGTCCACTAATAACATTATGACTGAAACAGAATCAAAAATGCATGCATTTGATTTTATTATGTGTGATGCAGGTATTTTCAGTAATGTTCAAAAAAAATTCAAAATAGTCCTACTGAGAATAAAATCAGATCAATTCGATACATTAAATGAAAATCAAATATTAAGTAAACTCAAAGACAAAGGTATAACTTTACATAAAGGCCAGGTAAATATATACTCCATACATTACAAATGCATTTTTCTCGTAAATACCCATAGCAAATGCAAAAAATCTGTCATAAGTGTACTTCACTTTTCACAAATGCTAAGGATATCTGCAGGAAGTATTTAATTGTATGATATATCATGCAAGGTAGAAAAGTATTTAGAAATTTTTAAAATGAAGGAGTACATATTTAATAAAATATCTATCATTATCCAAAACTGAGAAGTGAAAAAAAAAAAGAGTAAACCAACTATTTAAAGAAGAAATGGAGGGGGGAAAGTTCATCATGGCAAATTGATAATCAGCTAAACAAAATTAAAGTTCTAGTTAAATGAGAATTATTTGTCGATAAAATTTACTTTTTTATAAATTAAATTGCAATCATAACATTGTACACAATGTTGTTCAATAAAAAAAAATTGATTAACACAATAGAATAAAAAAGTGTGATTATGACTTTTGTATAATGTAAATAATACATTATTTTTAAATTCAAAATTTTAGAAAATGATATTTTAATTGGCGCACTATTATAAACTCATTGATTTAATTTTCAAATAATGAATGCATTGTATGAATGAGTTAAAGGTATGTGTGTAAAATCCTGTCGATCATTTTAGCAAAACTAGAAAAATATCTCCAAATGATTAGATTAGAAATTATTAGTACAGTTTTAGCTGATTTCGGGCTAATTTTCCTCTTCAATGGGATTTTACACATAAACTGAATTAAAATTTATTTTCTATACATATTAAAACCATTGATAAAATATATCAATATAAATTTAAAAAATAGGGTTCGTTCTTCAAAAGAGTATATGTCATAAAAAGGACATAATCTGAACTATAAAGGCTAAGACTAAATGAATAATTTAGCATTATGTACTTAAAAAAAAAAAAAAAAAATTACACAAAATCCAATTAAGTTAAATTCATTTAATGGATAAATTTTTTTTCATTAAAAATATTTTAAAAGGAATATAGGCATTAAAACTCGCATTTCAAATACCAATGCATTTAAATATAAGTACATTATATGAAACCTGCCTTAATTAAAGGGATATGGAACTCAAATGCAGAATAGAGTTATTCTGTGAAATATACAAACAATTGATGGAAGTCCAAAATTATTAAACATGTCCACAATATATAACCCTTGCATAACTCTTCAGTGACTTAAATTTAAACCACAGTCTTAGTCTCAATATAAACTGATACATAAAGAGTCTATGATGGATATTAATTCTTGGTTTCAGCAGCAATTATATATATAAAAAAGAATACGATCTTCAAAAGACAAGGACAAATTTTTATACTTAAAGGGCAAGCAGATATGAACACAGCTCAAAATCTTCCTAGTATGAACCATGATATATAATTGATTTAGTTTCAAAATTTGCTTTCATTACAGGCCATATAAATGTTACAATGGGCAAATCTTTACAGATTTGGTAGTCTCAATTTCTATAAAGATATATACTCAATTAGAATTTTAGAAACTAAAATTTTACTTTCTTCAAATACTTCAATGTTTAAAATACATTCATAAAAAAAAAAGTGTGTGTGTGTTTTTTAATTACAGAGTATAAAAATTCCATTCCTTTACATCACATTAATAAAATCTGATTCCAGTACAAGGAACATCAATTAAATGATGGGGCTAATTTTATATTCAATTAAAATGCAACTAGAAATTATGTTAAACTAAAATATTGGCCAAATTTTATGCAACATGCACCTATTATTGTGCAATGATGTTTTTCTTTCCAGAATTTAAATATATCAATCATACACACATAAGAATTACAAAATTAAAAAACAAATATTTGGTCATTAATCGATTTCATTTTTTCCATTACTATAACATCAAGTTAGATCCCTTTCCCACTATAATAACAAAATTCATAAAACAAGTAAATCCAAGTACATTTATATACCAAATAAACAAAGGTCTTCAAATACGGAAATATAACACTTTTTGCATTTTCAAAATTATATAAGATGTAATTTGATCTAATTCAAATAAAACAAATCAATTTAAAAAACATAACTAAACAAAAGTTAAATTGTGAAGTAGCTTGGATGTTCGTCTACAGATATATTGAATTAATATTACTTTCTATCAAGTCCTAACATGAAAAACAAAACATAATGAATTGTTTGAATGAATTTATATATTTTTAGTATTGAGAACAGTACATTGAAAAAGAAAAATATCGATGAAAAATAAAGAAAAAGAAAATTTAACTTGGGAAAAAAATTGTATTCCTTGTTTACATTTTATTAAAAATTTCACTTAAAAAATAGAATGTTAACTATACAATTGATTATACCATCCTACTACAATAAATGTTCTTTTGTTACATTTAAATGATCCAAATGTAACTATGTTTTTTTAAGATAAAAACCATATATATATTTTATTTTTTGATGAAATCCTCAAACTATCAAAATTTCTTGTTACATATTTAATATAATTATTTAACACAAGTTCTGCCACAAAAATTTAAAAATTTATTTATCATAACTGGCTAAGAGATTTTTTTAAAAATCTTGATAAAGCATTTAGGCACAACTTCAATATAAAAGAAACTTTTACATTTAAAAAAAAATTGAAAAATACAGCAATAATTAAGCAAACTATAAAACACACTGAAAAAAATCATGCTTAAAAGCGCAGGAAAATTTAAATGCTCAATTAAAAATTAAATGTATTTTTACAGAGATTTCAAAACTTATTCAATTACTATTTTCAACAGTGCATTACATATAAACAATTGTAAACAAAATATTATAGAAAACAAATTTAAGGGTTCATTCATTTAGTAAATAAAAATTCAGACTGAATTTTTTTTAAAAAAAAAAACTAATATAATGTATAGACATTTATGATCAGTATGAAGTTTGGGAATTTTGTAAGAAATAAACATTAACAAATTGTAATACCTAGAAAAGAACAACAATTAATATCCCTCCTCCTCTCCCAGCAGAAAAGAACAATCAAAAAAGAAACACAGGATACTAAAATATTATTCATTAAGTGTATTATTTTGTATCTAATGCTGATTCAATTTAAAAAATTACTAAATTACTCTCATTGAGATAAACGACAGCTTCATTTCATTTTAAAAAGAAAATACAGATATTTAAAAATAAATACTCAAGAAATATTTATATTTGTAATAAAGCTATTGCAGCTTCTTCAAAAAGTTACTCCTAATTAAACAATATTTTTTAAAAGGCATTTATTTCGAGAGTTTCACTAAGCTTGGGCAATAAAAACATAAACAAACATTTCTTCTACGGTCATATTCACAACAATTTTTTTACAATCATCGCACACTAAATGCAACAACAATCTTTGAAATAAAACATATCTAGAAGGATACTAATTTTAAAAATTCAATATTTCACTCATAATAAACATTTTGGAAATCTGAACAGCTTTCATTTTCTCAAGTTTTAATTAGACCTTGAATCACAAAAATCGATCATTAGCTACGATTTAAACAATTATTTAAGTTTTAATTTTTCATTATTGACATAAACAACAAAAGAATACATGAAAATACACGTTCATATTTGCTTTTCTGATTGTAAACAAATTAGTAAACTTACTACTTTTTACTGTAGTCCATGTAACAAAGGGGAACATGAAAAGAAGGCTGATGGCTATCATCTCTTCATTGATAGTGGTTAAGTAGATCTTGAAACATTAATTAAATTTATATCGTATCTTTCTGTCAAAAAAGTACATAAAAATTCGTAAGCAAATTAAGGATATCCGCATCACTAGCTGCACTACACCTTTCGAGGGTTACCAGCCTCTACCATACATCAAAATTCAAGAACAAGCATTATGTCGCCAACAGAAGATTTCAATACATGCGATTGGCAAAGCTTGTCATCTGTTGTGTTCAGTTTTCGGAATCACGATCACGTATCACAGCTGATCCCCAATACCAAATCGCGTTCCTAGATTCACAAACACTCATATGTCGCTATGCGTAAGCTAAAAATTTTATCTCTTAGTCTTGTAGATTAGATAATGAATATTACCATTAATTAGAGGATACAGCTATTATTATTATTATTTTTTTTTTTTCATTTTTACACAGTGTTGGAGTGAGGAACAGAAAATTAAAATTTTGAAATTGAGATTGTATAAAAAGAATGTTAAAACAATAAAATAACCGCATTTCTCATTGTTTTTAAAATTATTTTCACTTATTAATTCTGAGACTTAAATCCAAGAAACTATTGTTTGAGCAGTATAGGTGGCGCTAGTACACAGTCATGAACAAATACTGACAAATGATGAACAAAATGATTGATATTCTTGAAGGAATTTAAAAATTTTAAAAAGAAGTTAAAATGTAAAAGGAATTCACTGCTCAACATAGCTCCAAAATTTCTATCAGTAATTGAAAACAAGTGTATCAGATTTTAAAGAAATATTGGTACTTTTGTATGAGAGCGTCAAATATTGTCAAAATCATGCGAAATTTTAATCTCTTGCTGACTTTCAATAACATATTCATCAAAGAGGTTTTAAATTTACTTCAAATTTTTTATGCTTTATAAATCAATTAGCTAAGATCAAGCAACGAAGAATTAAAAGTTTCGTCAATGGAGAGAAATTCTTTCCTTAAAAACTCATTAGAGGGTATCTGGGCCCCAAACATATTAATGCATGACATTGGCGTTTACCTTATCCGGAATAACTTTACTAAATTAAAAAATATGAGTAATTATTTTTTCCTGCTTTTTGTTTAAAATGGTTCTTTATCTATTGGTTGACAATTCAGGCAAAAGCACATTAGCCTGTCGACTCTCAATCTCCGTATCTGGTATTTCTATTGGAGCATTACTTTGATCTGTACCTTGCTCATGAATCAAATTTGAACCCAAAAAATTGAATTAAATGCTTTGAATATAAAAAAAGAAATTCATTAATTGAAATTGAGAAAAACAGAAGATAGTTACAAATCTAACTGTCATGAAAGATGTCTACGAAAGCTAGAATACCATATTGGCTGATTGCGATGAGAGTTGGGGAGGAATGTAACAGGTTTATAGCTATTGGTGGAGCTTTCATGTGGATTATAACAGAAATTTTATGACAACTATTTAAATGTATCGTAAGGAAATTATTTTAAAATTTAAGAGGGGCAATTTCGTATCCAAAGTATCTGTGCTTATTATCCGAATTAGGAAGACGGGCATAACCCGGTTTTTAAAAAAAAAATTAAATTTTCAAAAGTGTCGTCAGTTTGGAATATTTTGTAAGTTACTTCTAAAAAACTGGAAAAGGCGTTAAAGATATTTCTTAGTTTCTTGATGGGTTTGGAAATACGGTCAAAAATACAACCTTGGAGATGGAGATATTTGTTGGAGATAAATTGCTAAATGTGGCAATATTCGCTTTTCTATTTAGACAAAACTGCTCTAAATGCAAACCTGAAATAATTCTCGTTATCAGTTTAGGATAAAATTGTGTTTGCTAAGATTTTTGGGGGGAGGAGGGGGGCTAATCCGACGGGGCATCTTTTTGAGGTTTTGAAATCTATTTCGAACTTTTGTTATTTCAGAAAGTTATTTCACCAGTAGACTTCCCATTGAATGAATGTGCGTTTTTATTTAATTTTTTCCAACGTATACTCTTCCAAGTCAGGATGCTTACAATGGTTGTTGGTATGAATATGTAAGATGTTTGGTTTGGTTTTATTAACGTCACGCTGGTAGCAACACGAGGACTATTGGAGACGGACCTCGTAATTTTGAACCTCATGAGTATGTAAGAGAAGAAGTAATGTTGTACTACTAAATCTGTTGCTAATGTAGAAGAAAAATGGAAAGATACTATTATTGAATGGTGCTTGAAAGTTACATTAATTGCATTCATCTATAAATGTTCGAAATGCGATATTATGTCAAAGAAAAAGTACGACTGAGTGCTATGAATGGCATGTGAGTACGTATGCTGCTCTCAAACGAAATTTTCTGTTTGGAAGGAGTATCAAGGAAGGAGTTTCTTATGATTGGAATAAAGATCTGTGACCGTGTAGTTATGAATTGGTACATGTTTTGTCGAGAGGTTCATATGATTAATGCTGTTGATAAGAACTCAAAACTCAAGGGACCAGGAATAATTGTGGAGAGAGACGAATCTAAATTTTGTAAAATGAAGTATGTCTTATGTTCAAAAGATTGACATCATGATACAATTTTATTAAGGGGACTTAGTACTTTTGCACCTTCGAAAATTCGATTTTTCAAATTTGTTTTCCAAAAATAGTGAAGAATTTTAGGAACATTTCAAGCAAACGACGTCAAAATCCGACTATTATTACGCCCTGTGCAACAAAAAATGTATGTGTCTAAAGTGGCTTGTTCTATGTAATGCAATGTAAGCAAACCTCTTTTTCTCAGTTTGTTATTTTCACATTATCCCACAGGATTAAAAAAATGTTTTACATGCAGTGCTTTAAAATTTTACACGAGTGTTGTACTTGTAAATTTTTATTCTGTGAACCTCAATTTTGTTGATAGGATGATTAGATTTTATTTTATAACATGATACATGAAAAAAAAGTTACTAAATACAAACTTGATAACTTTTTTAATTTTTCAATTTTTTTTAATGTAAGATAAATTTAAAATTTGAAATTTACAGAATAATGTCATTATTTAGCTTTAATTTGGTATAAGAATTATAGTTCTATTGTACATCTTTCAAATTTTATCTTGTGGGTAACGTAAGGTAAGCTAATTTATTTGTTAAATTTTTGTACGCATATTCCATGTTGTATAAGAAAATATATTAATTTAATAGCAGAACTTGGCTCAATACTTTAAACTATACACTTTATTACACAAACTGTCAAAGTTTCGTATTAAAATGAGCAAAAATTGTTGATTTATGAAGAATCGAAAAAAGCTTGTCAAAATGTTCTACTTTTGATTTCGAAAGGTACTAAGTCTCCTTAAAATTACATTTAGTTTGCTTAAGGTACATTTACATTGTTGTGATATATATAATTTAACATTTTGTCGTCTACATTTATTTTAAAATCCGGAGATAATATTATTGTCTTTTTTAATAACTTTTCATTTGTTCCTATTTTAATATTTTATTTTTATGGCAGAATCTTTTTAATTCAGTTTGCTTTTAACATTAGCAACGTTTTTGTACTATAGAATGCTTTTGCTTGTGTAAAAAAGAACATATTAAGAACTTGAAAAAATGTTTTTTTTTTCTTTCTTGATAGTAATTGCTTCCGTATAGCCTGGTTAGGAAGTACGTTTATTTTATACTTATTACTATTCACTTAAAAATTTTATTTTATCAAGAAATCAACAGTTATTACTTTAGCACAGATTTCGGTGAAATTACGGTTTGCTCTAACAGTGGGGAAGGGGAAATAATGTAAAGGGCTAGTGAATGTTTGAAAGTTGTGGCGAATGTTTGGAAGTTGTTTTACTTCTATAGCGGAAGGATACAAGAAAGGAAAGAGTAAACATAGCGTTGGACCAATGAACGAAAAAGGGACAAAAAACGGTTTACGCGAAAGAGAAAAACATTAGAGCGACTTGCCCTGTCATCGAGAGAGGTCGTAGAATAAATGTTTTGCTCAAGTAGTCGCAAGACGAACGAAAGCTGACCGAACGGATATTATTCATGAGTTCGTGTTTCCAGGATCAACGATTGTTTCAGAATGCTGGAGATTGTATCACTGCATCTCGGACGAGAGGTACATGTCCTTCTGAGAGTCAAACACAGTCTGATATTCTAAGATTCTGATACGTATATGCATAGCAATCCCATTTAAGGCACTTAGTAGGCAATCGAACGCTTTCTGAAAAACTATACTCACTATGTAAAGGAAGAGTTTGATTCCTATTTGGCGGAATATATGTAGAGAAAAGTGCACAGCCGTTCATTTCTGAAGGCTATAATGAAGATCTACAAGCTTTGCACCTAAGATCCATCAGAAAATAGGTGAGTAAATTTCTTCGAATTTTTTCATTGAGCTCTCTATCGATTGGCGATCTTTAAAGTCGAGTCAATGGGGGAGGAACAATATTTTCACTTCTTGACAGTTGCAAATATATCGTGCTTTTGATTATTTTGGTAATTCCTATTCTTACGATTGCATTGGGACCTTTAAGGACTCAAGGTGATCATTGCTAGCTGATTCGAATCGCCTGACTGGTGGTACCATCAGTTGGGGGAGAGGCTCCTCTCTTTTGAAATGGGAGAAAAAAAATTTGTTTTCATTCATTTTTAGTCACTGAACTATGAATTATTAACAAATTTTTGTATAAACCCTGTTGTTTTATCACCTAATTATCTTTCCCTGGATTTCTTTAATTATCAAAAAAATTTAAGTGACGAAAATAAGCCCAAAATGCAATACCATGAATTGAGAACACTCGAGCATCATGATTAACCATTTCGTAAAGCACCACAACAAATAGTAGAGACTCACGGCGCATGTGTAACATGTGGTTTATAAATAAATAAAAAAAAGTAAAGAAAAAATTAAATCAAGCTTTTATTTAAATATAAGCTAAAATGAATAAAAATGTCTTTTAATGTAAAATAATATATAATGTATAAATGTTTGCGGCGCTTAACTATGATTCTTCAGTAAATACAGATAAATTAAGTACCATAGATACTTATACATGAGATAAATTATTGACACCTCAAGCAGTTATAAAGTATACACTATTTTACTTTAAGAAAATATGATTTTATACATCTTTAAATAAAAGCTTGTACTCGTAAAATGGATATAAGAGACAAACGAAGTTTAATAATTAGAAAACGAATTTGCTTTTATTAATACCTGTAAGTGAAACGAACTTCAAAATCAAGTTTAAAAAAATTAATTTCAATTTTAAGTTTCAGGCACTCGTTTGCAGATACTAAATTTTATTTCCATCTGATGCGTAAATGTATAGAATTCACATTTTTGTTTAATTGTAGATCTCTAAATAGCTGAAAATAATATGCTGCTCAAAGCAACACTTTGAGAATTCATAATAAAAAAGAAAATTTTGTTTTGAATTTTTTTCAAGCCTATAAGATATATCCAACATTTTTCGAGGATATCTTAACGGCTTGGGTGGTAGATTGAAGTGGTTTGATCAGTAATGTGGATTTGTATCAAGAAGAAACAAACCAACAATTAGATATTCATTTGATATTATATTGGTATTTTTAACCTAGATTAAAAACGTTATTTTCTAAACCTGATTTAAGAAAACTGATCTGCGTTTAAATATTCATTAACATATGTAAATTTTGAACGGAAAAAGTTAGGAGAAAAAATAGTGCCTTCGTTAGAAAATACGGGAAAACGATGGAACGGGAAAGGGAATTTGTGTGTGTGTGTGTGTGTGTGTGAAAAATAACATCAAAAAACTATTCGTATAAATTTGAGAGGAAAAAAGAATTTTTTGTTGGAATGTGCTTACCGTCCTTCCTAACATCAGCGAAGCGCTTTAAAAATTGAGATAATTGGATTGATTCGACCAACCCCGTGTGGGTTTATATAGAAAACAGACAGACTTTCGAAGTTACTTCTTAGATTATTCTGGAACAGAAACATACATGGATTTGTTATTTTTACCCGATTTCATGTTCTTTTTATCAATTGGAGAGAATTGATCAATGGTTTCAATGTATATAACAGATTGTAAAGCCACCCTGTTATTCGTTTCGGAGGTAGTAATATACCAACCAAATACAGTGACTAAGTTTGTATCACCCTTTCTTCATTATTTAATTATACTGTTATTGTTCCTTCTAATTAAACAGTCAATAAGTACTGGACTCGAAATAAAGATACGTAAGGACAAGATAAAATAGTTTATCACTGAAGAACATAAAAGATTGATCTTAACTTACTAAATCACTCGTTCGATTCGTATCTTAGTACTCAGATTCCAAGAAGCACTTCAGTCCGAAAGATTAATTATGATATTTCAATCCTATTTAACTGTAAGCTTGCCGTTATCATCTATCTACCTTATTTTCCTTTCAATTTTATTTCATTTATAGACCACTATCTTTAATTCAATTAACTTCCCTTCTATCTGCATCCAATTTACCTAGTAACGTTTCATTTTGATTGGGAAGGAATTGTAATTTTATACAATTCAAATTACTATAAAGTCCCTGATGATAATGAAGAGTAAACCACGAATAATCCAACACTACAAGTTAAAGTTTAAGCACACAATTAATTACAATGAAATGAAGGGGGAAAAGATGATTGTTCATTTTAATTAATTTAAATTGCTTCTATTATGACAATGTTCTCTCTTTGTCCACTGACCCTCTGCGTATCTAGAGTCTTATTCAAAATAAATACCAATTTAATCTCTTACTCACTTCTCCGTCCTCACTAGATGATTCTTCTATGCAATCCATCCGTTATGGATGCAAGTGCACACACGTCAACTTTGACTATTCCCTATTAATCGCTATCCTCTAACCACTAACTTCAAACCATCTTATTTCTAACTCTCTAATCTCTATATATTCAATTTAGCTTCGCTTATATATATATATATATATATATATATATATATATCACGTTTCATTTAGTTGGAAAATGAGTTTGGAAATTTAATTATAAAACCAGAATGTAGGAGGGAAGATTTGGGAATAATCCTGAATGGCAAGACAAACAGACTTTCAAATTTATATATTAGATATCTGAAGCTAATTTAAAACAAGTAATTAATTTATAATGTGTTGTATGTTATTATTAATTTTTATGGGATGGAATAGTGTGCTAATTATTATTATAAGATTTCTAAAGAAACAACAGAATTTAAGCTGTTTTTTTTTTTCCGTTGCATTGTTTGAATTCGCTTAATAAAGTAGAGCGTTATGAATGAGTAAATTGTAATTGCAAGTAATACAAAGCCTTGCATTGAAATTTTACAAAATTTGTGAAAGTGGCATTATTAATATATATATATATATATATATATATATGAAAACTAAAACAATAAGAAGGAGATCGCTGAAAAAACTTATGACTTAATCAAATCTGACTTTAAAGTTGACATATATGTGATTGTCAAATGGAAAGCATTTGCTTAATTCTCAGTTTAACAAATTTTCTTCCTATATATAATTATTTTTGTTTTAATAATAATGCAGCAATTTTTTCATTTTTTGGCAATAAACCTATACTAATTCACTAGCTGCGTCCTATTAAAATTCGATCCGCAGAGTGCATTTGACCATTATCGACAGAAGAATTCCCTCCGTGAGCCATATTTATTCTCAAGAACATATGCAAAGAAGCATTAACTGAAGCGAAGTGCACCTCTTCTTCGTATAGAATTTAAAACAAGAACTTAAGGAAAAAAATCATTATATGAATTTTTAATTCATATAATGATTTTTTTTCCTTTGATTTTTCATATATATCGGGGGGTTACAATTAAAGTTACACTTTTCAGAGGCCTGTAGAACTTGTTCTGCTTATCGGATTTTGATGAAACTTGGAATATATGCTATATGGACCATGAGGAAAAGATTTATGCAATAAAAATAGTACAAATTTTGACCACTGAGTGGCTTTTATATAATATTCCTTATGAAAATTCATAAAACCTCTATACAAACTAGCAATCTTAGCCAGAATCATTCAGCGTGAATTTGTCATCGTTAATCATAGCCTTACAAAAAAAATATCGAGCTTTACTGTAAAACTGTTTTATCAGAACCGGGTAGCAACCACTTAGCTGCTCTGCATGAATATCGTCGTTTAAAGGATCGGCGAAAAGGCCCCATATCGAGTATTGGTTTGAGGAAGACGATCATCAAATTTGAAGAGACTGGAGATTTGGGTGTGCTGCCCGGAAGAGGACGGAAACCGGTTGGGACTGAAATTATCGATGAAATCGCTACTGCTGTAGTTGAATGAGCCTCCAGATCCATCTATTCTTCAGCGGACATCCAACAGAATGCCTGCCCAGACCATCAAGTCTCCGCTGCCGTAATGGTCGATTTCTTGGACATTGGAGGACAGGTAGCAGGCCCCTGGCTCTCTCCAGATGAAAGTACGACGAAAATCACTGGTTAGGTTGAACCGGGTTTCTTCAATGATGAGAACGGTCACCCATTGATCCATGCTTCAATCTCTATTATCCCTGCACCATTTCGTGTGGACTCTCCTGTTCGTAGAACTGAGAGGGAAGTAAACAACAGATCTGCTAGCAAACAGCCCTCTCTCATGAAGTCTTCTGGAAACAATCACAGTTGAAACTCTGGTTCCTGTGGCCGTAAACAACGCATGAGAGACCCGAGAAGATACAGCATTCCTATTACGCCTCGCTATAATTAACAAAGGGCTATCTTCTCAGGTCATCTTGGCTCTTGGACGACCTTGACAGGGCTTTCTCTCGACGGATCCAGTATCCTTAAATGGTTTTTGTAAGTTGGACACGACTCTGGTAGTTAAATTGAATTCTCTGCAAATCTGGATTTGAGACTGGGTTGCTTCTAGCCTACCCACAATTTACCACCTCATTCCATCATCTAAACGTTGGTGATTACTCAGTTTTACTGTATAAAAAAAAAAAAAAAAACACCATGAATTTCGTCGAAATGTGCAAGTGAACGAAATGCGGATTTTGGAGTGCGCTTATAAATCCTGTTTTTCGATTAGTTTCGCTCCTACACATGTATATATGCTTGAGTATTCGACGTACAAGATTTGCATCCTTGTTTCGAAGCAGTATTTTTACATTTCATTCCATTCTTTTCATGAAATTGGACAAAATATGCAAATTCTCTTAATTTTGAACACCAGTGTATATTTCATACTTTTCCAAAATAACTAATAACACAAAACACTGAAAAAAAATGAATTTCGAAACTTTTAGTATTCTACATGAAGCAAAATATGTGATCAATTTTTGAAAAACTTTATCTTATAGGAATGATAAAAATACTGATATAAAGCAATATAAAATGTAAGTAAACACTTATAGAAAACGTAAATAAAACAAGGTAATATGGAGTAAATGAAAATAAAATAACATAAAATTGAATCAAACGAGCTTCACCAAATAATATCTATCTACATTTGATTTTTAAATGGTGTTAAGAGAAAAAGGTTTTATCATGTAGGTGGTTGTAGATTTCGGTCCTTCGTGATGACCTACTTTTTCTACTACATATCTATCGTGAGGGTTGACTTTTGTGATTTTACAGGGATCTAAGAATTTCGGTCTTAGTTTTTAGTCCAACTCCAAATTGAGTTTTTTGGATGGCTATAAGATCACTTTTTTGTATTCCGGACCTTTTTTCCTCTTCTTGCTGTAGGTTCTCCAATTTTGAGATTGTATATTTTCTATGTTCTTTTTAGCATCTTTTCTTAGTAGTTTTAGTCGTTCGTGTAATTCTTCAAACAATTATTCGAGGAGTAAGTCTTTAAATCTGACATCTTCTTTGTTTCTCATCCTAGTACCAATCAAATGTTCGAATGGTGACCATTTAGAGTTGCTAAGCATTCTCTGAAGTCGATCAATATACTTGTACCACTTAGTAGAGTCGTCTAAAGTTAGTTTGGTTAAAACCGTGATAAGTGTGCGATGGATTCTTTCAACTCGTTCATTTCCTCGTGGTACATCAGCGGCTATTTGTAGATGTTTAATACCTTCTTATGTGCAATAATCACTAAACAACTTTCAAGTAACCACTGATCCTCCATCTGATATGACTTTAATGGAGTTTCCAAAGGTTTTTTTTTTTTTTTTTTTTGTAATTTTAACTTATCTAAAGCATTTTCAGCTGACATTGCTTTTACGGAGTACAACCAAGAGAATTTTGTAAAAGCATCTATAACGGTGAAAATGTATTGATTATTTTTATTTGTTGTAGAACTGTCACATGCTTCATTAATAAAGCTATCTTAGAAGTCAAATGAGAAAAAAAATTTTCGTGGGAATTAGTCTGGATATAAAGGGACCTTATGACTCGGTTTATATAGATAATCTTTTACATAAATGTCTTCAAATTGGAATTACGGGGGGAAATAGCTCTATGGATTCACAATTTTCTATCTCTCGATATTTTCAGATTCGATGGAAGGGCAGTCTATCATCGAAAAAGTCTGTTCTAAAAGGAGTTTCCTAGGGCAGTGTCCTTTGCCCTAATTATTATTTACTATTTATATACATAATATCTTCGAAACATTTGAAACAGGAGTAGGATTCTCAGTTTATGCAGTCGATATCTTTATTTATTGTTCTCATCAGCCCTTGGATACAATCATAGAAAATTGCATAATAACTTAGAAAGATTAACTTAATGGTGCAATTATTGGAAACTGCTCAAGTCCTGACAAAAGTACAATAGAAGAATTATCTAATAAAAGAATAAAATAGTTTCCTATTATTATGTTAGGAGGATTCCCTCTCACATGATAAACTTCTGTTAAATATCTAGGAGTATATTTTTCCAAAAGAATCAAAATCTTGTAACAATGAATCACGTGAAAAACAAAGCTTTGAAAAAATTCAATGGCTTTAAAGGAATAGCATATAAGCACTTCGGTCCAATAGTAAAAGACTTGATCAAATTAATCATTAATAGTATTTGCAGCACCTTTTATTATACATGTAGAATTATTAACAAATAGTCAGGTAATCAGCTCAAACCTTTTAACGTCATTCAAACTAAAACACTCAGAATTGCACTGGGCTTACCACAAAGGACTCCAAAGATTGTACATTTACAAATAGATGATCAGGAAATAGTGTCGGAGAAATTAAGAAGGCTAGCGAATAAAGTTTTGTCTCCCAAATCTCAAATGGTGACTTTTCTCCTTTTCATCTCAATAACACTCGTACTATAGATCTAAATATTCTGGAAGAGGACAAAAACAATATCTTTGATACTTTTCATACATTGAATATTAATGGGCAGCAAATAATATCTATCCCTAGATTGCTGTATTTCACAGAGCTTCCATGAGAAATTTACGCCAATGAATTTAAATTTCAGGACAAAAACCTTCCTACTTTTATCGTCAGAGAATTATTTGATGAAATAGTGAGCAATAACAACCAAGAGTATTTCATAATAGCCATGGATACTTCAAAAAACATGACTTCTATTGCAGGCATAACGAAAAATTCCTCCTTTGCTTATAATTTAAATTCCATTAACGCTGTATTTACAGCAGAAGCTCTTGCCATATGCCTAGCTCTAGATGATCTCACGGAATTAAATAAAAAAAAATTGTTAATTTTATCTGATAGTTACTCTGTTCTAGCTGCTCTAAAAATTATAATATAATATTTCCAAATGTTATTCATAGATTAGACAGCAAAGTTTTCATCCTTTCTCAATTTCAAACTCAAATGGTACTTCTTTGGACTCGGGACACTCGAAAATTATTTGGAATGAACAGGTGGATTATCTCACAAAATTGCTTAAGGAAGTCAACATTTACATCGACTGGATTGCTTTGGAAGATATCCATAGCAACATCTACAGAAAAAGAATGAAAAAAAAAAAAAAAAAAAAAATGAAATTTTTTATTCAAGTAAATATTTTGAGCACTTGGGAAACATTCCGATTACTGACAAAATATCCAAGTGGACAAAAAGCAGAAAAGAAGAAATTCTCATCACTCGAATCATTTGTAAAATTATCATGCCTTCTGGATTTTTACACAAATTCCATCTACAGGATAATGCAACTTGTAGCACATGTCACCATATCAACGATTTGGAATACATCCTCTTAAATTATAACAAATATACCTCCCGAATAAATCGTCTCTGAAATACACTCAAGATAAATCCACAACGCACTATTACCTACAAAGAACTATTGGAAACAATAGTCGCTAATAAACAAGTGTTCAGAATATTCCATCAGAAGTTAAAATACTTTGACATCTATTGAATGAAATATATCTTTGAAACGGAATTATAGCTTTTGCTGCTATATATCCCACAAAATCAATCAAGCTACAAACTTTGGAACACTGTTCACTGTTGCCATAAGGTGTTTGAAAAACTTATATGTAATACAAAAGTAATAAATAAGAACAAGCATTAAGAATATTTTGCATATTTATGAAATAAAAGAAACCAAATAAAAAAATAAAATAAAGAGAAGTAATATCTCTGTTCAAAAATTTAACGAAGTAAATTATTCAAAACAACGGATTTACTTAAAAAGAAATTAAACATAAGAATTACACTAACACTGAGAAAGAAGCAATTACTAGAAGATGTTGGTGGACGCAGCGCAATCTATGTACATTCGATTCCATGAATTGCGTGATGAAAATTTGATGAAGTTAGATGCTTAGTTTCGCTATAGTTATTAAAAGGAAATGTAAGGAAATTTTTCTTGCTTGAGAGGGATCTATATGCAGGGATTTCTTCAGATCACGAGGTATTGGATGGAGGAATCTTTAGATATTTAACTGCAGATAGAAAGTACTCTAATCCTTTGAAGCGTTTGAAACAGCTGACAGAACAGATTTCAAAAACTCATAATTACGTTAAAATGGATTGGAATCACAAAAATTGTTAAATTAAATTAAAAGTTAAATTGGAATGGTATCACGAAATAAAAATAACCTTTGTACTGATAGTTACAGTACAATAAATATTAGGAAATTAAATTAAATTTATGTGAAATTATTACACATACACATATATATAAGGTTGGAGCGAGCGCCAACCATCTGACGGTGCTGCGTGCCTTACCAGTACGCACGAGAAGAGATTGCTCTGAGAACAGCGACGAGAAGGTTCTGCGGAGTGTATATATATATATATATATATATATATATATATATATATATATATATATATATATATATATATATATATATATATTGTTATCTCCGTGCTTAAAACCCGCCTTTAGAGCAAATTCTTTTTGTAAAGAGGTGAGTGTTTAATGCCACACGATCCCCTCAGACGAGACCTGACCGAATCCCCGAGCGGAGCTGTTGTAAGCGAGCGAGATGAATAATAACTTAGTGATTATTAACTAAGTTAACAAAAACGTAAGAATAAATGAACTGTTGTGTGTGTGTGTAAAGAAGAAAAAAAAATAGTCACAAAAATCAGAAGCATGATATACCCACCAGGATTGCGAGGAACAGAAAAAAAGAAGAAGGTAAAAAATTTTCGCTTACCCTTATGCATGTGCTAAGAAGTGATTTATTTTGAATAATTTTGAAATGTATTGAAATAGTGTTAAATATATCGTTCCTCTCAAAAGGACGTAAAAATGATTTAGTCGAGCTTGCGCTTGAATTATGTGAAATCGTCCCTTCGGACGCTACCAATGCGACAATTAATAGCGAGTGCAATGAAGAAGCTTTCGCGAGAAGATGTCTCTAGAAGATAATTGAAGATATGATTGAAAGAGAAAAAAGGTTAGAAAGGGAGAGGATTGAAAGAGAACAAAGGTTAGAAAGGGACCAGGTGAGACAATTTGAACTAGAAAAATTAAGAATGGAAATCAATAGAACGGAAAGCCAAACGCGAGCTGATAGTGATATTATCGGTCCTGAAATAAATAAGAGCCCTTTTGAATTAATAAATCTGGCTTAAAAAATTAATTTAAAAGATGGTAAAATACCTCCATTTTTAATTTTATTGTTTATTTATTTATTAATTAATTAAACAGAGAGAAATTGGAACAATGCCGTTAACAATACAACTGATAAGACTCCATTTGAAATTTTGCATGGATATTCTCCGAGGTTCAATGATGGTCTACTTCGAAAAATTGCGGATGAGGATGCTGAAATTTGGAATGACCCAAAAGAACTCGAAAGTGAAACGCACGGTGTGATTGAAAAGAAGCAACAAAAAATGAAGGAATATTACGACAAGAAGTGTCGGACTATAACCTTTGAACCAAGAGAGATAATGGTTGTTCGACGTCCAGCAAAACCAACAATGGAGCCTATGAAAACCAAAGCCTACAGAGGACCGTTAATAGTAACAGAAGTACTCCCAAATGACACCTGCAAAGTTACTCAGCTGGAGGAAAGGCCGATTCTACTCAACCACAGCTCATGTCAGTCAGCTCAAAGCGTGGCGAAACCATCATGGGAATGATGAAGATGACGAGGACTTTTCAGATCCCCGCAGTGTATCGATGAAAACATGGAAGCTTGCAGCTTGACGCAGCGAAAAAGAGAGAAAAGCGGTAATGCTACTCAAAGACCAAGAGGGGCGGTCACTCATAATGAGGGAGGGACTTTTCATCCCCTCCAAGGCTATATGAACACTATACTCTCCCTGCCAAGGACTGAGGAGGAACCCCTAGGAGGTGAAACATACAAATAGACAACGAACGATGAAAGAAAATTTCCCCCACTTCTTTAACGAGAGGCCGGAGGATTGAAGGAAATGTCAAGATCTGCGGTTTAGCTGACACAGAAGGGACACATTTCCACGAACATCAACACGTGTCCAATAAACAACTACATAAAATGAAAAAGAATGTTACGAAAGAAAGTACTGATTGGTGAGATGGTTCTAATTTCTCAAAATTATTTTTATGATCAGAGATTTTAATTTCAAAAAGGAACTATGTACTCTTTTCTTTTCTTTTTTTTTAAAAAAAAAAAATGTGTGGGATTCATTGTGAAAGTTCTTATGTGTGTTTTAGTTCTGCATTAATTTAATGGTCCTGATCTGAATTGAATATTTGAAAAACACTAATCTGATTAATTATAATCATTCATGAAACAAAAAATATATTTGTTAGAATTTAATAAAATTCCTAGAATTGTATTTTAAGGATTGTAATGTTAAATAATTTTTTTTCTATGTGAATAATTTTGAGACTTTGAAGTCTGCGAGAATTAAGCATTTCCTATACATATGATAATTAATGATTATTTGAAACATGAATTTGATATTTTTGATTTCTAAGGAATATCTTAAAGAATTTGAGTATTGATAAAAGACATTTTTTTTTATTTGTAAGATATAATTAATAATTTAAAAGTTATAAGTTCAATACTTTGAAATATGAATTTTATGTTTTATGTTTTGAATTATTTGAGATAATAAAGTAATTCTGTTTTTATGAAAGAAAAAGAATATTTTATAATGTAGGATAACTAAGATTTTTTTTTTTTTTTTTTGAAGCTTTAAATTAGAATTACAACTTAATTGGAATTAAAGATAATTTACAATGAAATTGTACGAATAAGAGTGATGATTATGTAAAAGGATTTGTGAATGATTATTGATATTTTAAGTGCTTGAGGAATTGAACAATTGATATTTTTGTGTATGATTTTTATGATTTTAAATTTGAAACTTTTTTAATGATTTGAAGTGCATTAATCAAGATTTTTTTAATGAAGATTTTGTGTTAATTGTAAACTTGTACAATTGGGACAATTGCATATATCAGGATAGTCCGAAATGTTATCTCCTTGCTTAAAACCCGCCTCTAGAGGGCTTCTCTTTGTAAAAGGCTGGATGTTTGATGCCACACGATCCTCTCAGACGAGACCTGACCGAATCTCCGAGCGGAGCTGTTGTAAGCGAGCGAGATGACACTCGTGTAAATAAATTGTTGTTGTTATACAACCTGCTCTCTTTGGTCCGATGACAACTGTAAATAATAATTAAGTGACTATTAACTAAGTTAACAAATAAATTTTATATAAACCTAGCTGTTATGTGTTTAAGACCGTGATTTCCGAATGACATGTTTTAAAGCTTCTAAGACAATGATATAGTATCTGAGTTCCATCTCGCGCTGTGATTTCACTGAAGAACTCATAGCATAAAATGATGGGGATCCTGTGTTATCAATTGAATTCAGTTTTAAAATATTTAAAGGGTGTAGGGTGAAAGCTAAGAGAGGAAAATACAAACTTAGGTAAGTCATGCTCGTTATTTAATTATATCTATAAATTGTGATATCAGTCATCAACAGTCTTAGTGAAATTTTTAGTGGTACTTGCATTTAAGTCAACCAGCCGTATACTCTGAAACAGCCATTTTTACCTTAGAAGCACTAGGCTTAAAAAGAGAATTTTTGCAGGATTTAATGCAACTCAAATTTCGTTATATAACTTTAAAATAGTGTTGAAGATAGTGAAGAAGGTAGCAATAATAGTCTTTATAGTAACGAATAAATAAATGATAAAAATAATCACCATAATAACATTAAGGTAATTCAGTTTTGTGTCGAATAATCTAATTAAAACTATGCAAATGAAAAAGTACCTGACTTGCAGCAGACAACAATGTCTTAAAATTAAGGTTTTTTTTTAAGATTTCGTTTGGCTGCAGAAACTTTTAATAAGAAATGTTCTGCTTTTTTTAATGTGATTTTTTCCCTCAGGCTACTGCAGTGTTTAGTATTTTCAACATGGATAAATAAAACAGTAATAGTAGAAAGAATAAATGAAAATATACTCGTAAAAAATGTTTCAATAGTTTTAGTCATGTGAATAAAATTACTTTACGTTTTACAAGAAAATTTTTCTTTTTACCACACTAAAAAGGATTGAGATTTAAATAAGGTAAATATATTTATAAATCTTGATTAAATAGAGCATTAAAATACCAAAATATACAGTAAAATTTAAAGTTATAGGAGTTGAATTATCGAGATGAAATAATTGCACTGAAATAACTGGAAAACGATATGTTTCAGAGAAGAAAAGCACTTTAGGAGGAAAATTTTGCTGAATTTTGTATCCTGAAAAACACATTATGGACAAATTTAGAATTTGTTATCAAAAGGGCGAAGAGTCAAAAAATGTTTTTGAAAAATCTTTCCTTGATTAAGCACAAATTTGTATTTCATTTCTAAGGTACAGTGACTCAAAAATGCATTTAGGATAAACCAAACTTTATATTTTTTGAAAAATCAACTGTTTAATTTTAACAAGCTGTATTTTCTACAATTAAATAATTTGAATATCTTATGACTATGTTAAATTAAAATAGCTCAATACTAATATAAGATTCAAGCTTTAATTTTTTTTTTTTTTTTTTTTTTTTTTTTAAAAAATTATAAAACTGTTGTGTTCTAAATGATATTAGTGATCATTGCTGTATCTTGTGTTATAATTTGCTAATTATGGCAAATTTTCTGTACAAAAAAAATTTCTGATCTTAATTTGAAGCTCAAAGCTTGGTATTTAAGAGCTACGGAATAGTATGCTTCGAAAAGTTTTTGAAATATCTATTAACATTCAAAAACTTAAGATTCGTCAATGGAATCATAGAAATATTTGGAAGAAAAATAGTTGAAATACTAAGTGTAAGTAAATCTACAATTCATAATATTATTTCAAAGTATAAGATGACAAATTTTAGTTGAATGTAATCTTGAAGGTCCAAGGCATTTTACTGAAAAAGAGAAACGATGAATCCCTGAGAATACTGCTTGGATTCTTAAAACTAAGGCAGTAAATTTGACATTGGAGGTGTGTCAGAGATTTAACAAGTCTGTGTAAATAGAAAGTGTCCGAAACATTTTAAGAAAGAATAATTTTCATGGGTGAGTAATTAGAAGAAACTCCATTCATTAGTTATGCAAATGAAAGGCCCGACTACAATTTGCATAAAAACTTACACTCAAAAGCATTTAGGCTCTTATAATTGGTTATTAGAATTGACCCTCTCTACAAAGGGGCCTGGGTGCATGAAACTATTTGGGGTCCAAAATTTTTTGTAAAGTAAAAAAAAATTACAAATAGGGACATACATTACCAATGATTGTTTATTTAATGCGTGATTTTGTTTTTCTTGATACATTAATTACTTCAGAAAAATTACAATTTTTTGCAATTCCTTTTTTTATGCTTAATATATAGTAGGTGCATTCAAGCGTTCTATACACATTCTTGACCAAAATATTTCTGTTAAGTGAGGAGATTCGGGAATTCCCCGAATCAAATAACAAAAAATAACCACTTGCACCATCAAAGTATTAGTTTGAAGATTGTCGAAATTCATAGATTCACTAAAAATGCTGACGATGAAATGAACTTTACGTTATACTGACATCAATATGAATGTTGTAAAGTTTTCATGAGTAAAAGTACATTGTTTCAGTTCTTGATTATGTTGGGGTTCCCATAATCGCGGGCCTCTGGTGCATAGCATCTGCAGCACCCCACAGATGGCCGGCCCTGAGGGTTATATTTGTGGATGAGAGCAAGTACAATATTTCTGGACGAAATGGAAACCAAATAAATGATTGAAACCTAATACTAAACCTGAAGAAATTGAACCTTTCTGAGAAACATATTGCCGATAGCCAGATGGTCTAGGGCTGTATGAATGTTGTTAGGTTTAGAAATCTTCATTTAATTTATTGAATAATGTTCGTATTTGCTTACGAAAATACTTTGAATATAATTTGAAACAATGTGCTCAAAAATGGGAATGCTATGATATTTCAAAAATTTTCGAGATATAGTCCCAAAATATAAGGTTCATATGAGCAAATTTTAGACTAATTGTCCACATATCAATAACAATAATCATATAGTAGTGAGTGTTAGTCCGGTGGACTCTTTATTCATTATGATGTAGAAGCCTTGAATATTTTTAATATTAAACAAACATATTAAAAATGTGCCTTAACGCACATATGAATTTAAAAAAAAACACAAGTGAAAGGAAAGTGAATGAGTTATTTACAATGAGGATGAGATTTTTTTAAGAGATTAAAATTTTTTTTTGACTAATCTTATCGTAAGATAAAATTATGAAATTTTATGTCATTTTTTAATATCATTTTTACCCCCACCTCTTCAATGCCTTTGATAGACTATGTCTAATTATCAGCAAGAGGAGAGTATTAATTTATATGGTTTTTTTTTGAATTGTTATCATTATTTTTGTAGAATTAGAATAGTAATAAATACAATATTATTTAAAAAAATTTCTGAGGATATGAAAGTAGAAGAAGAAGGAAATTAAAGGTAAAAATAGTTCTTGTTTGGCTGGGTGGGCAGCAATGGTCAGCAAACTAGTTCAAGAGAGGGGAGGTAGGAATGCCGACTGGGTAAGTAAACAGCTGATGATTAGCTGAATAGATGATGATGGAGATCTTGGAGTGAGATGGTTGACCGAAAGAGTCTATTAAAGGAATGATAAAGAAATTAATTAAAAGGTCTGAGTTGGAATGTAAACTGATATGGGGGAATTAGATGGAAATAATTATTGCAAGATCGGTAGGGTAAGACATGGGTTACATTATTTGAGCTAAAATTAACTGGACCCTTATTAGTGGGTTAGCATGATTTGTTGGTCTATTATAGAATCTTCTAGAGAGATAGTTGATGTATTTAATAATAGGAAGGATATTGAGATCCTTGTGTATGACAGAATTTCTGTCATACCAAGGTGAATTAGTAATTATATGGAGGATTTTATTTCGAAGCACCGGAATTTTTTTAATGTGAGTAGGTGCGGCATGGTCCCAAGTGGGGGAAGCATAGAATAAGATAGGGCGGATTACTTGTTTAAGGAGAAGGACTTTGTTAGCAAGAGTTAGTACTGAATTTTTGCCAATTGATGTCCACATATGATCACAAAACACCTGCACAGATCTTAATCATATCCAGCACATTTGGAAAATAAAATCCGTATATTTAAAAATTCTAACGAAAATGGGCTTAGAGAACGTTTACTACAAGAATTAAAAAAAAAAAAATTTGAAGAAAAGTTTTATGAAAATTTGTCTAAACGGCTGAATGAAGTCATTAAGTGTAAAGAAGACCCAACACACATTAAAAAATATTTTCAAAGCTTTTGTAAAAAGTTATGTTTGTGTGCTCTAATCCTTTTTTACAATGTTTTTCTGAATTTCACTTGGTGTGTGTGCCATCAAATTTTTGATCGTTAATTTAACCAACTTCCCATCAAGCTAGAGCTTTGAAATTTTGGGAATCATTCGTACTCGCCTAATAATGCAATATTTAGACATTTGCGACAAGTTTTAACTAATATTTCAATAATTTTAATAAGTCAAAATATTCTTTCCCCTCGGCGCTTTTAGGATTGAGGAAAACATTTCTTTTTCCTCTGGGAACACCGGGCACTCCTCACGCACCACATGAGGTATCGTAAAACTCAAAATCACAAAGGGGAGATAATAAGGGTTGCTGACTTTCAGTCAGTAATCATTCGCAAGAAAGAAAGATTCCAATATTTGGCGCCGTGTCTTATCGTTCCTTTTTTTTTTTAATAGAATGACTTGCAAACTTTCAAATGCGTGTTTTGATTTTATGAGTATTATGAATTTCTTAATGCGCTCACAAATGTCTCTTTTTAAGTAAATTTTAAAGTTAAAAATAACTAACAGTTTTAACTAATATTTCAATAATTTTTTTAATAAACTTTGCCACCATATAAAAACGTTGGTTTTTATATCGAATTATTGATCCTTACTTTTAGTTAATACACCAGATGTGTATAGTTTTATAATTATTTAACATTGTTTTAAGTTAGTTTTGTGCTTTCTAAGTTTTATTTAGTCATGTGATATGAAATATAAGAAAAATATTTTGTGAAAATTAAACAGTAGATTTTCTTTCGAAAAATGTTTTAATGTTTGGTTTTCCCTGATACTTTTTTGAGTCACTGTATATGTATAAGAAATAAGAATTTTTATAAGTATTCACATTTTTGGTATATTAAGGATCCTAAATTGAAATTACGATATATTTCATTCTCAAACAGTTTTTTTTACGTGTTCTTCATTTAATTCTCTCCCATTGTTAAAATGTTTAAAAGCAGTTATATTTTAAGTTGATAGACGGAAGATAAATAATTGTGATAGACTTTCCTTTGAAGACGACTTTGCTATGTGACTAAAAATTTCTTAAAATTGTCAGACACTACTTCAAAAAATGAAATGATCAATTTGTCATTTAAATAATGTGTCTGAAGATCATTGTATACAATTCTTCTTTTCAACTTAATTTTATAGCAATCGAATCAAACCCACCTAAAAAGTCAGTATTCTACTTAATTTTAATACTTATCGATGTGTTCTTCTAATTTTTCATTTAGATTTCCCACCTTTACTTAAATTTATTAAATATTATTCTGAAACAAAATCTTAATGTTCTCTTTCCTGTATCTAGCATATACTGCCCCCTCGTTTTCGTTAATTCAATGAAAAGTAAATTATTTCTAAATTTTAATCTGGCTACACCGCCACACGGTTTGTGCTTGCAATTTTGTCTTTGATCTTCTATCTTTACTTTATTGCTCTTTTCGGGTATTACTACATCTGCAGTTCAACGCCTTTACGGTTAAAATTGTTTTAGCTACTGGTTTGGTTAAAATAATAATTCCGTGTGCCGGAAAATCATTATTAGGTTAAATTTCGGATTTCATCCGTATCACATACTAAAAAATGGCTTTGAAAAGAATTAATAAGGTGAGATGTTTGTCCTCATTAAAATGTTGATTGATACCTATGGTATTATAAGAGAAAGCGCCAAAAATTCGAGGCCGAAATAGAGTACAATAATCTATGAATACTACATAATCTTCGTTATTGTACTTCATAATAAGTTTAAAACTCTCGGAGCTTCTGTCAAAATTTTGAAACATGTTCAGATATTAGTAATGAAATTTGTTAAGCCTACACTGGCTAAAGTTGATAATAAAAGAAATTTCATTAATAATGCATATATAATATTTATAATAAGTTAGATATATTTTGATTTATTTTATCTTTACAATTGCGTATGAGTAGAATGTCTTCGATGTTGTTCAATGATAAAAAGTCCATTTAAACGGAAGTGCGAATTACCAGAAATTGGTTAACGAAAGCCCAATATCGTAACTGTTTATACAACATTGTTCTGCCAGTTTTCATGATAATTAGTATTTTCCGAGAAATGTCGTTACTTTTAGGAAACGTAAGATAGTGTTTTTTGTTATATTGTGAATAGTCAGTTGACTGTTTTTTTTCGCATTTTGCGCATAAGAATTTTTCTTGTCACTTATGAGGACGAACTTAATTTTGGTTTTCTGATTGTTCCTGATATAGTAACATGGAAATTATTTATAGTATTTTCCTTTGTTGCTGAGAAATGATCAAGATAATCAAATACATGAATACATCTGCGCTTTTTTTCATGTAGTTGGATTTGACAGATTTAAAAAGCTAGTTTTGTTCATTTGTATGTGTCACAATTTGCTGAAAGTAAAAATATAAATGCATGATATCTGTATATATCAAAGATTACTATTGTTGAAAAAGTTTTTTAATCACTCATTGGACTTTCAAATGTCATGCAAATTTTTTTAAATTTGAAATGATTTAGTTATTGATTTTGGATTTTATTAAAATTTATTCTCTTTGAAGTATTGAGGCATAAATTAAAAATTGATTTCATGAATACTATTACCATAGTTTAATGGATATGTATTTTACCTCATGTAGTTTTATCATTTTTAAAAAAAAAATGTATTGATTAATTTGTAATGGTGTAATGATACTTGCATAAATCAAGTATGTAAGACATGTATTTGGTTGATGTTAGAAATTACATTTTTGCTATTCTTTTGAGTACTTTATATTTAATTTTTTATTAGAAAGTAGAATTTTGATTATTAATTTGTAACATAATTTGATTGAAAAAGCATTAAATAATTTTTAATTGAAATTTTTAACTGGTTGGTTATTAATTAGAAGTTCAAAATTGGTGATGTGTATAGATTTATTTTTAAAAAGTGTCTATTAGATTTAGAAATTTTAATTCATTTATTTTTCATGCAAGGTTTTTGAGGATATTTTTACGATACAGGCCATATATATTGTAATTTTTTATGAAATCTCAAGTTTTCATTAAGCGTACAAGGTTGAAATACCAACCTTGTAGACTCGAAAAAAGGATAAATAAATATTAAAAGCAATGTTTGCGTTTTTAAATCTTTAATTTTATCCATGGATGTTCATCGGTATGTAAATAGATGTATAAAAATAAAATAATTTTAAAATAAAAGATTATCTCTGTTGTTGATAATTTTAGTATCTTTTTTATTAAAGTTGTTACATACATTTTTTACACTAAATTTATCATATTAAATGATTTTTTTGTCATGTTTTGTACTCAATACTGAATATTTTGCACGAATAATTTTCTATCAATATTTCTTGGTAAGTCAATTAGATATGCAAGGCATTTGCATAATTATCAACAAATTAAGTATTTATCACTCTGTAGGTGTGCCAAAAAAAGACATGGTAGTGGGACTTTTAACTTGAAAATACTATTTAATTTTTTAAATACTTTTTTCATTCCATTTGATATTAGCTTTTATTGATTTTCTCCTTTTAAGAATTATTTAGAATAAATTATTTTGCAGTTCTTTGATCATTGAACATTAAAAATTTTTCATTTATTATTTCAGTAGACAAAATTGTGAAGAATATAAGTTGTTTTTTTTTTAACCCAAAAAATGTTTTAAAATTGTGCACTAGTTAATTGATATGTTATCATTTTATATAAATTTTTGTTGGAAATTATATTTATTAAAATTTTATTATAAATAATGTATTGACATAATTGGGTAATGAGGTGAAAATCCTCCAAACATGTTAAATTTTATTGATGTATTCATTAATACATTTGTAATAGCTGAAGAGTTAATGAGGTGTAATAAATACATAAATTTTAAATATTATATTTGAAATCTGAGTAGTTAAAAATTAAATTTATCAGTTATATTTCTTTAAGATTTAATTATTTTTCTTTTTTTATGCTTACAAAATTAAGTCGTTTTGTAAGCTTCAACACTGTTAATTAATCAACCATTTCTAATATTGATCCTTTTTGGAGAATTGCATCATATTTAGACAAATTAGTTGCAATAGAAGTAAGTTCCTTGCCAGTGTTCATTCAGGCATGGGTGGTATTTTTTTCCTGTAGTGAAGTAATGTCTTGCTTGAAAGGATAGTAGAGGTCTTAAATTTCTTTATTACATAACATTGGCACTTATCAAAGGTTTCAATTGATAACATAATTTTTCAAATTAAGATGTGTAGAATTTAAAAAGAAATAGTTTATCAAGAATAATTTTAAGTGTATATTAGTCATGAATTTGCTATTGTAAAAGTTCTGTTTTGAAAAGAGGTACGAGATATTTCGATCGGATTAAAAATATTAATAGAGGATATATATTGTTTACTGAAGATTTTAGTTAAATAAGTGGAGCATATGATTTGTTCAAATTCTCAATTGGATTTTAAATTTATTGTTTAATTCCTTTTATTCAACATGTTTTAATACAAATATTTTTGGACAAAAGTGCTTAAAGGGTTGTAAATTTGTAAGATGCTTAAAAGATTGATTGGAAGAAAAGAATTATTTTGTTGATATATTTTTTAAAGAAATTAATATTTTTTTAATATGAAAAAAATTTAGTGTGGCATCTGTACAATTTCAAGGAAACATTTCACGTACACTGATTTCTAATTGCTTTTTATAAATTGAAAAGATACTGCTAATTAAATGGCTGGTTATTTCTAAAAACGTTTTAAATTTCATAATGTTGTGTTCTTATCTTTATCATACAAGAGTTATCATTCTATAAAATGAGGTATTTGGGATCTCGATAAACTTTTTTTAAAAAAATATTTCTGTTATAAATATCAAACTAATTTATGAGAGTATCAAATTCTGACAATAGTGTAATGGAAAAATATTGTTGATTAAGGGTTAGTTCATGTAATGGATCTTTGAGACAGATTCTTTTTTGGGTTTTATTGAGATCACAATTTGTAATGAAGTTAGAAAGCAGATTCTTATATAAAAGGAATATTTGAGTAACCAGGAAAATATAATTTAAAAAAAAAATCTTGTATTTAAATCTGAATTGTTTATTTGTATACTGATTGAAATTTTTTTCATTATATTATACGAGCAAGATAAATGTATTTAAACATACAGTATTTTCTTAAAAACATAACTATTCATGCCTTAATCTTAAATCAGCGTAATTTTTTATATTAAATGATTGATTTTTATTCTTAAATTAAGTTTTTTTTTAATTCAGGAACTACAAGATCTGGGACGGGATCCTCCAGCTCAATGTTCAGCTGGTCCAGTTGGAGATGATTGTAAGTTAATTTCAAAGTTAATCTTTGGATAATATAAATATATGTATGATTGGTACTTCCCTGTTATAGCAGCACCCGACAGTGAATCGCCAAATGACTGAGAAATATCCCAGGGTAGATTGTATCGCAATAAAGTTTGCAGCTATTACTGGGAAGTGCCAAACAACCATTGGCACTGTGTTCATATATTATGTATTGAAACCAAAGCATCTTAATTTTATGTACTTCTCTTTGTTAATAGGTGTAATTGGAAAACTGCCTATGTCTTTTTTGATCCTTTATTTCATTGATAATTTTGTGAACTGTAGCTATTTCTAAAATAATTCATCAATTTAAATGTAACTTTTAAAGAGCAAAAAAAGTGATCTTTGAATTTTTTTGTGAAGTATAAGATCCTGAATGCTAAATAGTTATTTATATAGGATTTTGCCTGTTCTTGCTTTCTGATATTTAATTATTACATATAGATCAGTTAATTACTAATTGTTTCTGTAGTTAAAGTTGCGAGTTAAATTCAATTCTTTTGTGTCTTGAAATATTCTGTAAATGTTCTAAAGGAAAAGTTCTGAATCCATTAAGTTTATTTGGAAAATAATCTTGACTCTTATAATTTCTTTACTAAAGTATTTTATCTCATTAAAAAAAAAAATTGCTTTAATTAGTAGCTTTATTTTTATTATTAAAGCAATCGACATATATTACAGTTGAATTAAAAAATTTTTTGCTATGGTTTATGATTTAGTTTCTGCAATTGATTAATGTACCGTATGGAAATTTTGGCTTGGCACATTAATATCATAAGTATTTTTATCCTTTTTTCAATACATTATTTGTAACAATTGCTTAATTTATCTTTAGAGGGTTTGGTATATCTCTCTTTGTGCCATTTACAACAAATGTTTGGTGCAGCATAGCCAGATTTGGCTGTTGCACCATAAACCCACATTCACTCTTTCACATCTCCCTCTTATTAATGTAGCTTGAGTACCCTAGTGGTCATGTACGCGAATTTGTAGCTGGCATTGTTTTCATTGCGACAAGGGTTCAAGCCCTGATGTCACTAAAGATCTGCCATATAGTGTGACTGATGCATATTAAATCTGGTCAAGGTCCCAAGTCTTCCCATTAGCATTGTGTGGAAGTTTTTTGAGAAGGAGGTATGAACTAAATATGTCATCGTTATTTGACGGAGGTTCAAAATTACGAGGTCTGTTCTCAAGAGCCCTTGTGATGCTTCTCAGTGTGACATAATTAAACAATTGCCCTTCTATTATTTTAATTTTTATAATCTTCTATATATCAATATAGAATTAAATACGAATGCAAGGATTGCTATTGGTAGACTTATAGAGTTATTTATATAAACAGAGAGTTAGAATTCTTAAAGGAGTAAATGCTTTTGCAATGCATACAAAATTTTGAATTATATTTTGACATTTGTATAATTGTTCATAAATCAATTCAAATTGTTAATTGGGAAAAACAGAAGTATTTTTGACTTTATTTTTCATTATTATGATGTGTTTGATTTAACTTCTAGTTAAATCTTCTGTAACAAATTTTTATTTCTCTAATTCCTTCTTTAGCAGAAATGTGCATTTTTAGGCTAGTGAAAGAGTATTAATTTAAAGGTAGATGTGTATATATCTTAGAAAATGTATATAATTTAATACAACTAGAAATATAAGTTTTGAAAAAAAAGCATATGGCTCATTTTATAGAATTGAAATTTTTTATCTATGAAACACGAAAATTGTGTTTATTTCATTTACACTATAATTAATAGATTATGCATGATTGTGGTTAACTTCTTTGAACAAATTCTTAAATTATTAGTTATTAGAATTTTTGAACTTTGTCAAATAAATCAGTAAATATATTTTTAATGTATGAATTAAAAGTAAATTTTTCTTCATTTATTTTTTTAAAATCCAAGATCGTTTTGATTTTGTATATATTTTTAAGATTGGTGACCTATATTGTAGAAATTTTCTTGAACTCTTGTGGAAAGTTATGATTTATTATAGTGAAACTAAATTTTAATTAAATTTATATAAAAAGTGTGCAAAAGTAAAATCTAATGCATTTCAAGGTATTGAATAAGTTGCAATAAACGTTTGGCATTTGTTCCTTTTATTCTTTTGTCACTTATTTTTGTCATTCTATTTATAATACTGATGTTGTAATTTTATTTATCTTTTGATTAATTGTTGGAGCTATGAATATTTATGATTTTTTTTTTAAATCAATGCATACATTCAGATAAATTTTTAAAATATTTTATTTTGTGCTTTAAGGTTGATCATAGAAAGATAAAATGATCTTGATCAATTAACTTCAAAACTGAAAGTTACTAAATTGAAACATTTTTTTTAATTCTATTGAATTTTAGTAAATCTTCAATCCTAATATTATAACAAGATATTTTAAATTTCAAGAAGGGGAAACATTCCTAGATATTATCCTTAATTGAACATTTGTATTTCAAGTTGCTAACTTTAAGTATCCAAGTATTTTGGAATTATAGAAACACACACACATATAACATAATGCTTCATAACACAATAACTTTTATTTTATTTGAAATTAAAGAATATTGAACAAATTTATATTATACTTCATTCTGGTTTAAATGAATGACTGGCTCATGTATGATAGAGAGCACAATATGAAGATTTATTGCTAGTTTTATTTGTAAATTTTTAAAAATTACATGTATTATTTTTTAAGGTAATTAACAATTGTTATACATTATTAATAATTTTTTTATGTCAAATATTTGAAAACTGCTATTTAAATTAGCTTATAAAATCTTTAATTTTAGTAAAAGAAACTTGTCAGAGTTCAGTCTTTATAGCGGTGATCTCAAACCCAAATAATGGTTACTGTAGCCTGGTGTTTATGGTTGCAAACTTGCGGTTGGCATTGTGCTGTTGAGTTGTGGATTCAAGCCTGATGTCACTGATGACCTCCCACCATGTAGTGGGGTTGATGCATGTTAAATCTGGTTGAGGTCCCAAGCCCTCCTCTTTTTGCCATGGTGTGGAAGTTTGGAAGAGAGAAATGTCAGTTTGGGTGTCATTTTCATCCCTGAACCAAGGTTACAAATTGCGAGGTAGCCCTCATATTATTTGAGTGTGACGTAAAAAAAAAACAATCTCGAAACGAAATAAAGCAGATGGCTACTCAGTGTAGTATATTGTTTCTTGACTGTGGTTCCTAATTAGGAGGTTCATTGCCAGTGATCCTCATGTTGCTTTATACTACAGTTAATTCATATTTATGTTGTGAATTGTTCAGAAAAAGATTTTGTAAAAGCAATATGTGGCTTCAATAGACAAGGAGGAATTTTTTTGATTATAAAGGCACGAGATAAATGGAGTAGAATGGAGTGCCTTACAAAACCATATTAGAGTGAATTACTTGCATTGTCATTAATGCAATTGGATGTTTGATCCTCTGATCAAATTTGCTAATTATTCAATGTTTATTCAGTAGCAGGTACTATCTAGGCATTATTCATCAGTGTATTTTTCTGACATTCTTTTAAAAAAATTCCTGCATCTGTTGTCTATAGTTTAACTTAAATTCATTTATAACTTATGCTATATATATTTTCTATCTTGTCAATTTATGATTTATAAAAGTTAATGAGTGTCAGTATAGAAATATAGAACATATAGATCATTCTTACTAAACCATTTCAAAGGAATATATGTTTCCAAAGTTACTTTTGACTCCTGTCTTTAGGAGAGGGGAGTGCCATCTCGGGTGTCATCCTCATCACTTGACCGAGGCTCAAAATTACGAGGTCCATCCCCAATAAGCCCTTGTGTTGCTTCTAGTGTGAGGTTAATAAAAACTAAACTAAAACTTGACTCCTGTCTTATGCTTAATGCAGTTATATTCACAAATAAAGGGTGGGGGGTAAGCATTTTAAGGTAGTATAAACTAAAAGTAAGATTCCTTGGTAAATATTTTCTAACCTGATAGCCAATATAGCTAATTGTGTTGATAATTTAGTACTTAATGAATCAGTTTAGTAGTTTATATCTACTATTTTAAAGTTACATGCATTTCACTCTGAATTAAAATTTTTCATTAGCCTTTGTAAAAATTTTATCATGTTTTTTTTTTATTTATTTATTTATTATTTTTTATTGAGTTTTATATAGGGTATTAATTTATAAATTGAAAGATATTTTGTATTTTTTGGTGTAATATCTTGTAATTTTTTATGGTTTGAATTGAATCATGATAGTCTAAAGAAATTCTCTTTTTCTGCTTTTAATATGTTTAAATTACTTTATGATTTATTTTTTAATAAAGTAATCGAAATGCATGTAGAAATTTTGATTATTAGTTTAATTTTATTAATAAATGTGTGTGAATAAATAAAAAATTAAATTCCTCATTTCCTTTAAATTTTTCTGTTTATATTAAAGTAATATAATTAAATTTTTAAAAATAAATTGCTCTTTTGCTGGTGTAATATTTGTAAAATATATTTTCTTGAATGTCTAACAGCTTAAGAAAAATTTACCTTTGTATGAAGCCTTATAAAGATTCTCTCTCAAAACTGAAACTTCATAATAGTTGGTGAAGAATTATGGAAAAACTACTGCTTCAATTTTAAATTTAATATTGTATACTATTATAAAACTATTTTTTATTTAATTATGTTTATTGTGTTTTTCTTTTTTAATTAGTATTCCATTGGCAAGCAACTATAATGGGTCCAGTAAGTAAATGTTAATAATATTTTGATACTTGATATAAAAATATGTTACAATGTACTTAAATTTTTCTTCTTTGTGAAATGAAATGCAAAAATGAATAGATTAAAAAAATGTTGATAACATGTAATATATATAAAATGCAGTTTAATAAGTAAAAAATATTTGATGAAAAATGAAATGTATTAGAAAATAAAGATCTAATCTCAATTGACAAATACTTATTGTAATTACAATAAGTTTAATAGTAAATATGCAATTGGCTTAAAAATGCTGTAGACTTTTAAAATTCTTAATTAAAAGATGATTGTCTTGTATCTTTACAAACATTCACTTTGTAGTTTTGTGTGATAATGAAATTTTAGGGGGGGGGGATGAAAAGGTGTATAAATTAAATTTGTATACTTGTGTATATATGAGATTCTTAATGTCAACTTTTTATTTGAGTTTAAAATAAGGAATTTGATAATTCAAAGTTTCTTGGAACTGCATTGTATGTCTTAAAATTATCTGAAATTTTAATTTTATTTGTTAAAATAAGTAAATCAATTTCTCTCTTTAGGATCAATGAATATTTGATTCCTTGGTTCAGAAAATTAAAATCTTTTCGTCTTTGCATTTTGAAATCTAAGCAATTTGATTTTTAAATTTTTTCTAAAAAAAATATTTTTAATTTTGATTCTCCCATTTCTTTAAAACTTAAGTGAAAGTGGTGTTGAAAATAGATATAATTTTAATTATGAAACCATTATTACTTCAATGTATATAAGTAATAAATGCTTAGAATTTAAAACATAGAACTTTTGTTATTTAAATTCTGTTTAAATAGGTTTTCTATAATGAATATAAATTTTAAGTCTATTATACACTTAAGATTTAAATGTTGAATTTTCGTTTTGTTCTTGCAAGTAATAATGATTGTGTAATAAAAAAAAAACCAATTGTTTAAATTGAAAATTTTTACGGGAAATATGTTACTGGCAGATAATGTTTTTTTTTCTCTTGGATAAATATATGTATACATTTGATTTTGTGTGTCATTGATTCATGTCTTTTATTTTCGAAGTTCAGCTATTTTGAAATTTGTATTTTTCGTTAAGTGTGATTAAATGAGGTTTTGATTTTTAAACATTTATGACACGATCTAGATCATATAAATGTTACTTTTTTTTCCTTCTTTTGGAAAGGATATTTTACTTTGGAACAAGTTTTAGAAATCCCATTTGTTTAAATTGTAAATTTTTGTTATATCAATGGTTATTTTTATATTCATGGGGATTGTTTGAATGAATGTAGCTTCATGTATGATCAAGTATTATTTTATTTTAGCTTATGTTACAAATATTTTTGTTTTTTTACTTTGCAGCCAGATAGTCCTTATCAGGGAGGTGTATTTTTCCTCACTATTCACTTTCCTACAGATTATCCTTTTAAACCTCCAAAGGTAAAAAAAAATATTCTCTTTTATCATTTCTGTGATTTAGTTTTATATTTTATATTTTTGATCTTAATAAATTAAAATAATATAGACTAAGAAAGGTACATTTGCAAAATTGTTAATAGTGAGATCTTTACATTCCAGTAATAAATAATTTCAGGGCATATATTTTTTTAAAATTCTTTAAAATATATTTCTTAGGGTATTTTTGAAAACCAAGATGTACAATTAAAATATGATTATTTTCATGGTGTACTGTATTGTATAGTCTTTCATATAAATTTCTTAAAAAATGGTTTTATTAGTATTGCATATATTTATAAAAAAAAATATAATTATGCATGATTTTCCAAAGAATAATTTTATTAAGAAAAATTATTAAAAAAAAAAAAAAAAAGATTATTGCCAATTTTTTTATATATTTTTGCTGCGATGTAAGTGGTGAATTCATATTATATTGTTAGCAGATTGTGTTTTTAAAATCCGCATTATTATTTTAAAAGTTGGAGCTTCTGAGAAAATTAATATCTTATGTTGCAATAAAGTCTTCAAAAAACTAGTAATCATTGATGTTTCTATTCTAAAAAAAATCAAATATGTAGTTAATGTTCTTATTAATTATAATGGATTATTTTCATACATCATCCATTTTATATGAATGAATTCTCATTTCATTTTAAATATTTTAATGTCATATTGAAATGGATTTGAAGTTTATAAAACTTTTGTTCAATTATTAAATTAACTTCTCTGAATTTAGTATGTATACTTAGTTATCTTTCACATTGTGATAATAATTAAATAAAAGTGTAAGTAATGGAAAATGTTACTACTCTTTTTAAAATATATAAAAATTTTAAAATAAAGATTTAACTTTTTTTTTCTTTCCTTAATGTATTAATGAGTTTAATTTAAAGTATAATTGAATTTTGAATCATTTGCCATAATCATGTGCAGAATGCCTTAGGTATTGGAATAATTTCTTTGCATATTTCCTGAATTTTGTATATATTTTCTTTTCGTGACACATTTAGATTATTAAAATTGGATTATTTATAATTTTAGGTAGCATTCACTACTAGAATTTATCATCCTAACATCAACAGTAATGGTAGTATTTGCTTGGATATCTTACGCTCACAATGGAGTCCTGCTTTAACAATATCTAAAGGTAAAAATATCTTAATTTACTTTTGAATGACATTTATCTGAGTATGTAATTTTAAAAAAAATTTGAAATATAAAGAATCTTTATTATTGAGATAGACTAAATTCTCATGTATCATATTACATAGTATCAAATTACCAGTAAAAAATAGTTTACTGCATTGTATTGATATTACACAAGGATAATTTAAAATACTGAATTACCATTTCCACTATTATAGAAGATTTTGAGTTATGTTATTTAACAGGAAATTAAACATCATATGAATTGTAATGAATTTGTTTTACGAAATGATGTATGTGATGAAATACATTATTTTAGTTTTCCTATCTAAATGTATTCTTTATGAAAATGCTTGATGAAAAGGAAAAAAAAAAAAAAAAAAAACTGTAATGGATTTAAACTTTCTTATTAATCTATTTTTATGACAGATTAATATTTTGCATAGTTTTTCAAAACTAGAATTTATTTGTAGGTTTTCAAGCAAGGGGTAGTCAAATCAAAACCAAAAGTACTCTCAAATCTTGAAATATTGGAGACTAATTGTATTTGGCATAAATGATACTCTATTTATGTGTATAAAAAGTAATAAACACCAAGCTGAAATGTGTTGGTGTAATTGTTCTATTAAAAAGCCAGAAAAGACATAGATAATTTTCCTGTTTCAAGTGCTTAATATATTTGTATCCACTGATTCGTAGACAAAAGTTAATAGAATCGGGTGCCACATGTTTATAATATTTTCTCCGGTCTAGAAAAAATGAGTTAAGTGTAATATTTACTCTTTAACTAAATGAAAAAAATAAATAAATTAAGATATGTTGTAGGATGTTTTATAAATTATAAAAATAAGGAGTTATTTCATTCAACTTTTTTCATGCATGTAAGTATAATTTGTATTAATACATAATCCTGTGCAATTGCATCTGTAAGCAATCCATTATTTGGGTGGGAAAATTTATAAATTAGTTTATACATACAGATTTTGCAATCACTTAATGATTATAAATGAAATGGATAGTATTTGAATTTTGAAACCTTGAACTATGAGTTAAAGGAATGTTTAAGTTGGTTAAAAAACGTTCGTTTCTGTTTCCTGAAATAAATGCTCAACTTTCGTTTTTTGAGCTGATAGCAATTTTGATTCCTGCATTTTTTGAATAATCATGTAAAGTCATTTCTTTATAGTACTGCTGTCCATATGCTCTTTGCTGTGTGATCCAAATCCTGATGATCCACTTGTACCAGAAATAGCTAAAATCTACAAAACTGACCGGGAGAAGTACAATGAGCTGGCCAGAGAATGGACAAGGAAATATGCAATGTGACCCGCTAGACTAATTTGATAATTAGTGCTTCTTCCATTACACCATATTACTTTCTGCTGTTTCCTGTTCTGGTCAGTGCGGTTATTTTGGGTCCAGTTCTTTGAAAAATTCTGTAGCCAAATGGGGGAAGAACGAAATTCATAAATTAAAATTTTTTATTGCAAATTGGCAACAATCTGTTATTAATAACTATATTGAGGGTTTAAAAAACCAATCTATGCAATTTTTATGCTTATAGTAACTGGCAGTTCTTTTTTTTTTAATTTATTTTTATTTTCAAAGTTTGGAGTGCAAGATGCTTTCACCTTGTACCCTATCATAATTTTTTCTCTTTGTTACAAATTTGTTAAGTCATATGTGCTCAACTTCTGACTATTTAGAACTATAACAGTTTCTGTAACCAGAACTGGAAATTCACCAATTCAGTGGAAAACATGGCCTGGCATGTTCTTGTGTCAATGTGTAAATGTAATTTTTTTCTTTTTTCCTCTCTGAAAATGATTAATGATTGTGCTGTGTAAATAAAACTTTTTACATCTGCCAGAACTACAAAAGTTTCAAAATTATTTTTAGTTGATAAATTTTATGCTAATTTTATATAATATCACAAACAAGAAGTTTAATAGACTTCTTCAAATCTATAAAACTGTGATCTATTATTTTTGTAGTGTTAATGAATCATTGGACAGTCAAAAATAATTGCAGAATTTTGATTTTATTTTTTTAGCATGAAATGAACTCGGTTTTAAAATTCTATTCATACGTCTTTATTGAGAATCACTGCAATTTTTATCACAGTATATATTTACTTGTACATTTTTCTTATTTATGTCTTCAATATGTGTTTTGTAAATTATTCAGAAAATGGATTTTTAATTTTTACAATACCAGCTGATGATGCTTACTAATTATATGCGCTTCAATTGTTTACTGATTGAATAAATTTATCTGAAAATCCGAACCTGAACATATTAATTGGCTGCTTATTATCCACTTTTGTTTCATATTTATTGCTATTTTAATAATTTTGTTAACATTTATTATATTAAAATTCATTCTCTAATTTTTCTCTTCAAATAATTTAGAAACTAGTTTTTTTGTTAATTACTGATGTATATTTAATTTTTAACTTGTTTCTTGATTATTTTCTATACCGTTTTTTGTTGCTTTTTTTACTTATTGCTCTAAAACTTGCTTGTTTTTAATAGAATGGTGTTTATAATTCTAAGAGACTGCTCATTGAAATGCTTATAGTTGAGCATTTTATGTAGGAATCGAAATAATTCATACATATATAGAACACTTAATTGTTGATAACATTTAAAGAAAATACATTTGTACAATATTTTCCTTATGAAGAATGTTAATGTACTGTCAGATTTGTAAATATTATCCTAGTAATCTCAGAACAATTTTTATTGAGATGTCATGGAATTTTTATGACTATTTATGTAGACAGTTACATGAAACATTTCAGTTGATAGATTATGAACAGAGCACTGACAGTAAGTTTGTGATATGGTTTATTAAAGGTGCAAAATTATGACTTGCTGGTTATAGTGATATTCACATACAGTTTAGATTTTTTGTATATTCAGAATTCTCTGTAATAACATTTTTTTCGGATCTTGCTAGGGAAAATGTAGAAACTCTTTTTATTTAAAACATTTTTAAGGTAATTTTCAGCTTTATTAAGTTTAACTTTTAATTATCATTTGATGGGGTTTTTATGAATAATTAATTTTTTGAAAGAATATTCTTAATAGTAACTTTGTGTTGCTTAGTGTGAAAAAAATAATAATAATAGAGAATGAGGGGTTGGCTCAAACATTGCAATTGTCATTTTTCTAATCCTTTATCCATTTTAAAATTTTGACAAAATTTGTTTGAAAAACGCTTTTTTTTTTTTTTTTTTTCATTTAATGTCTTTTAAAGATGTAAAATTGTTCTTTAACTTCCCATGTTTTCACCATATATTTGACTTTACTCACATACCAAGGCTTGGCAGAAAAGTTTGTGCAGTGCGTTTTAAGAAATAATTTTTTGTAGGAAAAAAAATTTAGGTGTACTTTAAAAAGGTACTCTATTTTATGGAAACAAATATGCATTTATTCAATAACAACTATATATTTTTTAAAAATTTAGTACTTTTTCTGTGTATGATGAAGTTAGAAACGTTATATGCTTAGTCCTACATTACCGTCTTTACAGTAATTCCTTGCGTTTCTTCCCTATATAATTTTTCATGGATGAACACATTTTACATTATGTGGTAGGTTTTTTTTTAATTTTTTACTCTGTATATTATAATTCTAAAAATGAGTAACCACTTGAACTACTTATTTTATAAAATTTAAACACAGAAATCATTTTTGCACCGCGCGCCCCCCCCCCCCCCCCCCCCCCCCCCCCCCCCCCCACAAATTCCAAATTTCCTTTCACAACTGCAATGATATAACTTAGGAGAGTCATTTACCTTATATATAAAAAAACACATTATTTGAATATTATTTCTATAATTCAGTATTTGAGAGGAAATAAAATAGGTTTTTGATAAATTACTCTTCTGAAGTTTATAATTTCTTTTGAATGAGATTTTATAATGAATGGCTTATTTTCTTAAATTTCGAATTAATATATGTAGTATTTTTTAATAAGTATATTCAAATTTAATAGAAGCTTTTAAAATAAGTGTTGAAAAAGTTTGAAGTTGTTCAAAATGTTTCCTGTCTCTTTATTTATTTATTTTTACAAAAAAATTGCTTTGGATAATGACTACTATTCATATTAATAATGTGGGTGAATGGGCCATCAGATTCCATTCCAACTTGTACAACTTCC
This sequence comes from Nephila pilipes, assembly GCA_019974015.1. Lineage (NCBI taxonomy): Eukaryota > Metazoa > Arthropoda > Arachnida > Araneae > Nephilidae > Nephila > Nephila pilipes. The sequence goes on along the minus strand of BMAW01099818.1, from coordinate 48,304 downwards.
AACCAATGATCATCCTTGTATGGTGTTTTGCATTGTCTTGATAGATCTCTCGCACACAAAATGTTCGATCTGAATACATTTCAGCATTTTCTATTACTGCAGTTCTAACATGGTTGAACATATGACTGTAGATATCTTTTCCCATCATCTGGTCTTGTATAGAATATCAAAACAATTCTGCCTGATACATTGAAAATCTTCACTGTTTGTAAATTATTTTAGCAACCATTTAAAAAAAAACAATGTTCTAGCTGTGACCTTCCATAACTACGACAGTGTTTTAGAAATAATCTCATTTTTCATCACATGTGATCATGAAATGGGTTCATTTTTTGGTCCTGAAATAAATTTGTACCTGTGAAATTGCCTGTACAGACTGAGGTGCATCTCTATTGCCCTTTTTTAATACGATTTTTACCTGAGTGTTAAAGACAACATTGTTGTCTAAGCACTTGCATGTTTCAGTGGCATTTGCTGTAGAACTTGTAGTTTTTTGTCCAAAGATGTTCATTTAATATGTTCTTGTCTATTTTGTACTTTATTTTTTAATAAATTACAAAATAGACAAGAACATATTAAATGAACATCTTTCGCAAAAAATCACTCGCAACTTTTTATATGGCAAATTAGATTGCTTTTTTATTTGAATTGAAAAAGTGTCCAAAACTATCAATGCAAACAGGAACGACTTTTTGTGCCAATGCATATTTGATAGCAGGAAATTTTTCGATCATCCTGATATTTATCTACATCGTATAATTTCTTTATTGAACCTCTTGGGTGATTGCATAACATCTCCTTAGGATTGACAAAAGAAGGATAATTTTAATTTATGATTTCTCTAAATGTAAATTTATGATGATTTCTTTGAATATTGTAATGATTTTGTGTTGATAGAGTAAGAATTAGTCATGTTTTTGTGTATGAGTAATTCATGAAGTTTTACGTAACAAAATTTGAAAAAAAGTTTTGTTAGTTGGTAAAGAAACTCTCATTAGAGTTATTTATGGCGATGTTATTCTGCTAAACAAGTAGATTTAATTGCTTGGCTCCATCATAAATATCATGTGGAATTTGAATATAGCTAGAGAAATTAAAAGCTTGTGGTATTTGCTTGGATATCATGTTCGCTAAGTGTAAAACCTATTTATCACCACTCATTGGTTTCCCTTCAGGAGCTTATTTTCAGGTAAGTACATGCATCACTCACCCAAGGCACTCTTAATGATATTATTCTGTTACCATTGGGTTTACTATAAGTAAACATGGGTGACTCATCCTAATGACACTGCCCCATGGAACCTGTTTTTGACCCACCTTGTCAACCATTTTTTTCTTTTTTCTCCCATTTTTTTTCAAACTTGGAGATCATAGTTACACCTTGTTTGGCACAACATAATCATATCTGGTTCTCATGCCATTAAACTTCACTTACTGTTTATATTTAGGTAACCAAGTATTCTATTAATCTTTTTCTTTCTTGTGGGGTTTATTGTATTTGGTAAACATTGTTGACATGCCTCAGTGATATCGTGGCGATTTCTTTTTTCAATCCTCCTTGTTTAACAATTTTTTTTACCTCTCTTCCAACCATTTTCACCCCTAACATGTTGATAAGATTCACATTGTTTGGCACCACAGAGTCATATTTTGCTATTGTGCCATCAATCTTCACAGTCACTCATTCTCTATTGCAACATTGATTTAAGACAAATGTATAAAAATGGGAGAAAAGTAGAATTTGGTTGCGATTTATAACTATTATAAAATGCTAGAGTATGTGTGTGGTATGTGCTGCCGATTTTGCTGCCCTTTTATTAAATGTTTGCATCGAATGTGGCTATTCAACTCTGCCGCGTTTGAGGAATGGTCGGGATCGTGAGCTTGAGGTGCGACTTTTCTGCTGAACTAGGTTCGAGTCCCGATTTCACAGAAAATCCATCGTGTATGTGGCATGCTCGTTTAATCTAGCCGGATTCGAACTCCTAACGTTATTATGGTATTAAAATTGGGAGTGAATTGCAGCTCACAGGTGTCGACCTTATCACTTACCTGTTTCAAAATTATTCGGTCCGTTACGAAGAACCAAGAGGGGCGTGATTAAAGTGACAATCGGGTAATCGAGAAAAATGGGAACTGCTACAGTTCCCATTTTTCTCGATTACCCGATTGTCACTTTAGTCACGCCGCTCATTGTAGTGTGTTTGATGAATAATGTATATGCTTATAAGTGAACTTCATATGTTTGTTCATTGTCTAAAGATTTATGATTGAAGTGTACGTAATTGGACAGAGAGATTTTTTTAGTTTTTAGTAACGTCGCACTAGAAGCAACACGAGTGCTATTGGTGACGGACTTCGTAATTTTGAACCATGGTCAAGTGACGAGGACGACACCTGAACTGGCACCACCTCTCCTAACATCCACGCCAACGGGAGGACTGTGGGCCCTGACAAATTTAACCTTCAATCATTCCGACTACACAGTGTGTCTTTGGCGGCCAACGATCGAACCCGCGACCGAACGAAAACCGCCGGTCACGAATCCGAAGCCATGACCACTAGGCTACCGCGGTCATTCGGACCGAGAGAATGGTTTTTCACAATCCTTATATGGAAGGCTCACTTCAATGATTCCGAATATTAAATATTCCGTTGTATTCGGCAAAAAAAGTAATCCTATTTTTCCGCGTGAATTTATCATGTCCCCGAGGCAACTTTGTGATATTTTTCTTTCCTTTGGGGTTTACTGTCTTTGGTAAACACGGGTGACGCATCCCTGGGTTGCTTTAGCAATCCTTTATTTGCGATCCACCTTGTCAACCAATTTTTGTCTTTTCAATTTTTCACGTATGGGCTACAGTTTTAATATGTTTGGCACAACACAGCCACATCTGGCTCTTGCGCCTATAATATTCACATTCTACATAAATCTAACGAAATAGGCCAATCATAATGCACTGGAAGATGTTACCTTTGACTGTGTATTTTGGGACCGCGGTAGCCTAGTGGTCAAGGTCGTGGATAGCGGCTGGCGGTTTTCGTTCAGTCGCGGGTTCGATCCTTGGCCACCAAAGACCCGCCGTGTAGCCGGGGCTGATGCACGTTAAATCTGTTCGGGGCCCAAAGTCCTCCCGTTGGCGTGGTGTGGATGTTAGGAGAGGGGGGTGCCAGCTCAGGTGTCGTCCTCGTCACTTGACCGTGGTTCAAAATCACGAGGTCCGTCGCCAATAGCCCTCGTGTTGCTTCTAGTGCGACGTTAATAAAAACTAAACTTGACTATAACCAATTTTAAACTAGTTCCAAAGAATCTGTAAATATCATGACTCTGAATTTTAGGGAATGAATAACTGTCTCTGAGTTCACAAAATAACCAGAACAATTTTTTTTAATTATAAAAGTCCG
>BMAW01099818.1:22693-44799 GCA_019974015.1 Nephila pilipes | reverse complement strand
TGACTGTGTATTTGTGACCGCGGTAGCCTAGTGGTCATGGTTTCGGATTCATTGCTGCGGTTTTCATTCAGTCGTGGGTTCGAGCCTTGACTGCTGAAGACCCGTCGTGTAGCCGGGACTGATGCACCTTAAATCTGTCGGGGCCCTAAGTCCTATCTTTGGCGTGGTGTGGAAGTTAGGAGAGGGGGTACCAGCTCAAGTGTCGTCCTTGTCATTTGACCGAGATTCAAAATTACGAGGTCCGTCGCCAATAGGCCTCGTGTTGCTTCTACTGCGACGTTAATAAAAGACTAAACTAAAAAAAAAATTAAGACTCAGTGTATTTGAATATTATATTGAAAGTAGCGCTGATATTTCTTGTGTCAAGAATGTTGAGTTCATACACGTTTGACTAGAATACAATAGAGCTATAATATATTGTTTAAGATTTTTTCATATTCCCCTCTGGATATAAATTGACTCGTATTTCGCTATAATTTTACGTTTATTTTCTTACGATTCTGATTTTTTTATTAAAAAAAAAAAAAAATGGATATTTTTATTTTATAACTCGATGCCACTGGAGTTATATTCAAAACGTCATATACTGTTCATTTATCTTCTACGACATTATCATTTGGAACTAGTTGATTATCGCTAAAAAATTGGAGGAAATCTCGTATATTTGTGAGAGTCATTTGAAAATTGCCTTTTAACTAGTTTGTTTGTATAGATCATTAAGATAATCATCCATTACGCTTGTAATTTAAATGCTTATGTGCATTTGTTTCGAGATCTGAGCCAATTTAGTATCGAATGTTTAAAAAAAGCTTTAATATAACAAATTTTTTATTTGACTGAAGGAACATAATTTCAGCATAGCTTGTAAATGGGTACCCATACAAAGTGGAAATTATTTTAGGTGTTGCATGGCACGATATTCTTTTATATATGTCGGTATGTAAGTAAGCAATCGTATTTAAATTTTAGTGCTGCTCCATTTTCTTAAAATTTCGTACTATAGTACTGGATAGATTTGATCAAAATCTATTTCTTTGAATAAATAATGCATATCAATCGGGATAATCTTAACATCTAAGAAGATTCTAATTTATAAGCTCGGAATCATATTATTACGTTACTTACAAAAGACAAAAAAAAAAAAAAGTACTTATGGAATGCATCTACTACATACTTTCAAGAAATTAGAACAACATATTTGAAAGTGGGTGGAAATGCTTATTCTGTATCAAGCGAATTGTTTCATGACATTTTTAAGAATTAGTCTTAAATTCTTTGGAATATTCGTAATTTTCACCCTCAAAAATTATTCAAACTAAGTATGAAACATAAACTTGAAAGTAGAAATTTTACTTTCCACTCCGAAAAAGACAGTTTAAATTCTTGTCAGTTGACTACTTGGAAGATTTGGCCTTCGTTCAAGCATTTCTACTCGCGGTGTGCGAGTTTAACGCACTTGATCCTTTGTTCTTAAGCATCTTGTTTTTACTTGAAATTTGTTCATTACCATTACGCTGGCTTCTAAAGTGATAATGGTTCCAATTTCTTTACATTTTTTTTTAATGATGAATACGAAGGGAGGGGGAGCTGCAATTTAAGAGTTAAAATCGACTATATATATTTTTACATTTGATATGTCACAAATGTGATTTTACATTAAATATTTTTTAAAAAAAATTATAATTGCAGATATTCATTTTTTAACTATCATTATATTGCGTGGTCCGTCGCCAATCACCCTTTTGTTGCTTCTAAGTGCGGCGTTAATAATCAATTATCATAATTGCAATTATTAATACAATCGATAATGCTTATTTTCATTAATTGAACACGTTCGATTAAGAAAATAATGGTGAAAACATTCGTAAATTGTCGATCATTTCTAGAATTTATTAATTACTCGGAATATTATAAGAGTGGTCGCAAACTAGGTTCGAAATTAGATTAAAAACAAAAGGGTTCTATTTATCATTTCTGTGACAAAAATACTAACAATGATATCGTATCGTCGAATTATTTTATTATGATTGGGAGTTCCTGATTAAAAACAAGATCTGTGTATATTGTTAATAGAATCACATCTGTGTATATTGTTAATAGAATCACGACTGCGATGGAATGATTTTCTCTTTTTCGTAAAATGGATCTCATTTTCTTAAACAGTCGGCGTTCTTTTCAGGAATTCTACTTAAAAATTTAAACGCTTAAAATGTGTTTAATTTTATTTTCGCGCATTCCGAACCTGTATTGAGTACATAAACATCCGACTAAGTATTTCGTCTCATCCTAACAATTGCGACCATGATCCTACAGCGGTCATGGTCGCGAGTTCGCTGCCGGGGTTGTTTCCGTCTAGTCTTGGGCTCGAGCCCGATGCTATGGGGTTTCCCGTCTACACTAAATGGGCGCAGTAGATTATTCGTCATGGCCGACGTTATTTCATCGAACCCTGACACCAATAAAGTCCTACCATGTGGTGAGACTGATGCACGTTAAATCTGTCGATGTCCTATTGGCGTGAAGTGGAAGTTTGGAGAGGGAAGTGCCAACTCGGGTGACGTTCTCGTCACTTGACGCAGATGCAAAATTAAGAGGTCTGTCGCTAACAGACCTCGTATTTCTTCTAGTGCGACGTTAATAACCAACATCATATTGATGGAGTGTGGAAATTCGGAAAAAGAAGTGCCTGCTTAGGTGTCTTTGGCACTTGACCGAGATTCAAAATTGCGAGGTAAGTCGACAATTCTTCTCGCGTTGCGACGTCGATTAAACAAGCAAGCGACCTTAATAAACTACACATATTAGTTTAATTATCTTGAATAACACATGTTGCGCTTCGAAAACGTTTTACTGTACAGTGCACTGTATATCCACAGGTTATCTTTTCTTTCCTATGGGATTTATTGTCTTTGGTAAACACGGGTGACGCGCTCCCTAGTTACCCTAGCGATCCTTTTCTATATTCTCCTTGTCAACCAATTTTTGTTTTTTCTTCATGTCTAGACTAGTTAAATCTTGTTTGGCGCTGCATGGCCATATCTGGCTCTTGCGCCAATAAACTTTATATTCACACACTCACTCCACAGGTTGCCACGGTGGTCGACGGTTTCCGTCGAGTCATGTGGCTGCGGTAGCCAAGTGATAATGGTTTCGGATTCGTGGCCGGCGGCTTTCGTTCGGTCGCGGGTTCGAGCCTTGCCCCCCCCCCCCAAAGACCCGCTGTGTAACCGGAGTTGATGCATGTGGAATCTGTCGGGGTTCAAAGTCCTCCCATTGGCGTGGTGTGGAAGTTAGGAGAGGCGGTGCCAGTCCAGGTATCGTCCTCGTCACTTGACCGAAGTTCAAAATTAAGAGTTCCTTCGTCAATATCCTCGTGTTGCTTCCAGTGCGACGCTAATAAAAACTAAACTAAAAAAATCCGTCGAATCATAGGTTCGAGCCTTGATGCCACTGAAGACACAAATAGCTCTTGTGCCATTAAAATTCACCATCGCATCGGATTGTTGGTCGGAGTTCTGATGCCACTAAAGAACCGCCTTGTAGTGAGGTTGATGCATTTGTAGAAGTCCCTAGTATTCCCGTTGGAGAGGGTGGTACCTGCTCTGCTAAGGAACATTTTCAAAAAAAGCTCGCGTGTTGCTTCTAAATGTGACGTTGATAAACAAACAATCGGTTCCACATTAGTAGGCTTATACATCCGCGATTTTGGCTCTGGCAGTTCTGGTTTTATATTGCTGTCCGGGGCTTAAGAATCATACGACTAGCGAATTTTTTTTTAGACTTACAATTATTTAATAATGTAGTTTTGAAATTGGAGGAAATGCTATATCATCTGCCGAAAATTGGTACGCACTCAAGAAAATAATGATTTCACGAACAAAAATTCTTAAGCGTAGATAATTCTTATAATTCTAGTATATAATACTTAGAGTTATGGAGAGGCAGTTTTGGTAAAGTTAATAAATTTCAGTGGATAAATTTACGAATTGAAATTGCCTGGCCTGATTTAGAAGAGAGTGCACAAGTTATTAATGAAATTATAAAAGATTCCAAAAATATTGATAACCTATTTGAAATGAATGTATATTGCTGAACCAGGTAATTCAAAACCAAAGGGTAGGTTGTCAAGTTCTGAGTAAGTATAAAATATTTTTCAATTATGGGGTAATTTTGTTTACAGGAAGGGGTAGGCTTTCAGTATCTACTGTTAATATTAATTCAGAACTTTCTTGTTGTGAATTTTATGATGTAATTAAAAAAAAAAAAAATTTTTTTTTTTTTTTTTTTCTTGGAGGAAAAACTCATGTCTAGTTAAAAACACAACTGAATAAATAAAGTTTAATTTTCAGTAAACTGTTGAGACTAAGTAATTTCTAAAATATGTTCTGTGTAGTACCCAGAAAAATACGGTAAGCCTACAAATAGAGGAATGTACCGAACAATCGAATATCGTATTAAAGAGCACTTTCTGTACTAAAGAAGTTGATGAATGATATACTAGTTCAGATTGTAAAGATTTAAAATCCTCGATTAAAATTGTCCACGTGTAGCTCAAGTGTGTGACGATAATTCAAACCAATATGTTTACATTCGAGTGAACAGTGTAATAATCTGAAGTATTCTGAAATACTCAACGTAATCGTTTTTTTTAAATTGTCTTGTTTAGGGAAAACTTTTTATTTGATCGCAAATCTTTTTATTCTAGAAATTTAGAAAATGTATTAACATTATCGCGATTATCATCTTTTTCCTTACTCATTTCCCCGTGCCGCGTCAACATCTGTGCAATATATGTTTATTCAATCTTTTTTTTTACCATTTCAACTCTACATCCCCCCCCCCTCCATTTTACTTCGTACTCATTGATTAGTTTCTGGAAAATGTATTTTTATTTCTTTAATCACATTGTTATGTTTGGTTTCGTTACACTGCGAATCGTATATTTTTGCTAAATGTTCAAAACGAAATGACTGGAAAAATTAATAAAAAATTGTTTACGGACTGTCGAAGGATGTAAAATTTCCCCTGAATACTTTACACTCCAATTCATCAACGTTTGAAGTAGGAGAATTCTATCTAAATTTCATTGCTTTTATTTTAAGAATGCTCATGAATTTAAAAAAATTTTAATAGGATCGTAAATTTTTAATAAAAAGATAAAAATTTCATCAAATTGGAATGTCTCAAATTATAACTTTGCATTCTTTTTATTTATCTCAAAAATACAGAAATGTTACGTTTCCTTTGTCGTCGAGCTGTATAGCCTAATGGTCATGGTCTCGACTTCCGCTGTTTTCGTCGAGTCTTGATGCATTAAAAATCTGCCGTTGGTCGAGATCACGTCATCTCGTTGGCGTGTGGAGAAGAGGTGCCAGCTCAGATATCCTCATCAATTGACGGAGGTTCCAAATCAAGACGATTTTTAGCTTAATTACAAATTTCAAAAACTGCTGGTACTGATTTTTTCTCTTATGCTCAATCTCTTTCCAAATCGTACACGACGTGAACTTGAATTAAAATTTAAGAAAGAAGAGAAAACAAACCCAGGATTGGTTGATAAGGCTCTGTTAAAATTTAATTTGGAAGAATTGCATCTTGAACTAGAAAAGGAATGTGACTTGGCGAGAAACTTGGCTTAAAATTTAGTTCTTTAAATAATTAGTTTTAATCAAAATTTTTTTATTAATTTTAATTAAATTGTCGTATTGTTATCCAAAATAATCGTGTATAAAAAATTTCAGCTCAATTTAGCACTAGTATGAGAGAAAAGCTTTTCAAGTTTTGACCCAGACAAAGTTGCAAAGTTTGTAAAGAAAACCCATTAAAAAGCATTGCATTTTTTATTAAAATTTTTTGAACATGAAAAACCGAAATTGCTCTCGCACACGTCGCTTTATGGATGAAACGATAAAATGACCAACAAAAATATATTTCGATGTCTTGAATCTAGAAAATAAACGAGGAGCGAAATCAAATGCAACAAGAATTGACAGACCTCTGGGCATTCCTTTATTTTAAGAGCACCACAGATGGGATGTAACAAACTAATTCCAAAATAACAGGAATAGACATACTTCTGGGTATTTCGAAATGTAAATTGTATCTTCCTCGAAAACTCGATGAAATTCTTAATATTCTATTGGGAGTAAAAGCTAGGAAAACATTTGGAACTTGAGAATGTAAACTACATTTCTGTATACTTGGATACTATTTGTATATTTTCATGTTTATGTTCAGTTCAAAAATATCGTCATTGGGTTTTCCGGTCTTTAGCAAATATTTTAACAATTCGATATAAAAACCAACGTTTTTAAAAACAACGTTTTTATATGGTGGCAAAGTTTATTAGAGAAAATTATTGAAATATTAGTTAAAACTGTTAGTTATTTTTAACTTTAAAATTCACTTAAAAAGAGACATTTGTGAGCGTTTTAAAAAATTCATAATACTCATAAAATCAAAACATGCATTTGAAAGTTTGTAAGTCATTCTATTAAAAAAAGAATGGGAACCAGAATTCAGAAAAAATTATTGTGATAGACACGGCGCCAAATATTGGAAACTTTCTTTTTTGCGAATGATTACTGACTAAAAGTCAGCAACCCTTACTATCTCGGAGATAGTAAAGGGGAGATAGTATCTCCCCTTTGTGAGTACAAAAGGTTTACGATACCGCATGCTGCGTGGGGAGTGCCCGGTGCTCCCAGAGGGGGAAAGAAATTTTTCCCTCAATCCTAAAAGCGCCGAGAGGAAAGAATATTTTGACTTGTTAAAATTATTGAAATATTAGTTAAAACTTGTCGCAAACGTCTAAAAATGAAATTGTTAGGCGAGTACGAACGATTCCCAAAATTTCAAAGCTCTAGCTTGATGGGAAGTTGGTTAAATTAACGATCGACAATTTGATGACACACACACCAAGTGAAATTCAGAAAAACGTTGTAAAAAATAGGAGGAACATTGTAATTCCACAGAAATCGTTATTTTTTGCCCGAATCAACTTTTTTTTGCGTTCAAATAGGTAAAGTGATAAAGATTTGAGAATTGGAGAAATTCCATAGAATTAACATTACGTTCACGAAATCAAAATCGCCGGCAGAAGGAAGTTTATATTCTATAAGTATCTTTTACTATATGACTGCTTCATAAATGTATTCCTCAAGAGTTTACCTATTTTAGGTAGGTATGGGAATCATGACCTCAGGTATCCTGTTTATTATTTCGATCTCATACGGTTTATTGTCTTAGATAAAAAAAAAAAAAAAATGGGTGACGCCCTGCCCCAGCGATCCTTCTCTATTCTCGACTCTTTCCTGTCTTCCAGTTTTTACCCTTTTCTTTCCATCAGGTTACAGTTTAAACAAATGTTTAAAGCAGCTTAGATTTGGCTCAGGTGTCATGAACCCTAACTGTCGCGCCCTCTGATGTCAAATGGGAGAATTGCACGCTAAAGATTTCTTGTACTCCCATTCACTAATAATTATTACTTTAGTATGAAAACAATATTTCCTATTTTCATAACAGAGTCTCAAAACGTCTTTTGAAGTTACATATTCCATACAACCATATACTTCTTGGAGATATCCATTACACCTTCAAAAAGTCCACTAACAGATTTTTTGCCAGTGCAATCGATATCTTTTTGTAGCCTTTCAAGTTTTAATTAATCCCTTGAAGTGTATCATCTAAAAAAAATCTAGTTAACGGTATCATGGGTGTAATTTCACCCCAACAAATGAATATAAATTTAATAAAAACACGTAAGTATGAAAGATATATTATAAGAATAGCATATTTCATGAAAATTATAAAATGTACTTTTTTGCAGTTATTGCAAATAATATTGTGATGGTTGGCATTTCCTTATCGTTTGAAATTTCAGCACTTTCTCCCATGTCGTCATCAATTAAGTCTGCATCATCGTCTTCTTCGTTATCGCTTATATTGTCCTCATAATCGTTAAAATAATCCGTTTCTTACACAATTTTTTTCTCCATTTAGTCATTTTTTGGGAACGTCGTATTATAAACTTATCTTCTCAGCAATAAAATAAAATGAATAAAAACACTTATAAAATAGTTATTTACTTACACCTCATTTTTGGGATTGTTTATTAACGTCGCACTGAGAAGTACCTCGACGGCTATTGGCGACGGACCTCATAATTTTGAACCTCAGTCGAGTGACGATGACGACACTTGAACTGGCACCTCCCTCCCCAAACTTCCACATCACTTCTTGGGAGGGCCTTGAACCTTCGACAGATTAAACGTTCATCAGCCACGACTGTACAGCGGGTTTTTTCATGGCATCAGGACTCGAACCTACAACTCGACGTCCGCGATCATGACCACTACCCACCGCGGTCACTTCTCTCTGCTTTTATTGTCTCGCTAGAAACAAAAAGTACAACTACGGTATTTAATAGCAAATTAAATCTGCACGAAGTAATTTTAAATAACTTTTTCAAAATTACTTCGCGAAGGTTTAATTCACCCAGGATACACTTACGGTTTCATGGGTGATATATTACCCCAGATTAGTTATTTTTGTTGCGCAGCTAATGAAGTAATGAGCTTTTTTTATAATAACCTTATCGCCCTACTGACGCCATAAATGATTATAGGTAAATAAGTGTTACCAGTAACTCGGCATTTTTAATAATATTAGAAAAACAATTTGCATGGATTAATTTCTGTGTAATGGGTAATTTGATATAAGATTCTAAATTCGATGGGTTTCATATTTTTATAGTCGATGATCATATTATGATCAAAATTTTATTGGAACAAAGATTTAACGAAATATTTTTAAATTATTCATTAATGGCCACTGTAGAGATCGTGTAAAAACAATTTTCCGCCTTGACATCATCCTCTGAAATACCATTTATCGCACTCGGGTTTTAAACAATATTTAGAATTTATCAGCGAATGCTTTTTACATTTTTTCATATCGGATGTCCATGTTATCGATAGTAAACATGTAACAGCTTTTAAATACGTTTTCGTGTCGCTTAAACCGGTACCTATGTCCTCACGGGGACGATATCAATTCTCTAAATTTTTTTAGCAATTGCTTTGCTTTATATTATCAGATATGATTCCGCTATATGTTATTTCTTGATAACGCTGTCGATCACGTGATGTCAAAGATTTAAATATCAAGAAATGAGGATACAGATAACATATTCTGTCGTCATTAACAAAATGAGTTATTCTGTTCGACAGTTAAATTGTGTCGCAACGCAAAGAAAGAATATAATCGGTGAATGTTGCTTTAAAACCATAGCTTGACCCATCCATTATAAATATGTAGTATCAGATTTTCGCAGATTCCAATAAAGGTAATCGAGGCGAATTTCTATATGTAATATAGGGAATACATGTGTGATTGGTTATTAAAATCGCATTGAGAAGCAACACGAGGGCTATCGGCGACGGACCTCGTAATTTTGAGCCTCGGTCAAGGGAAGAGGACGACACCCTGTCGAAATTTCTACACCACGCATACAACCCCGTTACACTGTGGATCTCAGAGGCAGCAGAACTGTTCATCAATAAGCAGACAGAATGAGTAGAATTCTTACTCGCTTGATTTCTCGTAAGAGCAAGCTGGCTACCAGGCACGAGCTTTTGCTCTATGCATCAATATTAAGGCATATTATGTCGCACGCATCCCCCATCTGAGCTGCTTCTGAAACGACTGCGCATCTTTCAAAACATTCATCTCGGGAAGGCTTAAAATGCTCCTTGGTTTGTCCGAAGAGCCTCTAGGTCTGTATGAAAGTCTGAAAATTAAATTTATGCTTGATGTCATTAAAAAACAATCCATTAACTTTTTCAATAGGATTCCTCAAATTCCCAATGAGTTACTCCAAAAAATGCCGGCATATTGTGTCAAAATTCCATCATCTGTCAAAATTCCCAGAGCTGCTCTAGATCACAACTACCTACATTTCCCAATACTCAAAAGATTAAGAACACAATAGTAATTTATCGGGTTTTGAATCTTACGCATTTCTGTAGGACTTCAATCTCATTAAATGTCTTCACAAATCACTACTATGTTGTGCATCACGCGTTAGCTTGCGGTTACTGCTTTAAATTAAAATCTATCGCAAAATTATTATTGAATTCAATTTGTCTATTCAAATTCCTTCATAAATTTTTGTCTATTGACCTCCATTTCTCTCTTTTCTGTCAAGAAATCGCGTTTCAAATGAATGGCATCGAACACTGCAAATCTTTATTATATAAATTTTAATAAATTCTGAAATATATCTATCTTCCACGAGTCTCAGATCGCGAAGAAAAACTCAGTTTTGACGCGCTCTCTGAATCTTCACCTAACTATCGGTAACCCTCACACACCGATTTCCGGACGTTTGCGTCCTGATCTTCATAAATTTTGACAGCAAAGTAATATATTCTGGATCTTTCGATGAATTAAAGAGCTTTCAATTAGTTATGATGAAAAGGTAAAATCTATTACTTTAAATTAGAGATCTCGTAAGTTTATGCCTTGGCGTCAGCATTGAATTTTGTTAACGATGCAACATCAGGTCTGTTCACTTCAGGATGTATGAATAATGTGACCTTATGTCCCGTTTTTAGGTAGTCTGTCTCGTTTTCTCCAAGCACAGCTTCCGGGCGTTGAAAAGTTCTGTTTTCAGAATGAGAGCAACTCTGGAATAATAATAAATGCAATAATACCCTCTTAGAAAGGATGTTTTCCCTTATAAATCGTGTGGGGGGGGAATGCAATGGTAGTTTTTAAACACATAAGTTAATTACCAAAGTAAATTTGTAATGCCCGTTGATTATTATCTGGTTCACTTACCTAGATAAATCTAATAATATTGTCTCTAAATTACATAATCAAATGAAGAGGAAAACAGATGAACCAAAATTTATTTTTGTTCAAGTTATGGGAACTTTAAATTTAAATAACAGCTTAATCTTTCTAAGGCTATTTCGCCTAACGCTCCCGAATTATGGTTTAGAATACAAATTTAATTCGTTACTTGCCCACTGGCTCAGGTTCGAATGAGCAAACAAATAGAAATTGAGGGTTCGATCTTTGAATCTTTTCCCCATTTCGTCTAGGATCTCTTTGACCGTTTTTGAAGTAACGAACGACTTGGTTTGGATGTCTCACTTTCAATAGTTCAGCCATCAACTAATTTCCGAATTAACCAACTCTCTACAATTCATTTCATCGCTGCTTCTAAAATGTATTTTATCCAATCTATTTGCTACACTTCATAATTTCAATCTAATTAGAATAAGTCACACTTCATTTTATTGGAAAAAAATTAATTTTCAACAATTCGAATAGAAAAGTTCCCATTATTAGTGAAGGGAAAATCGCGATTTATCCCAACGTTACAATTTTTAAGAAATTTTGTCAAGAATTTAATTCTCATTTGAAATCAACACCAAACATGCACAGGTACTTAAGCAAATTTACTTTTCACACAAAAAAAAGTGATACCACTTAAATTATTTATTTTCAAAAATTAAATAAAATTATTTATTTTATCCATATTATCTTGAACGTTAACTAAAAATACGGAGGGATATTTTTTTAATACATATACTACTATTATTTCTAAAAATTAGTAGATATCCCATTATGGGAAAGGATAAAGGATTTTATTAATAACTATTATCTAAAAATTTGCAGATTTCCTGTTTTGAGGAAGGAAAAAAAAAATACATCGTTCGATTAGAACATCTACTAATATTACCTAAAAATTAGTAGATGTCCTGTTTTGAGGGGAAAAAATAAATGGTCACATTATACTTGAATAAACTACACAGAATGATTTAAATTAGATCAGTATTGTGCAATACATTGTTGGTAATACCTTTTACAGTTTTGAATTACATCTGGTTCTTGTAGAATTGCAATAATCTCAATGATAAAATCTTGATTTAGACATTTTAATTCGGAACTTGATCCCATCACAGTTGCCTGTATGCAAATGGAGGATGCTGTAGACTAAAATTCACCAAACTTCGCCTCGGCGTTGAAGTTTAACCCCTTTAATGGGGTCATAATCACATTAGATTGCAGAACCATGCACAACAGAGTTCCGATGGAACTGTGTCTTAAAACACGTTCTCAGGGATCAAAAAATTATTATTTACGCGCTTCTAAAGACGCTCTTTCCAATTCAGTGACGTCTACTTAGAACGTCTAAAGGTATTAAGAGATCAAAATGCAAGCTCAGATATCGTGTACATAAATCAAAAGTAATAGCGTTATAAAAATTCTCGATCTCTTATGGATGTACGTGTAAAAACAGTTCAACGCGGATGATTACACATCAAATAACGCTTTACTCACAAACAGTCTGGAAAAGACTAACACATATAGCAAAGCTTAGACAGATTAATAGACCAAACGCGAAATACAGCACTTGAACAGCTTAGCGACTCAACAGGAATAAAGACACACTTGTAATAGCAGTCGCAACCCTTTTACTAACGTTCAGTTGATCAGTTTACTGGTTAGCACTCCGAACAACCCCTGTAATATTAACCTGCACTTCCAAAGTAGACTCTCACAATTCCCGGTAAATACAGTCCGCTTCACGACAGATTCTCGGCAAATTTGCTCAGCCTATATCGACCGCATTTAATCCAATCCCCAATCGATTTCCATGGACTTCATACCTCTCTGTATGTACAGCTGTCCCGGCCAGTTCTGACGTCACAAGGAAAAATCCGCAACTTTACCCTAATCGAGATATCGCCAAAAGCTTTGCATTTTCTAGAATCCTCATTTTGTCGTTAAGTTTTTCGCCATGTTTAAAGGGTTACTGCTTAAGTTTTTTTTGACTAACTGATGATACTTGTAAATGCCTCTTCTCTTATAAGAGAAACGTTATAGGGAAACGTCATCTTGGATTCGTAACAATAGGCACTCGTCAATCATCTTTTATTGAGTCAATGAGAAAAAGGAGTGCCCGTTTTCGTGCAGGCCGTGAAAGTTTGGTTGGTGACCTGAGACCAAGCCAGGCAAACAAAGTCATCACGGCCGATCTCATCGGCAAGGTGGATGATCGAGTGAGAAATGATCGGCGTGTCACATTACGAATGTTGGCAGTGAGGGTGAATGTCAGCGTTTGAACAGCGTGGACAATTGTTCACAACAGATTGCGTTATCGGAATGTGTGTGCGCAGTGGTTTCCGAAGCAGCTCACCGGCCAGCAAAAGGAACTGCGTATGGGGCTAGCACTTCAACATTTGTTTTGGTATCATGAAGACCCCGCTTTCCTGGAGCGGATTGTCACAGGTCATGAGAGCTGAAGCCAGAGACAAAGTGGGACAGCATGCAATGGAAGCATGTGTCATCACCTCCCCCTAAAAAGTTCTAAGTCGTGGCGTCAGTAGGCAAGGTGTTGCTTACCGTTTTTTTCGATGTCCAAGGTCCGCTACTTGTTGAATTCCTCGAGCACAGAAGAACCATTAACTCTGATGTGACTGCGAGAAACTCCGAAGCCTACGCAGGTCCATCAAGTACAAAAGACCAGGGCTACTCACGAGGGTGTGGTTCTGCTCCATGATAACGTGTATCCTCACGTCTCCAGGGCCACACAAGCGGAACTGGCCAAGTTCAAGATGGAGCAGCTTGACCATCCGTCATACAGCCCGGACATGTCGCCCTGCAATTTCCGTGTGTTTGGTCCCTTGAAAAAACATCTGAAAGGGAAGCGCTTCAACTCGAACGATGAACTCAAGGACGATCTGAAGGACTGGGTCTCGTCACGGCCACATGAATTCTCGGAACAAGGAATCCTTCGGCTCGTTAAACAATGGGATCATTGAGCTCAGGCCTGTGGTGCATAGTTTGAATAAAGTCTTCATTTATACCCACAGTGTCGTTTCGTACCTTTTCATTTGAACACCCCTTGTATATGATTATTCACAGATTCTTTGTGAGATCATTATATTTATTCAATTGTTTGTTCCTCATTAAAAAATATGCTAAAATACTTTTCTAAAACTGTGATTGTTTTTGATACACATTAATTACGTATTTTTGTTAAATATTTGTCATTATAAAATATTTTAGGCATGGTAGCTTGATTGTTAAGTTTTTAAATTCATCCATGCGACCAAATTAAATGTAACGTGTTATTAAATTTTAATTTCTGTTGAACTTAATGTAATATTTCATCATTAGTTACAGCTTCATTAAAATTTAATAATAGTTATTTTAATTATGAAAGCTTTGAAAATTTCTTTAATTAATAAACTGCAGGCTTCTCTCTCATTGTTTTTAAATTTATATCTTTCACTTTGCTATTTAATTTACTAAATCATTCTTTTCGTGGTAACTAATTTTCTATTTACTTAAATTTATTCAAAATATTTAAAAATTGGTCTTCATTAAAAATATTTTTATCCTCCTATCAGAATTCCTACATTTTTCAGTTCACCCGTGCAAAGAACGGATATATCAGCTCTAGCAGATCATAAATAATTGTATACGAGTACATGAATATATTTATAGTGTATTTGACATTATAGTTAAAAAGTTTTTTTTTTTTTTTTTTGAAGAATTGAAGATTACTACTGATCACATTAAAAGAACATGTTATTTTAAGAGGATTGTGTGTGTTATTAGACATTTCGGACTTTAATCTCTTATCAATGTCCATTTGTTTTCATGTTAATGAAAATATAAGTTTCTGTAAGCATAAATAATTGTCTTGTGGATTTGCTTTACGAGGTGTACTTTTTCGTACGGATTACAAAATTTGCGGCTATTATTTGAATAGAACTCAATTTATATTTAGGTTTTGAATCTTTTTAATAAGATCTAAAAAATAAAATTAAAAAAAAAAAATGATTTTTCTTTTATCATTTAAGCGCTGAAGCCATTGGAATTTTTCCAGTGGCTCCTGGTTCATTTTCTAATCTCTGGAGCAACCCAAAGATCTTGCGAATTCCATAGTGTATATTTCACTCTATAGCTCTATTTCACAAAATTAAAAAATTACCATTTCTCTTACACTAAAATAATACTCAACTTGTAACGGCTGCCATTCGTTACCCTGCTTTTATTACTTATATTAAAATATACGAATATTAAACAATAATGACGAAATTTCAATAGAAGACGCGTGAGAACAAAACAGTTTATTAATTATCATCATGAAATAACTTTTGTCGCTCTCTCTCAGATCCTCATTAACTTATCAATTTTAATTAACTAATTCTTAGCTTACCACTTCACTTGCATACTTCAGTTAATTCGCAAACAGCTGAATCTTATCCTAATACTACAATATAAAATTATTTCAATCCACAAAGTTAATATAAGATATGTGAGACTGGAAATATAAAAAACGAGAATGATACTACCACAGACGAAGTAAGTATGTGCTAAACGCGACCGACCGACAACGGTTTAGCATGAAGTCTTATTTTTCGAATGCAGTGCTTCTCGCTTCTGTAAGCAAATCCGTATGGCCGTAGCCTTCATTCGCATTAAAGATATTTTTTCGTTTTGTAATGTTCGGAATAATGATGAGTGAGCAATGAATTATTGTGAAATATCACATGAAACTTGGAAACACCGCTACTGAAACTAATAATTTATTGAAAGAAGTACATGGCAATGAATGTTTATCACGTGTACGTGTTTTTGAGTGGTTTAAGCGTTTTCAAGATGGCCAAGAAAACGTTGAGGATGATTCGCGCCCTGATCGTCCTTGCCAAAAGCGGATGATAATATTGAAAAAAATCAATAATCTGGTTCGATTTGACCGTCGGTTAAGTATTCGTGCGATTGCTGTGACTGTAAGAATTGACAAATAATCCGTACGGCTAATTTTTCCACCAAGACAATGCGCCGGTTCATTCACATTGTCTGTCAAGAGGTTTCTAGCCAAGTACAGCATCTCAATATTTGAATATCCACCTTATTCGTAGGATCTTGAGCCATGCGACTTCTACCTGTTTCCTAAGGTGAAATCTGCATTAAAAGGAACAAGATTTGCGTCCGTTGAAGCTGTGAAAGAGAAAGCGGTTCGCGTCCTGAAGGAGCTGACAGAAGAAAACTTTCTGCGGTATTTTAAATAGTGGAAGATACGTATGGAGGATAGAGGAGGGGTGTATATTGAAGGTGATAATAAGTAAATATGTATGACAAAAAAATAAGTAAATAAAATATTTTAGAGCGTCAGTCTCGTTTAATAGCCACACCTCGTAAGAGTTTCAACCAAATAACAATTCTCTGTCAGCAAGTCGCTTTTCCACTATCTCTCTTCATTTTTCATTAATTCTATTTCATTTATATATCATTATCTCTATAAATCTCTTCATATCACTTATATCTTTATCTAATTTACCTAGTCACGTTTCATTTTGATTGGGAAGAAATTGTAATTTATGTAAGTTATAAATTGATGTAAAGTCTCCGAGAGAAAGAAAATCGCAAGTAGTCCAACGTCATAAACTGATATTTCCCTATTTTCTTTAAGTCTAGGATAATTTACTGATACAATCGCAAACATTCTTTGTGTCGAACGTTATTTTCGAAACAATCCATAATCTCATTTCTTAAAAAATACCGTGAAGATTTTGCGAATGGAAGTTTTACTTGCAGTTGCCGAGTAAGTCCTTGAGTGTGCGGTGACCACATTTTACTGTTTCGTTAGTGATCTGCCTTACATCTAGAAGAGATCCTCATCAAAGACAACTGGACTTGAGGGAAAGGAAAAGCAACATTTTTGTTTCCCATGAACTTTGACTTTTCAGAGACCGATCTTCTCGGAACCAAAAGCACCTCCACACCGGATGCTATAGTTTTTCAGTTGCCATTTCCTTTTCCAGTTGAGGTGCTCAGTGACCAATAGTCGAGTTTATCTATTCAGTTATCCAACCAAAAGAAGGAATTATGTCCCGTGGTTTTGGAAGAGGCTTGGTAATTCATTCCACATTAAATTGTCATAGAGAAGGGACATCAGAGATCTACTAAATATTCGACTAGAACATCGTGCCGGAGGATATAATACTACTTTTTCTAACATGTCGACTAACTCCAAAATTTCAACAAGCACCTTATCTTGTAAATATCATCTTTGATATTTAAATTAAGTCCACTGAATTAGTATAAATAGCATCCTTTTGGTATCCTGTCATTAAAGGTAACCTACGCAAACCCAGCAGCCGAAAGTGTAATTCGTTGAAGATATTGATGTCACATGGGTAAGTAGAGTCTTTTTATGAATTTGAGGTGAAGGAGTGAGATGAGAGGAGCTGATTTAATTGGTTGTTTGGCTGCGTTCCTATTGGTTGTTTCCTGGGAGTGATGATAACTTGGTATCAGACGATTTTCTTAATCTATTGGGAAGAAGAATATTGTTTAGAGGTTGGAAATGGATGGTCATTGAAATACTATTTCTGTCCTGGACTTTCCCAGGTGGGAAAGTCCAGGACAGAAATTAAACAGGTGGAATTAAACAGGACAGAATTAAACAGGTGGATTTAATTTAATTAAAAAGGAGTTTCAAATGTGTTTTTTTTTAATTATAGGAAAAGGAGATTGTAGAATTAATATTTTTCTAGGTTTTCGTAAAATTTGAGAAGTGCTAATTAAAAAAAGTTTTGAAAATGGAATGAGTATTAAAGGTGAAATAAAGAATGCAGTAATCCCAGTTGGTACCTTCTCTAGCATTGACATCAGTTATTGTTGTTGCGTTTCGAATCACGTGTTTTAACTACTGTGCTGTCTAGGTCTACTGTTGGAAGGGAGGGGATAAGTTTCAGAACTTTAGATATTTGATTTAATCGGAGAAAAAAAGAAATAATTGTAACGTAGTTCGTGAGAGTTGTACATATTTGTTTTTGTCATTAAATACTGTGTGAGACAAGGTAGTTTCTAATTTTTCACACTTGAATTCTGAATGTTTTGCAAGTTATTAAAATATAGCCACGAAGCTCGCAAGCACTGATGGAACAGAAATAAAGCTCTGGTCTACTTTACTAGTGTTCCCGGGTTCAAAACATAGTGCTAACAACATAAAGGTATGTGCCTACTTTCTTTAAAGAAAAAATTGTTTTTTTCCCTTGAAACTCTTATGTTTTTAGTTACAATGGTTGATAAAATTGTAAATTCAAAAGTCATTGTAATGATTTTTTTTTTTAATTTTTCAAATTTTGGCCATAGTTATTTCAAATTTTGTAAAAATTGACATTTGCACTAAAATTCAGATAACAAATTCTAATTAATATATTCCACTTTTTGTTTCAGTAATATATTCAATGTACGCATATCTGTATTGTGAAGCAGAAAGATGCAATTATCTCTTCAACTTATTGAGTTATACCAAAACTTATAAACACAATATGATTCTACAAAAAAATATAACACTTTTTAAATATAAAAATAGCTCCAAAATAATTAGTTGTATATTTAAAAACTACCTTTGAAGTTCACAACATACTTAAAGACGTACAGAACATTGTGGTAAAATTTCTTTTGAGTACATGAAATACTTTTTAAGAAATAAGATTTTTCGTAATAAAAAAAGCACCCACGATTTTTCAGAAAACACAAATAAAGATTTTAATGTTTCTTGAAAATTACATTCTGACATTAATGGATTCACTAACTACCCTAGAAACAGATGCAAACCATTTTTGAAATCGTAAATATGTGGGCTTTAATAAAAAGTAATAAAGAAACTTTCGAAAATTTTCACAGAAACGGTGATTTTTGGGAAGCACATGCCTTACAAATTCACTTTAAAGTTGTTCTCTGCATTCTTCTATAATTTTTAAAACTTTCCAAAATATTCTTTACTTTACTAGAGTAGTGTTCTGGAATATTCTCATGCAATATACAAACCCATGTGTTCTCAATCTATGAGAATTCTCAGTCAAGTGTAGCTGCTCTTATTAATTTAGCAAATCACGTTATTCAGACATCAATTGTATGCTCATTTAAACCTGCTCCATTATCTACGCGACAATATAACGGAATGGTTTTGGATGGTGGGTTTTTTTTTTTTTTTTTTTTGTGAAAGTGGGAGTTATGATTGCTTATGATATGTCTTCATTTCGCAAGTACCGCCTTGCATTATAATGGTTGAGTTTTGTGCTCTTTTTGATAAATTTATATTTGATTTAGCTGCACAACCCTAGACCGAAAAAGCATATGAGATCATTGGATGCATGTCGAAGATATAGAGAAGCTGATTATTTCCAGAGGGCAATTTTGAGTTTCGACAAATTAAAGAATACATTTTTTCACATCAGTTTTTGGAAATTCTCGCGTGCGTGTATGATGTGAGTTCCCATGTGAAGTTTTATTTAACATTGCTCCCAAGTCCGTAACTTAGTATCCGAACCAAATCTTTACCTGTTTTTGATTCAAGAAATAAAACTGGAACCGGCATTTCAGCTCCTGATCACCGATTGTCGTCTTTACAAACTATGATATACTTAACATCTAGTCTATATTGACAGATGGAGGCATAACAATGTGTAGTAAAATAACTTCGTTCAATACAGGGCTCTCCTTCCGGAATTCAGTATACGGACAAATTGTAATATGCTGTTGAAGTAAAAATTAATGATCACACCTGCTGTAACGAGTAGTCTTTCCTTTTGCTCATAACACCTCCCAAAATAATAGATAATTCCCAGGGAGGGATTATCATAAAATTCTGAACAAAATACAATCAATGTTGTTGATTTTAATTGAGCACATCAGGCCTAGAAAAATGCTATATCTAATTATTTCGCCTTTACTCCAAAAAGATAATAAGCGAAATTTCAATTGTGAGAATTGCCCTACATTATTGTACATATTAATTCTTGCTCTTGGTTGGAGATGTGAGACAGTTATTTGATCAAGTGATTTTCAAAATAACCCTTTTAGTTATAAAATCAGAGTTATAAATGATCTGTACTCGGATCTCTAACTCTGAATACGGGTTTTTAAAAGTTTCAGAGCAGTTCTCCACGTAGTAGCAGAATTTTTGGCTAGTCTTAAATTCACAGCCACTTCAGTTTCCTCCCTCGTCCGTCAATTATGATCTCGACTGCAATGGGGAGAAATTTATGCAAAGCACTTCTGACAGTTTCAAAACTACAAATGAAAACGCTTTAACTGTGATAACTTCTGAAATCAGACATAAAATTCGTCATGGAAGCTTCATGCAGAGATTTAAGAAACTATCCAGAGATCCGACATTAAATTCAGAGCTCCGTAGTCTCCCAGTAATGAGATACGTAGAGAGGGACATTCCACAGACATTTACAGACCACACACTGATTTTACAGACCGATGGGAGAAATCCGTAGAGCCTTATTGACGGAAAAAGGCTCTCTTTAGATGCATTTTTTTAAAAAACTTTTTCCTTTATCCCCCCCCCCTTAGGCGATACTGCTACAGCTCCTATTGAAAAAGCGGAAGTAACAGTAAATAGCCTTCAAAATCACGATGTTTTCTGCTAACACACAAAGAAAGGTTAAGTGGTTGTACAATTTGGGAGCACTGCCTTCACATAATTATGTCATCGTGAGTCACTAATATTCGCTTTCAATTCACATTAGCAAGAGTCAGTTCAGATTTCAAAATACTTTTTATTAGATTCTTAGAATGATCAAAACACAATATGTTTATTGTTACGTCTGTGGAAATGGTCCCTACTTACTTCCGCAACTAAATATTATAAATATTTACTTGTCTTCCAATTATTAATCTGTTCAGAGTCAGAAATAATAATTTGTACGGTGGATTCCATTGATGGATTTTATTAATGTCGCCCTAAAAGCAACACAAGGGCTTTTGGCGACGGACCTCGTAATTTTGAACCCCGGTGCAGTGACGAGGAGACACCTGAGCTGGCACCCCCTCCTAACTTCCACACCATGCCAATGGTGTGGTCTCGACAGATTTAACGTGCATTAGCAGAGTGGGTCTTTAGTTGCATCAAGGCTCGAACTCACGACTTGCCGGCCGCAATCCCATCACCACAAGGCAACCACGGCCAGGTGGATTCTACTTATAGTCGTCCGTGTTCATATCCTTCTTTCGGATCCTATATCTCTTTTCTCTTATCAGCTTAGGAATAATTCGAACTTTTTCGTTGTGACTTTCTCACTCTCTTTGCCTCTAAAACCTATTATTAAATTCGGGGCCACGATAGCCTAGTGGTCAAGGTCGCGGACATGAGACCATTATTTCCGTCGAGTCACGAGTTCGAGTCCTGGTGCCACTCAAGAGTTCGGTGTAGAAGGGCTGATGAAAGTTAAATCTGGTCGAAGTCTCATGTCCTCCCATTAACGTAATGTGGGAGTTTGGAGAATGAGGTGTCATCCTCGCCACCTGACAGAGGCTCAAAATTACGAGTTCCATTGCCAATAGCCCTTGTATTGCTTCAAAGTGCGATGGCAGCACAATCGATTAATCAATACTATTAAATTCTATTCAGTTTTATAAATACTATCTCATTAATTCTATTAATTACACTTTAGTATTTTTATTTAACTTATATAAATCGCGATTCGTTTACAAAAAAGAGGTTTTCAGATCAATTAACGTTCAAATGTTAGTTAAAAGGAAATACGTGAGAAAAAAGTTTCTGGATACACCAACCTATCTTGGTTTGTACTTAATTACGCAAAGAGAAAGTTATGAATTCATACAATGATTAAGCATTAAAGGAAGCTTCCGAATCAGATTTAATAACAAAAATCGCTTCCTCAAAAATCTCTCCATAGAATTCATATTTTAAAATTACCCTGCTCTATAATTTTTTAATCTACAACTGCTATGTTCCCAACATTTCGAAGACTGCCGTGATAATCTCAATTCCAAATCTAAAATCTGATTATTCGAACCCTCAATATCATCGTCCGATCTCATTACTGTGACGGGTTCACCTCGAAATAAATAATCTTCATTCTTTAAAATTTAATTTATTACCACATGATGTCACAGAACAGCACAACAAGACGGATATTACAGAACACATAAAACATTTAGAATAGTTAAGGTAAACATTTCACTACTGTATCACACACACGCTCAACACAAGAGCTTCAAAGGAAAAAAAAAAAAAAAAAAAAAAAAAA
>BMAW01099818.1:0-20783 GCA_019974015.1 Nephila pilipes | reverse complement strand
GCTCAATTTCAGCAGAGCTTACTCCAATAATTTTCGCGACCAAAAATCCATAATTCTATTCAAGGTACTAATGAATAGTTCACTTTCATTGCGAATCTGATGCCACATAAATTTATCTAAACTGCTGTTTGTAGAAAATGCAACACCATGAAGGAATCATCAGAATCAAATGAAATTCGCAGCAAATGTCAATTATAGGATATTATGCAAATTAATAAAGTTTCAGAGCCATCGCGCGCAGCGCCCTCTGAATTGATGCTGAAAGCGTATAAATAAAGTGCTGTAGCGGGACGTTGAAAAAAGTCTATGATTATTTGTTAGTGGCAAACGTTTAGTGAGACTTGAGTATGCCTCCACGACGGAAGAATAAGAAATTCAAGCAACTTACGGAGTTTGAACGAGGGAGGATAATCGGCCTTCGAGAAGGAGGATTTTCCTATCGCGCAATAGCAGCTCGTATGCAGCGGAACAGTTCCACAGTGATGCGAGTTTGGAAGCAGTGGACCGACGAGCACCGAACAACTCGAAAAACAGGCACTGGACGACAGAAGGTGACGTCAGAGCGCGATGATCGACACCTGCTCCGCATGGCGGTGAATGATCGCACAGCTTCCTCCAGGCAGCTGGCAGCACGTTGGTCTACTGCTACAGGTGTACAATTGTCGGCTTTGTCAATTCGTCGTCATCTGCTGCGCCGTGGATTGCGTGCAAGGGTGCCTTTATACAGGATTCCCCTCACGGCGAATCATCGACGGCTGCGTCGGCAGTGGGCTCTTGAGCACAGAGACAGGCGAGCTGATTGGCACCAAGTTGTCTTTTCAGATGAATCACGCTTCAATTTGTGGACCCATGATGGCCGTGTTCGTGTTAGACGTTATGCCGGTCAACGCTGCCTTCCTGAGTGTATTATTGAACGACATAGTGGTCGAACACCCGGAGTTATGGTCTGGGGTGCGATTTCGTATCATGGACGATCCAATTTGATACGAATTGAGGGTAATCTCAATAGCAACAGGTACGTCCGTGAAGTGCTACAGCCCGAAGTCGTTCCTTTCCTTCAAGGCATCCCTGGAGCTATCTTTCAGCAGGATAATGCATGCCCACATGTTGCGCGGACTGTTCGAGACTTCTGTTCAGCACAACGCATGCAACTTCTTCCTTGGCCTGCTTATTCACCGGATATGTCGCCTATTGAGCACGTGTGGGATATGGTTGGTCGGCGTCTCGCTCGTGATCCGCGTCCTGCAGTTTCCAAAGACGAACTTTGGTTGCGCATACAAGCGATATGGAATTCTCTTCCTCAAGCAGATATTCAATATCTGTTTGACTCCATGCCACGTCGTATAGCAGCACTTATTGCAGCGCATGGTGGCTGCACCAAATACTGATTTCGGACGCTTAATTTGTTTCTTTTGTTTTGAAAATTTCATCATTTATTTGTATCAGTACAAGTCGTTTCTGCATTAAATTTCATTTGATTCTGATGATTCTTTCATGGTGTTGCATTTTCTACAAACAGCAGTATATATATATATATATATATGTGTATATATATACATATACACTAAAAATTACTTAAAACATTATTTAGAAATAGATCCTTATTTTAAAAAATTTCTGCTGTGATCTGAATTTCTATATTTTTCCATTTCCCCTTGTCTAATAGTGCTTCCAATGAAAGAAGGATTTTGTAAATAAAATATCAAAGTTGAATGCAGAATTTTAAACGCAATGGGTGCGAAAGTCTACAGTTAATTACTTTAAGATTTTTTTTTTAAAGATTTCATGATTTTTAAAAAAATTAAAAACTATCAAAAATATAATTGTGGATCATAAAATAACATTCACTGTATTTTTGTGAAGTTATAATTAATTATGAAACGTTGCATTAAGATTTAGAGAAATTAATATTTAATAATACTTATAACAATTTATTGTAACGTTCAGTAAAAAATGAAAATAGGACAATATATATGTATACAAGGCATGGCTATTAAATAATGAGACTAACGCTGTAAAACATTTTATTTTGATTTCATACATATTTACTTATTATCACCTTCAATATATATATATATATATATATATATACTACTTCAATATACTCCCTTCCTCTGTCCCTATAACACTCCACGTGAATCTTCCATTGTTGTAAACTGAAAGTCTTCTGTCAGTTCCTTCAGCACGCGAGCCGCTTTCTCTATCACAGCTTTAACGGACCTAAATCTTGTTCCTTTTATTGCAGATATCACCTTAGAAAACAGATAGAAGTCGCATGTAGCAAGATATAGCGAATAAGGTGGATGGTCTAGTACTAGAATGCTGTTCTTGGCCTAAAATTCTCTCGACAGACAATGTTGAATGACTTGTCTTTTCGCAATTCGAGTTTTTTTTTTTTTTTTTCCTTATTCTTTCACGGAGTTCAGCAAGAGTGTGAAGGTAGTAATGTTGATTGATAGTTTGAACTTTTCAGGAACCTTGTGAAGGTACACAATTCCATGAATATCGATAGAAAAAATAGTCATTATTACTTTGAATTTTGATTTACACATTTGAGCTTTTTCGTCTCTCGGTGAAGATGATTTTTTCCAAGTGAAAAGTCACGATTCGTCACAAGTTATTATCCATTCCAACAAGTTTGGGTCATTTTCAATGGTATTCAAAATGTCAGTACAAATATTTTGTAAGCTTCAAGTTGTTCAAACATGAGAATTTTGGTTACCATTTTGGCCCACACATTATGCTTGTTAAAACTGTTATGTAAAAAAATTTGCCTTCCGGATTCTTTGTCAGTTCCTATTGTCTCGGCAATCACACAAATAAATACATACATTAGATCGAAACAGATTACCTATTTTTTCGATATTATCATCTATTTTTGACGTGGAAGGATGACCCGGATTTGAATCATATCATTTTTAACGTTTTCTCGGCTATCTTGAAAAAGGTTAAACTGCTCAGAAACGAGCGCAAGCGATGAACATTCATTGCACTGACTTTTCTTCATTACATTTTAAGTTTCAACAGCGGTCTTACCAAATTTCACTTCAAAATCCGCAACAATTCGTTGCTTTATTGTAACATTTATAATTCTCCGCCAAAAATAATAATAATAACTCTAATGTGAGCAAAGACTATTGCTATACTGACTTGTTTACAGAAGCGAGAGATTGCATTTTGAAGAGAAGGCTTGACGCTAAATTGCTATTGGTCGCTGACGTACTTGGCGCATGGGTACTTCTTTCGTAGCAAAGTCCGTAGCAAATATAAAATTCATATTTAAGGATGAAAACGTACTTTGTTGCTATGCGAACCTGATTGACGATTTCCTTGAAACGGAAAATATCCAAAACATGTCGTAGCTTGATCACCTGATATCCACGCATTCACCTTATTTTAATCCTATTGATAATATGTGGTATAGGTTTGGAAAACAATTTGTAGTCCTTCCGCACTCATCAAGTATCGTTCCAAATTTGAAAAGAGCTCTTCGTGGCGTTTGAAACTCTGTACTCACAACTCATCCACAATACTATAGCAAGTAGCGGGAATCGATGTGCTGCGTGCCTAGCTATCAGAGGTGATCGTATACCTTTTTAAACAGCACCTTCACATGTTTTATCTCAAAAGAGTGAACTCATCTTACACCAGTTTTCTTTCAAACTCTTTCTTTGGAAAATAAAAGGGATTATTATCATTTTCTCGCATTGTTTTTTTTTTAGTTTATTGTCATTCTATACTCGCATGTCACGTTTCCCACAATTTTGACTTAGATTTCCTTTATTATTCACAAATTACCAGTTATTTAGTATATGGTCACCAGTGTACGTCTCGGGCTCAGCGATTGGAAAATTAAAATAAAGGAGTTGAAAAGCACCTGATTCCTTTTTATGAGACAATATTGCTAACACAATTTGCCTAGTGTTGTGGCGTCTCTTTATTTCTGTACTGTCTTCTATCATCTTAAATTATTATTCATAGTCTAAACGCAAATATATATACAAAAATAAAATAGTCAAAATATTTATTTGTTTATTCTATTTAACGGAAATGTATCAACCAGTTTATGGTCCTTCAACGCGGTTACTAATAAATTTACTTAAATATGAAATATCAAGTGTTAACGCATGTGTGTGACTCCTACCGGCTATATGTAAAAATAGGCAGAAGCTGAACTACTCTCAGCAACAACAGACGTGCGTAAATACTGTTACGAAGAAAACCAAGACAAACTTATTCATAATTGACCCCCTAATCGCTCGGAATTCAAAATTAAGCATTAAAAACAAGTTGCTTATCTATGCTCTGATTCTCAGACCTATTCTCACCTACAGTTGTGCCGTTTGGGGTTTTGCTGCAAACACACACCTTAATAAACTTGAAAAAGCACAAAATAACATTATTAGACAAATTGTAAATGCTAGATGGTTCATGAGAAATACAGACATTTATAACTCAATTAACTTCCCAACAGTAAAAAAGTTCATACAAAAAACATCCTTTAACTTTAATAATCTCATGAACATAAATAACAACACACTTACAAACATCTCAAACTATGACCCTGACCCAGCTATTAGAAGACCCAAAAATGTTTTACTCGATTCTTATTAAATTCACTCTAATTTCCCAAAATCTTTTAAAATAAAAATATTCCCATTCTGAATCACCCACCTCACACCGCCCCACACCAAGCCGACCAATCACAACTCTCATACAAACCAGGATATCTTCTCACTCTGAAAACACACACTAACATATAAGCAGCAACCCCATTGGTAAACTGCTTTCACCCCCTCACCTTCACCTACCCTTTCTCCGAAAAGGGAAAAAAAAAAGGTTAAATCCAATACTTTAAAAACTCTCTTTCATTTAATTTTTTCATCCTTTTAAATTTTAAATCACTCTGATAAATTAATTTTACACTATAAAGCCATCCAAAATAACTTTTATGCAATTCTGGGCTGGAAAAAACCAAAGTCAAGCATCCCAAACTGCTCTGATATGGAGATTTAGAGTCGTTGGCTCAGGAGCTCCAGTAAAGCCTATCAACCAATATTCATAATTGAATCAACCAAATATATTGTTCAGTTTTAATAAAAGATTAGTCAAAAGGACTTGGTTCATCGAAATTTATAATTCGCATTTCAATCACGAAGAGTCGGAGAATGCATTAACAATTGCTATGGATAATATAGAAAGTTAATCAAAGCTAAAACTTCCTTGAAGAAAAGTATTACTAGGTAGAAACTTTTGTTTATAAGGTGACTAATGATGTTGATCCAACGGAACTCAAAGTTAAATTAAATAATTAGATCAACTTCAGATGAAAACTGACGAACTGAAAATATTTTTTTTTTTTTTTTTTTTTTTGCGCTTGTTAAAGCCGCTTTTAATGAAATAGCTGAACTTGAAGATAGGTTTGAAAAACTGTGAAATTCGCTTCGAAGATTTGGAAGTATGAACTAAAAAATTAATTAACTCTAATAATAAATCTTACTGCAGATGAAAATATTAAGTATGAAAACGGAACTTCTCTTGCTCTAATGAAAATTCCACCAATAACACTTTCCATGTTTTCGGGAAAATATGAAAATTTTAGTAACTTTTAATCTCAATTCGATAACTTAATTGCATTGAATAATCAACTGACTCAGTCATAGAAATTGTATTATTAAAATTCATGCCTTTCGAATGAAGTAAAAGAATTTTCCTCCACATTCGACACATTTTCTTCATTGTATGAAGCACTTGAATCACGGTTTGATTGTTAAAGATTAATTGTTGATATTGTTACGAACATGAGTTGATGCTTCCTAGCAACGCTTCTCTTATAAAGGAAAAGATAAATTTTCAGAGATGTCGCCAATTTTCCAAAGAGAGTTTAAGCAATGACCCCTTCACCTAGGCTACGGATTTGGCAACAAAGGGAAAGCACTCGAAGGCGCTGGAATCTAAGTGAAAAATCGAACTGGAAGAAAGTTATGGACATAA
The DNA here is from genome assembly GCA_019974015.1 of Nephila pilipes. Classification (NCBI taxonomy): domain Eukaryota; kingdom Metazoa; phylum Arthropoda; class Arachnida; order Araneae; family Nephilidae; genus Nephila; species Nephila pilipes. Next base: position 14,789 of record BMAW01099818.1, on the reverse strand, counting down.
CGTAAATTTTCCTTTGAGACGTCACTCCTGGCCGGAAAGGAAAAAATACGTCAAGAGCTACAGTCGGAGGAGTCAGTTTGAGAAGGAATCAGTCTGTGTATGGAATCAGTTATCGGTGGAGTCTGCTTTGTGGACCGATCGGGGAATCGTGGCTGAGGAATCTGCAAGAGATTCGGTCTGAATCAAGAGGAACTGTTAAGGAGATCTATCAAGGGATTGACAGAACGCCGTCGACACTTGGAGCGGAGCTTACCAGGTGAATTTGCGAAGAAGCAACGTGTATCTGCTGGGAATCATTAGAGCCATCTCTGGAAGTGTAAAATATTATTTTGGAGCCTGTCCGCAGTGAAGAGTAATAAGCTGGTGAGATGAACGTTGCTGAAATAACTGTGATTGTGCTTAATTCGTGTTTTGATCTTCTATCTGTGTCATTGAATTATGCAAGGGCTGTGAATCTGTTATTATCCAAATTGTGAAGCCTGTGGGTTGTCTTGAAGAATAAATCGTCATTTGTCGTTATCCTCCGAGTAGGACTCTGATTTCACTCCCCGCAATATCTATAATAATCCGTACCAATATACCATCCGTAACAATATACTTGTACAATCAATTTTAAATTTTAAGGAAATATAATGAGAAATTTATAAATGATTAATTGCATTAAGAAAAACTTAAGGATTTTGAAAATTCTTAAATATCAACAAAACAATTTTTATTATGTCTTTTTATTAAATGTTATACTTAAAATACACATAAGAATTCCTAAATGAATTTTGAATTGAATCTAAAACCAAAGAGAGATATGTTCCAACATTTAACGAGTTTATAACATTTTTAGAATAACGTGAGGCAATTTTTTTATCCATGGATAGAAATTGTGCAAGTAAAACAATAGCTGTAATAAGAAAATCTAATTTTTCTTTCAAACCTAAGACTCTTTTAATGAATCAAACTATTGAAAATAAGAACTGCATAATTTGTAATGAAAAAAATTCCTAGAATTAACCCCCAATAAAAGACTAGATCTTGCCAGATTGCATAAACTATGTGAACTGTGCTTACGAAAAATATCACAGAAAGTCTCAGTGCGTTTCGACTTATGTATGCCCCTGCGGAGCAAAACATTCAAAAACTATTTGCTGTAAACAAGGGGTCAAGGCACGAACGCCACCCACCCAAGGGGTGAAAAGATAAATTCCGAAACAACAACAGCAAAAAAAAAAAAAAAAAAAAATGAGAGGGAGAGAGAGAACTGATAAAAAATTTTCTACCCTCTGTAATGCCATCGTCAGTCAATCTGCAAGACTAAATATAGCGACTGTTTTAATTTCAACTGGGCATATACTTTTACAGAACAGAGAAGGAAGATTAATTAAATGCTCAGCGATTTCTGATTCCGCTTAAAATATAAACATTTTATCTAGAAAAATGTGTGATTTTCTTGGTATTAAGTCAGAAAAAAAAAAAAAAAATAAATAAATAAATAAAGGCTTTCATTTCTGGACTCAATTCAACAAAACAAAATTTAAAGGGAAGAAAGAGTACTTTTATCTCTAACGAAAGCAGTAGTTCTACGGAACATATATATATATTTTGTGACAGAAAAAATTATCAGGTTGACACTTAATGTTAATTTCAGAAATAAAAATTCCCGGATTTTAAGATTTATCGGATCCCTATTTTTTTTTTTTTTGAAGCTAAAGAGATTCATGCATTATTAAACTCCGATATTTTTTTAAGAATAATGAAATACATAGTTTACAAAGTAAATGAGGAATTAATATTCAGAGAAACTGAATTTGGATGGGTTGCTGGTGGACGGCTCCAGGAAAACAAAAATAATAATAACTTATCGTATTATCTCCTTAAGAATGATAATTCTGATGAGAACACATTAAAACTTTTAAACTTAAATCTCTTGTCATAAAAGATGACCCTTGTTACCGTGAAGATGATAAAGCTATGAATATTTTTAATGAAATTATACAATTTGATAATGATCGATATGTAATAGAACTGCCATTTCGTAAATTGTGGAAATAATTATCTGATAGCTTTTCTGTTGCAAAACAATATTTTCCAAAAATTATGGCGATGATTACAGAGAGATAAATTTTTTTATTCTAAATATCAAGGAACGATATAAGATTACTGGAATCAAGAGATTATAGAAAAAGTAGAAAATACTGAGGCAAATATACACAAACAGGTATAATATTTATCCCATCTATATAAATAAAAATGTAATGTGTGTTTGTTCCAAGCCGCAAATCTCCCAAACTACTGGAGCATTTGATCTGAAAATTTGACATAACGTTTCTTTTTAATCCGGACGGGTTCTTATGTACTTATTATTTCGTAATTCACTCTAAATTTTTTGAAATTTAATTTTTAAGTGATTTTTCGGTGTTATGACGTCATATGATGTCACGTTTCTCTCTGAATGCAAAAATTTATACTTTACACTCAGTTTTCTCGGGATTATTATATATTTTTACTATAATTACGATTATCGATTAGAATATTTATTTATTTATTTTTGTTCTTTGATACTTAATTAAGATTATTTTTCGAATAAATCATTTTTTTAATGATTATTCTTTTAACAACTAAAATTTCGTTTTGTAATTTTGGCAGCATTCGGATAGTATTATCGCGGGATGTTTATCCAAAACTCCGCCCAAATGTGCACTCTGCGAAGGGCCACATCCTGCAAACTATTCCAGTTGCCCAAATAACCATCAAAATTAAACCAAAACCAGTCAAAAACGTCTGGGAAGAGAGAGAAAAAATTACAAGCAACCTAAAACAATAAACAAACAATTCAAAACCCAGGAGACACAAATTCTCAAAACCAATCGGCCATAATGATTCACATGTCTCAAATGATGGCACAGATGAGCAGTATGTTCCAAATTCTTCAGAGCCAAATACAACCAACATTAAATGGGTAAACACAACAATAACGTAAGAAGTCTAAGAATTTTTAGCTGGAACGCTAACGGAGTTAAAGGGAAACTCGACGAGCTTAAGAACTCGGATGCTGAGCACGATCCCGATATTGTCGGGATCCAAGAAACTCACCTGAGACCTTCCGACAACATTAAAATAACTAATTACACATGCCATAGAAATGACATATTAACACATCGGGGAGGGGGGGGAACAGCCATATTCATTAAAAATTCTATAAATCATTATACTTGTGATAACACCACCAACACTCTCGAAAACACTACCATCATTTTGCGTCTAAACGACAATAGAGCTATCTCCGTTGCATGCATCTACAGACCTCCACACGGCGCCATTAGTACCATGGAGCTCGACACTTTTTACCTAAACAACAACAAAGCCATTCTCTTTGGGGACTTCAACGCCAAACACCCTTGTTGGAACGTGGAACCATCCAACAGAAACGGTAAAATCCTCTACGATTGGGCACTGGATAATTCCATTGAAATATTTGCACACATTGCTCCGACCCATTTTTCAACCAATAATCCAAATAATTCAGTTCTTGATATTGCTTTCGCAAAAAATCTTGTACTGGACAATATTGATTCCATTAATGATTTTAGCAGTGACCATAACCCGGTAATCATTGATCTTCTTCTCAACAACTCCCTCCCCCCATCCTCAGGACCACGAAAAGTACAAATTGGATTACATTTCAAGAAGATATTTTTAGAAACATGGAAGGAAATTCCAAAATTGATGCTAACAATATCGATGAAACCATCCAAAATTTCAATAGCAAAATCACTCAAGCGATCAAACCAGCAAGTGTTACTAAAACTAAAAATACTCCACATCTCAGGCTCCCACCAAACATCAGAGAACTTATCAAAATCAAAAATAGATTTCGCTCAAGATTCCAATCAACTAGAGATCCTATCTTCAAAAGAGAAATGAACGCCCTTCAAAGGCAAATCAAAGAACTAATTAAAAACCACAAAAACGAATAATGGAACAACCTGCTCAAAAAAACTTAAACCCAGAGGATAACTCTCTGTATAACATGCAAAGAAAAATTTCAAGAAGACCAATAGACATTCCTCCTCTTCATGGTCTACAAGGGATTGTTTACAAGGATACTGAGAAGGCAGAAGTCTTCAAAAACATCCTTGAAGACACCTTTACTGAAAATTGTGAACCATATGACGATCATACTATAGAGCGAGTGGAAAAATTAGTTCAGAATTTCCTCAACAACCAAAATTTAGACACCCCACCACCTCTCACCAATGCAAACGAAATTAGCAAAATAATCAAAAAGCTTCCAAACAAAAAGGCTTCAGGACCGGATAACATTCCCAACTACGCCCTTAAACCCCTCCCTCTAAATGCTCTAACCCATCTCACCAAAATTTTTAACAACTGCCTAATTCATAACTACTTTCCCAGTAGCTGGAAAATTGCTAGTGTAATAATGCTCCCCAAACCTCAGCAAAATCATACATTCCCGCAGAGTTACAGACCAATTAATCTGCTCTGCAACACTGCTAAAGTTTTTGAAAGAATATTACCAGCCAGAATTAAAAAAAAAACCACATTTCTGTCATAAACTGTCTCCCCCGGAGCAATGCGGTTTTAGGGAGGGTCACTCAACAACACACCAACTCATAAGGTTCACTAATATCATCAACGAAGGGTTTGTCCTAAAAACATCATACCATTGGGGGGGGGGCCTTCTTATATGTAAGAAGAGCCTTTGACAAAATATGGCATGACGTACTTATTTTCAAATTAATAAAACTAAATTTTCCGAACTACATTATCAAAGTAATTTATAAATTTTTAAGAAATGTATCATTTAGTGTCAGAATAAACAAATCTTACTCCACCCTGGGCCGAAATTATGCAGACACGCCCCAAGGCGGAGTCCTCTCCTCCCATTTGTACAATTTGTATGCGTATGATTTCCCACACCAAGCCAGTGTTAGCTCTTGCCTCTTTGCCGATGATTCCGCGGTGTTAGCCTAGGGCTACAACTTCAAACTCACATTAAAAACAATGCAACGCTATCTACTCACCCTGGAGAAATGGCTTACATTCTTAAGAATAACTATAATTGTTGACAAATCATAAGCAATATTCTTCTACAAAGGAAGGCAAAACCCCACACTCCACCTATACCTCTTAGATGAAGAAATATGCTGATTATTGGTGGTTAAATATCCGGGTCTGCTCATCGACAAAAAATGACTTATTCCAAACACTTAAAAGATAAATTCTGGAATAAGATTCACTTCTGTATTTCTCTTATTGGCAGACACTTACCAGTTCCCCTCAAAAGTAAAGTCCTACTCTATAAGCATATTTTACGCCCAGTTAATATTTACGACTCCCCTGTTTGGGGGGATGCAGCCCCGACCCACCTGAAACACATACAAACATTACAAAACAAAATACTTAGAATCATGACAAATGCTCCATGGTATGTCACAAATTCAGTTATACAAAATGTCCAGCAAATTGAACTTATTGATAATTTTATCACCAAGCTTTCGAGAAATATATTCATATCCAGTGAAAACCATACTAATCTCATGATCAAAGCTCAAAACATATTCACGGATATAAATAATAAGCAAAACTTTGCATACAAAACCACCAAATGGCTTCAGCTACTTAAACCTCCATAATACCACCCAAAAATAACTTCAAATCTTCATTGACATTGATCTCTACAAACGAACAAAATAGCTCTTCCCTCCACCCCGAAGAGGAAGCGAGAAATGTTGCAGCAATTACTGCAAACAGTCCTGCCGTTTACCTCCCCCAACCTAATAACTTAATCATAATAGCCTATTTAACATTAAATAATTTTCGTAAATTTTGGGCATTAAAGCCCGTGAGGGTTATGTACCCCAAAAAACAAGTACTCCGCTATGTAGATTTTAGGATCAAATTTATCGACCTATGCATTTTGTATTAGACGATTATTAATATTTAGCAATTGATCAAAGAAGTTATGTAAAAAGTGAAGAACAAAATCCTAAAATAAGGGATCTTGTGACATTGGGCTATTCGTGGTTTCTCTTCACTAACCTTAGGGACTTTCAATTGAGATTGATTGCTTTCGCTAAACAACCTTTGCCCAACCAAAAATGAAACGTGATGAAGAATGTAATATGCAAAGCAGTTAGGAATGAAGTGAAGCGGTTAAATTAAGAAGTATATAAACTCCATCTGAAGGAGTAGAGAACGAGAGAAGAGAAAGAGGATCAGAGAGGCGTTGTAACGAGAGGAGGTGGAATCTAATTGTTATAGTATTGAAAGGTTGACTTGAGGATTAGAGTTGAGGTCCGAGTGTAAACCACTCGGATTGAGAATTGTTCTAGTGCTTTCAGCAGTTGTTCCAGATTAAGACTTGCAGTTGGTAAGAAGCTGTTAAATTATTATTGGTGGGTTGAATTAAAATGTTAATAAACTTGACCAGGAGAGTTATATTATTGTTGTCTTAGTGATTATATATTAATAAATGTTGAAAGTTGTTTTGGTGGTTCTGTAATTATTAGTGTCATATTGTTTAATATTAGATATTAGTGATGGCACAAGATAACATCCGAGGTAATCGGATGTTACAATCTTTAACAGCAATGATTTTCTTGAGCCATGTAACTTTTCATTATTCCGCCTGACTCCACACAATGAGGTCGTTTACGTTGCTCTTATCTAGAACTTCACTTTCGACAGTAATCCTGACCCTTTCGACCAGCAGAGTTCGACGGCAACCGGCCCGGCCAATTTACGCGTGCTGTGAGCCAACTGCATTCTATTCCCATCGACTATCATAAGAATTTTTTCATGCAAGTTTTTACTTGCATCTTATTGTGACTTTCCTTGATATAAGGTTTTGTGAATATTTAGACTGTTTTTCTTATCTTGAACTTTCGTATGCTAACCACCTTCGGTGGGTTAGCTAACTAGTGGACGCTAAGCACCTTTGAACATAATGCGTTCTTAGGCCTATTTTTTTTAACTCATAAAAATTCTCTATCCTGGATTCATTGCTGTGGATTACCATGCCAATCTACAAGGAACTCAAATCGACTGTTACTGGACTACTGAAAGCAGAGGAGGTAAGTGGCATTTTCGGTGACTCGATAATTACTCCTGAAGCCTGTGATGGATTTTTCTCTAATCACAACTTAGGCACTCTTCATCAAATTCTGCCCTTCTTAAAAAAATTTATTGATTCTGTTGAAAATGGTTCATGTTTGGACTGCCCACCCAGAGTTTTCGAAACTCTTAAAATACTAGCAAACGAATAGAAAACTAAGATGATTCATAATATCAACCCAAGATGATATTGTGTGAATCATCTTAAAAATAAAAATCAAGTTCTAAATATTACTGTATCCAACCTAGAACTCAAAATAAAACAGATGGAAAAATCGCAACAAGAAGCTAACGAAAAATTTGAAACTCTACTTAAGAACCTAGCTTCTGAAACCGCTTCAAAATGTGCTGAAAAATTAAAATCAACTTCTACCATCATTATTGTAAATAAAGATAATGAATTTCACAAAGTGAAAAGCAAAAGAATATTAAACTCTCCCAAAAGAATTACTGATACGATCTCAATTTTTTTTTTTAAAAAAAAACAGGAATTTATCCTTCCATTAAACAACAAATATTCTGAGCTCTCTGATGAAGATTCAGACATCAAGAGCAATGATGATTTCATCTCTGATACGGACGCTGTCAATTCTCAAGCAGTAAGTAGTGATAAAACTAAAAATAAAAAAAACTTATAATAACGATGAATACGACTTAGAATTCCCCTATGTATTGAAAGAGGAAGCTAAAAAAAAAAAAAACAACCCCCTAAAATATTATACAAAATTTAAAAACCAAAAACAACAATAAAAAAAAAAAAAAAAAACACTCCCCCTATTTTTAGTTACACTTTCAAAAACAGAAAACCAAAAAAAAATTTCGTAATCAATAATAATGGATACCTTTCAGTTAAAATTGAACCTCTCCGTAAAAGAAAAACACACATTGAATGCTATCTAAGTTATTTTCACCACTCTAGATTCTGCACTAGGGAATTTAAATGGGTTAAATGTGGAGATAATCACCCAACTCATAGCTGCACCAAACTCTTGGCCCCTAAAAATGCTGTAACTGCGGTGGAGATCATACCAAGTAACTCTAGTTTAAAATGCTATGAATTTCAAACCCTCTCTCCCAACAACCACGGACTATTGGGAAGAATGACGTAAAAATGCCAAAAACAACAATAGCTAAAGCGACCAAAACACCACACCAACCAATGACAGCCAACCTTCAAGTCTTCTCTTCGTTAATGAAATGAAAAAAAATTTTCAAAAATTTTAAGTTTGATAAAATATGGAAACTTACCAACAATTTAAATTAATAGGACAAATATTCGATGATAATAAACTTGATTTATGTTCAAAAATTGGAAAATCTTTGCAAGTCATTTGCAGGATGATGTCCATCTGGTTCTAAAATTTAATATGCTAAATAAACTACCCCCATCCCTCCTGATTGCAAGCTGGAATGAAATGGCCTTAAAAATAGGAAAACTCCAAAATTTCATTGATATTACAACCCAGATATCCTAAGAGTCCAGGAAACTCACTTCAAACCCTCTGAAAAATTTTAAATTACAAATTATAATATATACCGTTCTGACAGATCAACCCATCGGGCCGAAGGCATTGCAATCTTAATTAAAAATAGGATTCATCATCATATGGTTATTAAAAATACCTCCCCCTCTGAAAATACCACCCTCAATATAAATACCAAAAACAACCAATACTTCACAGTTTCTACTATTTACCATCCCCCCGTAATCTCATCAATCATAACGAATTAATTAAAATCGTCTCACACAATCCCACAGGAATTTTAAAAGGCGATTTTAATGCAAAACATCCGACCTGGAACAGAGGCAAGGCAAACAGAACTGGTCAAATTTTTCATGCTATGTGCAACACTAATAACCTACAAATAGCTGCTCACGACTCACTCACTTTCCTAACAATATCAATACTTACTCTATAATAGATTTTGCTATCCTAAAAAACATACCATTCTACAATATCAAAAGTGTTAATGAACTACCTAGAGACCATAACCCTATTCTAATGGACATCTCTTTGAATAAAATTCTCCCTATCCCAATTCGCGCTCTCACAACTACTGATTGGTTCTGCTATCAAGAAATTCTATACAATATTACGAAAGGTAACCCCATTATTAATAATATCTTTTTTCTAGACCAATCAATTACATCGTTTACAACTAATATTAAAAATGCAATTAACCGTGCGAGTAATACCAGATCCATCCAAACCTTCCATCTTAGAGCCCTTCCCCCTCATATCAAAAACCTAATTGAAGAGAAAAAAAAAGTACAGAAAAACAATGGTAAAACACCAGATACCCTCCTTTGAAACCCATAATTAATGACCTCAAAAAGTAAATTAAAAATGAAATCAATACCTTTAAAAACAAAAAAATGGAAAAACCTACTCCGACAGCTTAATACCGAAGATAACCCCTTTTTTAATATGAACAAAGAACTTTGTAATAAATACTACAATATCCCACACTAATAAGCAATAATGGTCTGGAATTCTCTGATAAAGAAAAAGTTGATCTGCTTGCCCATAATCTTGAAACCTCGTTCCTGGAAATCCACCTCCTTATGATGATGATCATATTGAAAAAACAGAATAAATAGTTCAAAATTATCTTGAAGACCATACCAATTTCAATTTCTCCTCCCTCCTCACCTCCCCCTCTGAAATAGTTACCAAAATTAAAAAGTTAAACAAAAAGAAAGCCCCTGGAGAGGATGGCATTCACAATCAGGCTTTTAAATTCTTTCCTCCCAACGCACTTACTCATCTCACAAAATTTCTTAACAAATGTCTCATGTATGCGCGTTTTCCACAAAAATGGAAACATGCAACTGTTATTCTTTTCCCCAAACCCTCCTCCAAACATTCCATTCCATCCAACTATCGACCTATCAGTCTACTAAATTCTATTTCAAAAATCTTTGAAAGAATCCTGCTAACCAGAATACTGATTCATGTTTCCACTAATAATTTTCTTCCAGATTCACAATTCGGCTTCCGTACTAACTACAGCACTATCCAGCAACTTCTATGGTTTATGAACACCATTATTGAAGGATTTAATTCCAAACAAGTCTCTGGGGGTATCGTCCTCGACATACAAAAAGCTTTCGACCACCTCTGGCACGATGGATTGATCTTCAAACTAATCAAATTAAATTTCCCTCTTTACATAATAGTTATCTTAAATAACTACCTTAAAGATAGAACATTCTAAGTTAAGATTAATAATACTTTCTCTATAATATGCTATATAAAAGCCGGTCAACCTCAAGGGTCTGTAATTTCTCCAAATTGTTACAATTTGTTTACATATGACTTCTCTCAGACTCCTTACAATAGCCTCTGTTTATTCGCAGATGACGTAGCAATCCTCACCCAAGAAAATAGTCCAATTAACATAATAATTAAATTACAAAATCATCTAAAACAAATAGAGGATTGGATGACACTCTGGAGGATTGCTGTAAACATTAATAAAACTAAAGCTCTCATTTTTAGAAGACGTCACCCCTCCCTCTTAATAAAAAATTTAAATTTTTTAATCATCAAATCTCTTGGGACTCTGAGGTCAAATACTTAGGAGTTATCCTGGACTCCAAACTCATTTTCAAACTTCATATCTAATCAATAATTGACAAATTCTGGGCCAAAATCCATAACTGTATACCTTTAATGGGCAGAAATTCAATGCTAACTCTTGCTAACAAAGTTCTTCTCTATAAACAAGTAATCCACCCTATCCTTCTTTATGAGTTCCCTACTTGGGGCCATGGCGCACCTTCCCACATTATAAAAATGCAGGTTCTTCAAAATAAAATCCTCCGCATGATTACTATCTCAGCTTGGTATGTCAGAAATTCTGTCAAACACAAAGATCTCAGTATCCCTCCAATTATTAAACACATCAACTATCTCTCTAGAAGATTCTGTAATAGACTAACATATCATAGTTCACCCTCTAATAAGGGCCAGCTAATATTTGCTCACAATAATGGAACCCATGCCCTACCCTACCGATCTTGCAATAATTATTTCCATCTAATTCCCCCATAACACTTAGCATTCCAACTCAGACCTTTTAATTAATTTCTTTATCACTCCTTCGATAGCCTCTTTTAAGTCAACCATCTCATTCCAAGACCTACATCATCATCTATTCAGCTTTTCATCAGTTGTTTAATACCCTGTCGCCATCCCTACCTCCCCTCTCTTAAATTAGTTTGCTGTCCACCGCTGTGCACCCAGCCAAACAAGAACCATTTTTACTTTTCCCTTTCTTCTTCAGCTATCACATCATTAATAAAAAGTATAAATAATATTTTATTTATTACTATTTTAGTTATTGTAACTTTACAATAATAATAATAACTTTTTTTAAAAAAAATAATCATATAAAATAATACTCTCTTCTTGCTGAAGATTAGACATAGTCTATCGAAGGCACTGAGGGGCTAGAAAATGATATAAACATTTTTATAATCTTATCTTACGATAAGATTTGTAAAAAAAATTTAAATCTATAAAATATCTCATCCTCATCGTAAATAATTCCTTCACTTTCCTATCCTCTTTTCTCTCCCTTTTCTTTTATGCTTTTTTTAAAAATTCATTTGTGCATTAGGCACATTTTAATATGCTTGTTTTAATTTTTTTTTTAAAAAAAATCAAGGCTTCAATATGACACTGAGTAAAGAGTCCACCGGAATGGCACTCGTCTCTATCTGATTGTTGTTGTTGATCATGTGGCTTTTCAAACTGTTCCCCTTAACCCTTTGAGGGGCGGTATATAAAAAAACAATAAATTTTAGTTATAATTAATCTGATATGAATTAATAATGTTAAAAGGACACCATACCAAGTTGTAAAATTAATTTTTATTTATTTCCTGATTTTTAAGACCCGGTATAAAAAATATCTCCCCTCCCCTCTTGGACATCTCATTTGTACACTCGTTGTTTTGCATTCCTTCGAATAAACAATAATTACTTTCATAAAAAGTATATTATTTTAGTTAATTTGAGAAATATTAGGATCACAAAACACTTAAAAAAAGGAGAACTTTATGATGTTGTATTTTTATTTCTAAAAGTGATAATTTGTGCAAAAATGTGTTAATTAATTTAAGCATAACTTTTTTATACATATATGATTTTCATAATTTAATGATAAAACTTAATAAAGGCAAATTTTTAAAATAAAGCAAATTTTTTATTGCGTATCTGTAAAGGTATTTTCTTCTTTACTTGTTTTTAAAGGTAACTCCGGTCCATCAGAAGGGAGGTCTTTAAACAAAAACAAGTTTTTAGTCCCCATGTGGGCAATCTTTTATATATATATATATATATATATATAGTTAATTGAAACTAGATTATAAGAGGCTATTTTACATAAAATTAAGAGTAGATCCCTAAGAGTTCAAAAACCAGCCGTCAGTGGTAATTGTTCGCATTTGAAACATACCCTCTCACATATGGATGGACAGATGTGTCAAAGAAAAAAAGATCGACCCTCCTTATTCTGAAGTATCAATGGGATGTTTCCTCAATTACTTTTTCCCCCCTTTTAGTCACCGCTTAAGCGGTATTCCTAGATCTTTTCAGTTTAAAAGAAATCATCCTTTCTTTCAAAATTCACATATGGTGCCTATTGCTATGAGTTCTGTTCTTCTTACAAAGCGGGTAATTCTTTGCTGTATTGTATCTTTTGTAATACCTTTCTTCTCAATGATTTACATTTTAGTAAAACTTAGATTCCTTGTTAACTTCCATCGCTAGAGACAATGAACCCCTACTGTCGTCCCTCAATTGTGTGAAGCTTATCGTCTATTCTTTTGGCATGCTAACACTATGCTATATCAATTATCGTTTGTAAGTCTTATGTCTATCAACAACAAGTCTCTGATCTGTTGTCTCCATCCTGGTCTATCTTAGATGCCTCCGAAGACTCTTCCTCCATCTTCACTTTGTTAAATTGTTTTGGCAATAGTTTTGGTTTTGAGAAATCCTTTCCCCCCTGCGCTTTTGTTGTCTTTTCGTGGGAACGCACAACATTGATAATTTTTTTATTAGCAACAAAAGGGGCTATTGTTTTAAATGAAGCATTTTGGCGTACCAGATCACTTTTCAATTTTTTTATCGTTTGCTATATTTTTAATTACATTAATCTTAAATATATTCAATTTAATGATTTTTCGCTTGCTTTAATTTTAATTGCATGTAGCTCATATATATTCAATTTTTTAATTTATCGTTTGTTTTAATTTTGATTACATTTATCTTAAACATATTTGATTTAATAATTTAACTTTTCCTTTAATTTTAATATCGGAAAAGTTTACTATTGTCCATTTCTCTAAATTTCATTGTTTACTTTTAACACTTTTATTTAACTGAATAATTTAATAATTATTGTAAAAAATGAGCCCTTGGGAGGCTATATCTTTTCTTTGCAAAACTTTGCATATAACTTTTTTTCCTGTTTTGAATTTCCTTTCTTCGGAGGAAATAAAAATAGGAGTTTCTCCTTTCTTCTGATTTTTGCCTTATTGGGATTTTATAACATATTTACCACTTCTATCTTTCACTGTAATAAAATGATCTGTCACATATCAGTCTGATTCGAAAATTTTAGTGCTGCCGTCTGTTACTCTCTAACCCTCCGTGTGGGCGGCGGTATAAATTTTATAGCACATAGTTTGAAGTATGAAAAGAATTCTTTATATATTTTGTTATGAGTTATTAGCAATATTTACATAATATTTAAACCATGTAGATTAGTTGGTGAAGAAATTAAAATTTTCAAGTCATTTTAGAAACATTTCTATAAGGGATAAAACAACCATTTGTTAGGAACTTTCATTAGATTCAAAGTTAAAATTTTTATAATCATTCTTCATGGTTGTGCCATCTAATTTAAGTAAATAACACTATAAGCTACCATTTGAAGATAAATGTGTTGGGAAGAAAGGTATTTTAGAGAGATTTTTAGGGTGCTCAATATGTGGTATAAAAATATACCACTGTCCCTGAAAGGGTTAAAGAATTTAGGAAAACTAGATTTTTGAAATTAATTTTAGCAGAAAATTCAAACTGAGTAGGCATACTTTATATTTGGTCTGAAAAGGGGAATGCAAACAAGTACTTTGTTTTCTAGAGGCTTATGAGAATTCCAAAATATTATGGCAAAAACTGTAAGTATCACTCTACGCGAGTATATGTCGCGAGTGTATTCCATGAGAATTTTTCATATATTTCTTTTTTGAAACATAACATGTATCTGGTTGACTAGCCTATGGAATAGGAGTATTAAAACTTTTAGGAGAATCTGTTACAGTGGTGTGAAATATAATTTCTTAATCATGCAAACATTTTTCTGAAAGAATAATATGTTTATTGATTGCTAGTAAATAGTTTTGGATTTTTTTTTATTTGTGCTAGAATGATCGTATCATCTGTTTACATAACAGTGAAGTCACTGATTTTAGAGAAATCAATTACATAGATGTTGAACGTTGGGTTTTTGATTGTACATCTCGAATCTACTATGGTTTGCTCTTACGCAAAGGACTGGTTGTCTGGGGGGGGGGGTAATTCCATTACCGGATTCCATGGTGATATCGTAGGAATTCACTGATGAAGCTCGACTTATTTTACTTTG
>BMAW01099810.1:9866-34180 GCA_019974015.1 Nephila pilipes | reverse complement strand
TTGAATTATTCGAAGATTCAAATGTAAAAAATATCCATTTGTGTAAACCCTCTGATAATTTATATTCGATTAGAGGATAAATAAAGTCACAGAAATTAAAATCCGGACATTTATCGTAATCTCAACCAAAACTAAGAATTTTATATAAGCTGCCCTAAGAATCTTCATTTGTATTTACGAAAAAAATATTCATGTATCGCACAGTTAAAAATTATATATCATTAATACTAACAATTCTACGAAGATTTAAAATATTAAATTCAAATTTTAATATATTGTATTGCTAGCAAATTTTCATATATTCCTTAAATCTTGTACAATTCGATTGAAAACTCCGCATGTTATAAGTAAGATATGTTGAAAATTTTGGTGAATACAATATCATACAGAAAACTATGAGCATATCTATAATAGTTTTTTAAATATTTATTATAAAATTCAGTTCGAAATTTATTCGTTATATTATAACTAATTATAATCTAAAGAGTCAACATATTATAGTAATAATTTAATATATTCAGATATTATTAAAAATAAGTATAAATTATTTTGTTGGTAATGTTAAGGTGAAAAAAAACCCTGGATAGAAGGTGGTAATAAATCTTTTCATAATTTGAAAAAGGATGTAATTCCCATTATTATTAAAACTATGCTGCCTTAGCACAAATGCTAATACAAAGAGGGAGTTTTCGCTAAGTGTCTCTGAAATGAGGGCGCTATGCAAAGAAAATATAGACTTACGCCGAAAAAATTCATTCAACACAAAACGTTAATGCTGAGTATTAAAATTTATATCAATTAAAATCATGAAAACCATTACTTATGTTATTTTAAAATAAAAATGTAATTTAAGGCAGGAAGTTCAGTTTTTATATCAGAAATCTAATTATCATATATAATGAATGATACACACGTACTCTTTTTGTAAAGAACATTTGGTCATTTTACAATATCTCTAATCGTATCCGTGGGTAAACGCTAAGTGTGAAATTTCCGGAAGTATCATAGACAGTTTGTATGAGACTAGAGAAACTCACAATGTTCTAAGCATTATTTTTTTAAGTATGCAAATGCGCTTGTGTTTTCTTTGTCTCATATTCAACAATGAATGTAGGGTGCTATTTCCTGGCTCAAAATGTCATACCAATATCAAAATAGTTTTTTTTAAAAAAATTTTTTAAAGATGTCTGAAAAAAGAAATTTTCTTTTGTTTGAGGTAAACAAATATTTTTCAGCTTTTTTCACCAATTTTTTCCAAGTGTTATTTTTTACTCTTTATTTGTTTGTAGCTTTACTGAAATTCATAAGATCGGGTGAACAATTTTTAAGTGGACTTCTGAAACCCAAACGACTTAACGGCCCTTCACACAAGATTCATCTAAGACCACGCAACTGCTGTGAACCAGTAGTCACCCAATTTCCTCTAAGAGACAAAGACACTACCCTCAGTAATAAAAATGTTCTCTCTATGGGAAGGTTGTCAACCACTCGCGTCTCAGAAGCGGGAAGAAAGCCTCTTGCTCTTTCGAAAATGTTTTGAAAGAAAAAAGAAATACTTTCTCTACCATTAGCTGTACTTAAATATTCCACTTTGGGAATATCTTTACACAAAAAAGTAAAACACTTGGAGGATAAATGGAATTTAGCCCACCATTTTTAAATCATTGTCCTACTTACATGTCCTGCGTAACCTGTCTGAAGGAAAACAATGTATGTGACTCTAAGAAAATCATGTAACGGTTGTATGTTACTTCTTATTTTAAAACTACAGATGCATTTGTGATAATAATAAAAAACAGCAACAATACAAATTGTATGGACAGAATACAAAACCCGCATTGACATTTTCGTGTGAACAAAAAACATACATAATACAGTTGGAACATGTGAGAAAACAAAAATAATTCCTCACGGATTGTATTTTTATATTCATTTTATCTGCCGGGCATTAAAAATGCAAGACATTGTGATCCGATTAATCATTTATGGAATCTAACTTTAAAAACAATTGACAAGAATTTTTAAGGTATTATCCATGAAGTGATGACAAATTGTTTTTTTCAATAAACTAATTAAATCACTCTCCTATCCAAATGGGCGTTTGATTTGCCCATGTTCAAGTTGAATTTATTATTTTAGTAAAACCCTTTTGATTCCATTTTAATATATATTATCACTTCAATAGAAATTGAATCTGTCAGAACAGATTGTAAGTGTGTTACAGATCATGATTTTCTAGCATGTAATAGAGAGATTCACACTTGCCTGCAAGACAAGTGCTGTTGTCCTGGCGTTTCCAACCGTCCCATTCGTAAACTGGTGCCTCTTGAGCTCTTGCAACATGTCCTTCAGGATAGTGTCGTCCGTCACGAGGTTGGGTCGCGAGGACATACAGGCGAGGGCCATGCTGGCCAGTGCTTGAGTTTCTAAAGAACAAGACTCAGGTTAGAATTATGATTTTCAGGCCTAATTAGTTACATAAAAGAATGAGAATCAAAATAGACTTCGAGATTATCACCCACTTCAAGCCTGTAGTTCTGCAGAACGATGTTATGGTAAATAAATTATTAACAAAAAATTAAAATTTTGCTGAAGGTATTTCACAATATATCTTCGAATATTTCCAAAGTATTTCAATGCAAATTAGGAAAATTCAAATGAACTTTTTGTTGTTGTCTGGTGTTAATGAAATAAATTCCGAGATAGGAAAATGGGTTTTCTTCTAAGGCTTATAAAAGAACTGATTCATACTTACAGGTTAAAGAAACAGAGAAGTCTCCCTCTAAGTAGTTCAGTGGCACAGTGGTGTGTGTGCGTGTGATTTCTTACTCTGAATCAGTTTCACATTTTTTAACCTAAATAATTTTGAAATATTAAAAATCAAATCAGCAATATCTTGCAAACCATGAAAAATTTAACTTTCTTCTTCACTTTTTCAAATATTATTATGCCACACGAATTTCTGACTGATTGTTAAAAATAGGCCAATCTCTCAAAAACTTCTGACATGTATTGTGCAGGTTTTTATTTCTATGTGAAGCACTTAAATATTCTTTTTTAAGTAAACGTTTCAAAAATAAGAGAAAAAGAGTCATTTATTTTTGTAAAGTATACAAATAGAAGAATTTTTGAGAATCAAACGACCTAAATCGCGTGTTTTGCAATAATTGTAAAATTTAGCAGAATAAATATGAATCAATTTTAATACAAAAACCTTTTACAGTTAAGAAGGTTTTTAATCTTAAATTTTTACTGATTTTGAATAAACACCTATACGACACGATCTGTGTTGTGAATTGTAAGCAGCTGTCACTCTGTCCACGTCCCTCGAAGTCATAGTGTCTCCGGCGTTGCACAGAACAAGGATTTGGAAAGGATTGGTGTGGTTTCCCATCGCTTCTGTTCTTTTTCGAAGTTCCAGAACCAGATTCTCCCCATAAAAATCTGTAGGATCCATGCAGGCTGCCATCAAGGCATGTATATACAAGGCCAGTTCCCGGGAACCCATCTTTTTGTCCCTGAAAGAGACACATATTAATGGATGCGATTGCCATACAGATAATATATACTGTAAAATAAAAGTATTTCCAATTATATATAATGATAAATAATCTAATATGTTCTTCCACAAAGATCAGATGTGTTCCGCTCACGGCAACTCACTGTTGTCAGCGGTGAGTCTGGAGTACAGAAGATGCAATTTGATCTACATGCTCTAAAAGGAACCCTGGAAGGCCATTATTACCCCAAAATCATTCAGAAACAACGTTTGTTTCGGGGAGCCATGAGTGCATAATTTGTGTTTAGGGAAGATAACACCCATCTTCACATTGGATCAATTGTAAAAGAATGGCATTAATTTGAGGATATTTCCGGTATGGAATAACCAGCATTCTTAGCTCACTTGAATTTGATAGAGCATGTTTGGGACATGCTTGGCCGATCGTCAACCACCTCCTACATGTGTACTGGAGCTTTAGAGAGCATTGCTTGCTGAGTGGAATAATCTTCCCTAATATCAGCTCTATCATTTGATATTCAACATGTCTAGGTGTTGTACGGACTGTATTTCATCGTCTGTGAGACATACAATGCATTAACTATCAATCCAACCATACAATGGTAAGTTTTCGTAAGGAAGATATTTTTTATAATGCTCCAGGGGGTAAAAATCGTTGTTTTTATAAATGGTATCATATATACGCCATCTCGTTTTGTTCTTTATCTTTTTGTTTAATAAATATTCTTTATGAATAAACCCCGTTCTTTTTGTTTCTGGACCTTTATTTGCCGGAGCTAGCATTATCATTATCCTTAACTTATGGGCATGAATGTATTATACGTAACAGTTTTCATGCGTACATCGATATTTATATATATATATATATATATAATGTCAGAACGGTATCACTTAGGAGATCTTAGGAAATATTTAAGCAATTTTTGCAATTAAAAATTTTCAGAATACATTTATCCTACTTTTTATAATGACATACTTCAGGTAAAATCTAACAAGCATTAGAATAAACTGCTTTTGAACCATTTTATATCGAATGTGCAACGCTTAAGTTGAAGTGTTTAAAGCTAATACGTCATCTAGAAATGAAAACTATTATTGAAATGAATTAAGTTGGTTTTGAAGATTATCACATTAAGCCAAATCTTATCCTGAAATCTTTAAATATTTGAGACGAAGTCAAACGTATGCCTGTAAAATTACTGGAAAGTACAAATGAGATGAAATAATTCAAAATAAATGCGCAACAAGAATGAACATTTGAGTGCAGTTGCAATAAGAATGATAGTAAAAATAAATCGATCTCGATCCCAAAATAAGGACTTTCAGGATATCAGTGATTAAAAAATAACTAATCCATGTAAGTACTAGGAACGATTCCTGAATTTAGTGCAGGAAACTCAAAGAGTAGGGATCGGCAAACTGGTATATATCGACCCCCAGGGTCGATATATACTCGATTAGGGCTCGATCCTTTCTAAGGGTTTAATTAGGGGTCGATGAATGAATACTAATGCTATTCAATTGCAAATTTATGTATAACAACGCTTTTTCTTTTTTTGGCTTTTTTTTACTGCGTGTTCCGTGATGGGTTCTCATTCTCAGACTTATGAGAAATGATTCTATCACCGTTTTGTTACAAGATGGCCTAAATTAAAGCACAGCCTCTTAAATTATGAATGTTTCATAAGCTTTGCGATGAATATGATGAACTATCTAACCAATTATTAATACATACCCAAATACGATAGTTGTCAAGAGGTGAAAGTTTTCAAAAACATTTTGAATATTTTAAACAGTTACCGAATTTCTAACTGAAATTAATCCAGCCTTAAGTGACGAATTGCAAAAAAAAAAAAAAAAAAAAAAAAAAATTCCTTATTTGGTCGATGTATTTGCAAAGTGCAATGATATTCAAACACGTCATAGAGGAAAAGATATTACATTAATTCAAGTACGAACAATTATTTTAAGCTTTCAAGGTAAATTGAACTTGTCTAAATCTTCATTGTTACGTAAAGATTTTCAATACTTTTTAAATTTACGACAATTGGGTATAACCTACGTAGAATTAGAAGTACATATAAATCATCTCCAAACATTAAGCAATGGTTTTATATTACGCTTTAGAAAAATTAAAAATAAGATATCCCAGAATGTACTATCGCGCCATTTTCTGCTCAAGTTGAAAATAACGGCAATGATTTGCAAGATGAAGTCTTTGAATTATTAGTTGACCTTGAAGCAAAGATGCCTTTTAATAATTTAACTGTGAGTAAATTTTGTACGAATATAAATATTACGCAAAAATATCCAAAACTTGTAGTACGGAATTTCTCTTTTTAATTGCATTTCCAAGACGGTTAGGTGAATCATCAGTTTTCTCTCTCCCACGACGTGCTACGATCAAATGGTTGCTGAAAGTGACAGCCTTTTTCTCCCTAGTGGCTTCTGAAAAAGTCACCCTTTTCTGACGGTGATACGGATAGCTCCCTCGCTTTTAAAAGATAGTTTTTAAGCAATTATTTGCAGTACATTAATGCAATATGCAAACCTATTGTAACGCTTAAACCATTAAACAATTCAGTAAGTGATAAATCTTATAAATTTTAGATTCTGAGATATTGAGTTTTTAAACAATTATTTGCGGTATATTTATGTAATATTTACAAAAATTGTACTCGGACTTCTATACAATCCAGTGAATCTTAAATATCATAAATATAAATTTGCAAAATATTAAATTAAAATATCTAAGTAAATAATTTAGATATTTTAATAATATGCAATAATAAAAATTAATTCGACATTTTAAGCTTAGAAAGACATTTAATTTTTATATATTTACCAACATTTCTATCTGTGTGTGACACACTTTCAGTTGTGAAATCGCACAAAATGGAGCATTACAGTTTTTGCAACAAATGCGCCATTTTTCGGTAACAAAAAAAAAAAAAAAAAAACCCCCAACCCCAAAACAAAACACCCCCCATTGCTATAACGCTTCTTAGCTTACGGCTACAGCATCCAATGGCAATGCGCGCTTTCGTAACTTTACTTTCCTAGTTTGTTTCGGCAGTTCCTCACTCTGTCGAAAGCCCAGGCACCTGTTGCCTTGATCCTAACTTTGATAGCTCTTTCAAATTAAGTAAAATTTAATTAATTATGATATTTTCTTTTTTATAAATTATGATGAGAAGGTAAATTTAATTCATTAAATAGGAATCTCGTAATTTTAGCCGTTACCGTAACAAACTCCCGCCAGATTACCCTAGAAAAATAACTAGAAAAACAACTGGATTGGCAAAACTTTTCCTTATTATGTAAAACATTTTACGTTACCTATACCGTCCTCTGTACGCTATCAAGTTAACTAAATTTTGGCAGTAAATATCGTTAGTAACACGAATTAACGCAGGACAATATACGCGGGCGAACTCAGCTCGCCAGCGTCCAATGGGGAAAAGTATCGCTGTCCGAGCCGAGTTCTGCTGCAATCATTTGGGTCAAAAAGCTTCGGACAAGCTGAACTGTCAGTGTCCATTATGGAACTTATTCAGCTGACGTGCTGAGCTCGGTCATAACTATCGAAGTGTTAACAAAGAAGAGAAAAAAAAAAGGAATATAGAGCGCAGAGACGATGTAAGATTAAAATTGACAAATTTTGAACCAAATATTGCTAATCTAGCCAAGAGTCATCATGATCCTCCTTCTCACTGATTTATGAGAAAATTTGATTTAGTCAAAATCAAAAGAGAAAAAAAAATTAACTTTTTCTTAAATGATTTAATTTATTTAAGAAACTGGTAAGTTTTTTTTTCTTTTCTTTTCTCATTTTTATAGAAGGGGTCGATAATGGAATTTTAAAATTTTGGGGGGTCGAGGATCATTAAAGGTTGGAGGCCTCTACTCTAGAGTCATTGTCAGGCGCATTTGTGCCTAAATTGTTGAAAATGTTATAAAAAGTGCTGATTATAAATGTAGAGTAGTGAGAATAAACCATTCATCAGCTTGTAAATTGATGCTCGCTTGAACAATTTCCACTTGTTACTGAATTACAGGTCAAAGATTTATAAAATGCAAATGTTTCAAAAACAACCATAAAAGATAAATGCACTATTTTTTCTTAGTCCATAGTGAAAAACATTTGTGCTGTAATATTTAAAACTGGAGCAAAATTTTAGCCAATTTTATAAAAAAAAAAACCTTTTTTTATTTATAAAAAAAAAAAATTTTTTTAAAAAAAAAAAAAAAAAAACTGCAGTTAAGTATTTAATATCAAATGTTTAAGAAATAATATTATTAAAAAGTCCTAAACATCCTCTATATCAAAGTCATAAACCTTTTTTTTTTATCATATGTCAACATTACATAATTTTTCAAACTGTTGCCTTTTTATTTTTATTTTTATTAAATAGGATTTTTTTAATCATCTCAATTCGTTGTGTGTCGAAATACAGATTACACATTTAAAACAACACATTAGAAAAATTTCATTGAGTAAATGTAATAATTTCTGATGTATAAAAATAAATATTTATTTTCCCTTAATATTTTAAAACTTAAGAAATATATGATGTTAAATATACTTTTCTGGAAAATGTTTTTTAAAAAATATTTTTCATCATAAAGGGGAAAAATCAAAGAAATCATTCATAGACAGACCGTAATATCCTCCACACGAATATACCACTCCTTTTTTTCTTCATCATTAATGTATTTTGTTTTCCAAATAGCCTTTCTATGCTCCTAAGCAATAAATGTATCTCTGGGTAAAATGTTCCGTAAAAGAATATTGAAGTTTTCATTTAAATTTTGTTTATTGTTATGGAGACACTTTAGTAGTAAAGTTCCAGCATACAGTTTCAAATACATGGGATTTGTCAAATTGCTAATATTATTTGGCAGTGCTGGTCTAATTTCTTTAGTAGATTCCGAATAGATTTCACTTTTTGGAAACGACGCAAACTTTCGGGACTTTCGAGACACTGACTATGCAAAGGACTCCCTTTGCGGAAATACCGTAATAAAAAGTAGCAATACCATCGTTCGTTGTGTTTTGAAGATCACAAACATTCCTTCACATATCGATGCTGTAATAATTTTGAATTTTATCTATCAATTTATCATGTAATTTATCTTTGTGCCTCCCAGAGCAATCGTTGTTTTCTTCAATAGACGTAATATTCCAATTACGCATTTGTGTTAATTTCGTCCGAGGCAGAGTTTGTGCTTTCCTAAGCACAACATTCAACTACTTTCAACCGGCTTCTTTCTTGAATGCGAAAAGCGAGCTTTGACAGAAAACGTAAGCCAAGAAATAAACATAACATTTTCCCAGCCGGAAAAAAATCCTTCGACCCAAAACAATGGAACAATTTATGAAGCTAGACTGATTGGTTCTAATAACGTCACACTTGAAGCGACATGATGGCTACGGGAGACGGACCTCGCAAATGACGAGGACGACACCTGAGCTGGTCTCTCCCTCTCGTAATTTCCACACCATACCATTGGAAGGACTGTGAATCTCGACAGATGTTACGTGCATCAATCTCGACTACACGGTAGATCTTTTACTCCAATTTTTGTGTTATTCGTTGTTATTGGGCGATTTGATGTAATTGATGTTCAATTTACACCAGCATCTATATCAGCTGTTTTCATAAGTAGAAAATACATTCTATGCCCTAATGTATTCTTACAATGCCTCTCTTAACGAAAGTTTTCAAGAACATTTGAAGAAATTGTTTTTATATAAAGAAGAACTTTTTTTTTTATAAAGAATAAATTTCACGCTAATTGTGCTCTTATTTACATCTTTTGATTTCACTTCATTGTAGAAAGAAAACCTTATTTTTTTGTTGTAATTTTTTATGCACACGATTGCAACGTTTAAAAAGCAGAAACACTACCTGCTTCTAAATACATCAAAAGGAGAATCAGTGGCTTCTAGTACAATTTCTTTACTATCTTCCCATCCGATAACAGATGCCCGATCTCAAGCCATGGGCTTGCAGATTATTCCATCTTTTAATGACACATTTCACCGAATGGTCATTTTCCTACCCGGCGTTTTTTCTTCGAGTCGTCGGTTCGAGTCCTGAGTCTATTAAAGGTTTAGCGTATAACGGGGATGATGCACATTTAAATTTGTTGGAACTATCAGTCCTTATATTAGAATAGTATTTAGGAAAATAGGGGGAATAGCTCAAGTGTTCTTCTAGTCATGCAACCTTGGGTCGAAATTGCGAGACCTGTTACCAACAGCCATGATGTTGATTCCATGAGTAACTTTAGCAAAATATAAATAAAATAGCCAATTTTATTTAAAATACTTTTTTTTGTACGGCTAAATATAAATTCTGTAGCCCTACAGTAAAATCTTTTCAATGTGAAGTTATATAGTAAGGTCATTGAATCAAAGTTGAATTGAACAATTAAATAATTTTTATCAATAATACTTTTCTTTGTAACCTATGATGTATAAAACATATTGTTTAATGAAAAAATATTTGAATCACATTCAGAATGAAAATATGTAGGAACTTCTTGTATAAAGATAGTTTAATTTCTCTTTTGCTAGTAAAATTATTTTATTACACGTAAGACAAATAATGGGTACTCTTCTTTATACAGCTATATTTTTTTTTTCAAGTCAATACTGATTGGCAGAAATAACACATCAATCAATAACTCCCGAGACTATCCCAGAGATGGCGCTCGTAGTAAACCAGTAACCAGGTCTTTCTAGAGTACGAACCTTTGCTTGAAACGTGTCAAAATTTTAAGTCGATCGGACCAGAAACAGCTGAGTTATCGAGGTTGGAGTAAAGTCGTTTTGTAGTTTGTTTAAAAAATGGAAAAAACCGAGTTTCGTGTTCTGATAAAACATTGTTTTTTAATGGGTAAAAACACCGTGCAAGCGAAACAATGGATTGAAAAATGTTACCCGGACTCTTGTCCATCAAAAGCAACGATTTGTCGGTGGTTTGCCGAGTTTAAACGTGGTCGTACCGACACAAATGACGCGGAACGCTCGGGTAGACCTGTGGAAGCCGTTACGCCGGAAAATGTGAGTGAAGTGACAAAAATTATAATGAAAGATCGTAAAGTGAAGTTCCGTGAGATTGCTGAGATGACATCATATGGAAGTGTATTTACTATCCTTCATGAAAAATTGAGCATGAAAAAGGTTTTTTCCAAGTGGGTGCCGCGGTTGCTTTCGATGGAACAAAAACAGCAACGAGTCGATGATTCAGAAAGCTGTTTAAAGCTATTTACTCGCAACAAAAAAGATTTCTTGCGGGGGAAAAAAATTGGGGGGAAAAAAAGCCTTAAAATCACCTTAAAAGGTGATTAACAAAAGGTGTTATGTTGATGAATAAAAAAAAAATTTGCATAAAAAATGTTGTTTTCAATGTTAGTATCGGGAGTTATTGATTGATGTGTTAAGAAAAATAATAGGAAATTGGGAACAAAATGAAAGAAAAACTTAAAAATAGATAAAAGTGCATCTGAAATCGAAAGCAATCAATAAATTCGCCGCGAACGCTATTTTGCAGACTTGTACTTTACGCAGACTTGAAACTAACATTGCTGCAAACTCCTAAAATGCCGAGAAGGGTGTTACTAAACAATTATGCCTTTCATTAAAGCATTGTACTTTTTTTTTGACTTTCTGTGATGCAATAGGATTAACCAAGGATTATCCAAATCGATCCCTTAAGATATTTTCAATTACTTATTTTCGGATATTATCATGTTTAATTCGTAAAATATGTTTCAAATTTGTGAAAATCCCTTAAAATTTAATTTAAATTTAATCCCTATTTTTAAGGCCAAGACTTTTTATTATTATTCAAATACTTCATTGTAATAATTCTATATTTCCCTTTCTACTGTTTTTAAAATATTGTCGTTTAGATATCTTAACAGGTTGAATTGCGGACACAGCAGATATCGAAGATTAAGAAATGCTATACTTCACTGAAAACTCTGTCTGATTTAGAATATATGGCTTTATATATTACAGTAGAATATTCCAGAAGTGGTTAGAAATTATAATTAATAACAGAGAAAAATTGATCCAACTTTTACATGAATTATCGGTGTTGTCAGCACTGGTGTTTGAACATGGGAGCCCTGTATTTCTAGATGAGCACCTTACTTTAGCGGCTCGGTTAAATTCATGGCAATACAGTGTTTTTGCAGGATTATTAACGAATTTTTAATAAGTTTTATTGAAATGAAAATGCAGATATTTTGCTTCATATCCAGATAAACTCTTCAATTTTCTTTCTGTTTTAATTTCAGCTATACATATATAAATACCTTGCTGCATTTTACCCTCTTATCGTTTTGCTTTAAACTGTGTATGTTTTTCTTTTATATAGCCCGTTTTATCTGTATATTCGAAACTAGATATTGTATACATCCGTTTCTGAGTGTCTTATCTAAAGAATGGGTGTGTGCACGCCAGACATTTCCGACAACCGTTTTACATCCTGAAAGTTGAAACATTTATTGTGTTTTTTCAGCCGTACCAAAACATTAAATGATAATGTAAAATCATTGATATATTTAACAAGTGTTAATTTAAATATTTATTTCCATCTTAAAAACTACTTTGTCAGCGACAAATTTTAACGAACGCAAATACGAAAAACAAATCTTACTTTGAAAGACGGCTCAGCAGTCGAATGATAAGTTCGTATCTTATTTCTGGACCAGTCCCATCATCCGAATGGAAAATGGAGTCGTCGGCCAAATGCAGTGCAACTGCAATCCTGTGCAGTTGATTACTCCATTTGTCTGTGATGGAGTCAGACTTTCTTCTCTCTAGGAACCACGATTTCAATCCATCTATCGCTTCCAATGCTCCCGGTACCCTCAAAAAATTTCTCTCTAAAATGATGCACTTAATATTAGTAACAGAAAAATTTCAGCAGATTTCGTTTTCATTTTAACGTTCGATATTTTGATTTTATATAAATACCCCCAAAAAATAGTCAACAAATCAAGGAGTAGGAAAAATTCATAAAGAAACTGAAAAGAAAAAACCTACCTGTATTTATATTTATGTGAGTGTTCAACTAGTAAAAATGGCTACATATTCCCATTCACAAAATAGTACATCTGATTTAAAAATCATGCAAATTAAATAATGCATAAATTTTAGATATAAGAAATTTTCGTGTTTAACTTTAAAAAAGTTGTAATTCATGAATGTTAATTTTCCAAATATCTTACTTCTAAGATAAATATTTTAAATTTCTGCCCGTACCTTACAAACATTTCGCAACTAAACATTTAAGAGTATTAAGATGAGCTAAATAAAAATAAAAAAAAAAGTCAGATATCCAAAATGTGCAATTTATCATCCAAAATGTTGCATTGCAAATTTAATTTCATTAAGCCAATTTTGAAAAAAAATTCTACACATTTTAAATGATATCCTCACTCGGGTATGACGTATGTACTTATAGAGAAAAAAAAAAGCAATAGTAGTATTTAGTTAATCCGTAAGCTCTCTTTTGATGTGTGAAGATGCGGAAGCCACTAGATCCTAATCGTGATTTATTCCAGGCGATAAACCAGTCACATCACAGTTTTGCAACCTGGTTACACTTAAGAATGGCTAGGTAGTTAAGAAAGGGAGGACACGCCTGTGGTAGGCTAATAAAAATTATAGTAGGTAAATAAGAAAACTCGTATACTCTTATCTGGAAAAGTAAAGATGATTTCATGAGACAATTGTAAAAAGAACAAACTTACAATAGAAGATCTGTCTAATTTCCTTTACTCTCCATTTAGTAGTAAGTAGTATTAAAATGTAATCTATTATTTTAGTAAAAGAAGTGTATTAAAACAGGCAGAATTTAATTTATTTGGATTTCAAATTTTCATAAAGTAAAATTTACGTAATTTAAAATGGTTTCATCCCAGTTTAAACATCTTTTAGGGAGAAAAATGTATTTATCAGTGATTTGAAATTTCTATAGAATTTCATGGTCACAGAAGCTTAGTGATCCGGAGTTTTATGACCGTTGATGTTTATGGAGAATGGCGAATTTTAAGCCTCTTAATTTCACATAAAAATCTCATTAATACTTTTTCCTCCTGAAATGCAATCCCTGAAATAGAAATAATAAAAAATTCCCCTTGAACTGTTAATTAATAATTTTAATAATTTTTAAGCTAAAATTTTTTTCTAGTAATTAATTACTTCTTGGCAATATGTCCTATCTCAGATTCAAGAAATCTCAATGCCAAATAAAGACCAAAAAGGCTATTATATCCAATAAATCTTTAAGCATTCGTAAAAATCTATCGTTAAATCTTAAATCTTAATCTTAAGCTATCTTAAGCTTAATCTTAAGCTGAATGGTTAAATCTTAAGCTATCGTTAAGTAAAAAATTTCAAGGAATATATGTTTATATTAAAATATATTTAAGTAATGTATATAATAAAAATATATGCCGTGTATCACCGCGGTAGCCTAGTAGTCACTGTCGCTGCCGGGGATTTTAAAAGAATTTAGGGTTTGAACCCTATTGCCCCAAAAGACCCACCGTATAGCGGGGCTTATGCACGTTAAATCTGGATGAGTCCGAAGTCCTCCCGTAGGCATGGTGCGGAAGTTTGGAGAGAGAGGTGTTAGCTTAGGTGTCACAACAAAAATTGCAAAGTCCGTCGCCATTAGTGTTCCAACATATACTGTTATTTCTCTAACTTTATTATTGTAAAAATTTGTAATTTTGTTTCTTTTTAGCTATAAATGCTGGGGTGATTGTCTCCGGGATGGTTTGTAGCTCTAGACTCCTTGGGTATTCTACCAACAGCTCTAGTGCTGATTCTCAGGACGATGTTTCTAAACAATCACAATAAAAACATTTTAGAAAAAACACGAGAGCTATTAGCGGCTTACTTCTTAATTTTGAGCTATGGTCAAGAGACGAGGATGGCACCTGAATTAGTCCCCCACTCTTCATACTTCACCTCTATCCAACGTGCAGAAATAATTCTTGCCTGATTTAACGTGCATTTCATGGAAAGTGACACGAAATAACTTAATATTAATGCATAAGTTGTTTATTTATGGTCGTTTTTCCTGTTTCCTTATTTAATTTTCATTAAGGTGATCTCATTCAATTCTATTTCATTTAGCGCTTTGTCCACTGTGAACGTTATTATACTCAAAGAATTTACGTTATTCTACACCAAAGGAGGCGTAACATAGAACTGTTTAGAAAATAAGAGGTTTTTTTTACGTCATTCTACCTGCTATTGATAAGAATTTTTTTTATATAATTATCTATAGCTGGTTAGGGTGCTTTTAACGCATTTTTTTTAATTTCAGTCACAAACCTGTTGAATTATTCCATTTGAATAGTTTTAATATTTTTATGCTTATGGATAGTTTTAGATTCTAATGTTCTTTGAAAACATCGTTGTACTTTTTATTTTAAGAAAACTCATCCACTGAATACATTTTCGGTATCTTATGAGCCTTTTTGGTATCGATTGTATTTGAATTTCATTCCTGTCTATATCGAGCCTTATCAATTAATAAACAAACTGACTCACCGCAGTCCTTTTCATCCGAGGCATCAAGGCAATCCTCTACTCCATCGCACAGCCACCGGGTTGGGAAGCAGCGAGTATTGTGATAACATCGGATCCATTCTGATGGACAAGGATCATCATCCCTAATTGCTGATAAAAATAACTAATTAAATAAAGTTCTATGCAAAGTTTTGCAAAGAGCCGATTTAGCCATCCAAGTACACATTTTTATATTTAATATTATTTTTTTTTTACTTAACTAATTATAAGAATTAAAATAAACGATAAAATATCGAGGAACGGACAATTGTAAACTTTTCCGATATTAAAACTAAAGGAAACGATAAATTATTAAATCGAATATTACATCAGCTACATGTAATTAAAAATTAAAGCGAATGATAGATTATTAAATTGAATATATTTAAGCTACATGTAATTAAAATTAAAGCAAAGAATAAATTATGAAATTGAATATCATATGACCTAAATATAATTAAAATTAAAGTAAACTATAAAAAATTGAAAAGTACTCTGGTACACCAAAACGCCCCGCCTGAAGTAACAGCAACAATAAACTTTAAACTTGGGTAGCTAATAATACTTGATTTTTATACACAAGTTCTATCAATTTTATGTTGAATTTACTTATATTTTAAAAAGTCATGATACAATCAATTGAGATCCGAAGTTTTCGGATCAGTTATAATGGTTGCTCTTACAGTGAATCTTTAAAGTTTTTCTTCTATATTTAAGTTTGCATGTTTAGTTTCATTCTTTTTACATTGTTTGTAGTAATTCTTTGATTATTTCTATAGTTAAGTATATATTTACGCTTTAATTTCCAGTTACATATGATTGTGCGTGTGAGTGTATGTATTGACGATATATTAAAATCTTTTTAAATAATCTTAATAAAGATGTTAAATTTTTTTTTATCTCGCGCCTATAAAATTATTGTAAACTAACTAACTATAATATTTATGACTCTAAATTCTTAGATACCTTTTTTTAAAAATTAAAGGTAATTGAATTCATAGAAATGTTTAAGTTAATATAAATATTTAGCTTTTAGATTATTAATTTATCCTTAAGTACTATATATATTATTCCCGTAATTCTTAATATATTCAGAAACACTCTTCATAATTAAATTTTATGTAACATTAGATTCGTGATAACATGATGCTTAAAAACCCTTGATAGTTTTCACACACTTTGTTAGTAAACTTACTATCCTTAGAGTTTCTTAAAAGTAATAACAAATTTCATAATAATAAAATAGAGTAAAAATATTTTTTGATTTTTAAGTTTTAGATTTTTTTTTAATATTTTTCATTTTAAGTATTCTTACTATTAATATTTTCATTTTAAATTTAATTTTTAGCTTGATACTGTACAGAATAATCTCTCTCTCTCTCTCAGACACAAATGATATTGCTCTCCACTTCCGCATATTGATTTTTCCTTTCTTTTCCCTTTGGTGGCTCTTTAAGTTATGTGATGGTGTTATATGTTTTTCTTATCTCATGTAAGTTGCTATTTTAATCATCTTAATCGTCCTCTTAGTCATTTTTTCCTTCTTTGTTTATGTGATACGTCTTGTTGATTTTTCTGTCTTTTTATGGTTAATTCAATTGAACATATTCTTCTTCTGAGCATCATAGAAGTTTTTATTGTTTTGGTACTATACCATTTTATGTAAAATTGCTTTCTATTTGGAAAAAGGTTTTCTTGTAAAACGAGATTAACCCAGCAACAGTAAGAGAGCTTAAAATACGTTTCATTTTCTTTACCCAGCAAAACAGTCTTAAGCCAGTACCAGAGCTTAAAAATGTAATATTTCTTTTTCTTTTGGATTTTACTTTCCATTTACTTTCTTTTTTCAAAATCTGGTCAGTCCGTCTCTTTATTATCTAATAAGTTTTATAATATATAGCATTTTAATTTTTTTATTTATAATTTGGCCCAAAAAAATAAATTAAGAAAATTGTTTTAAATTTTTTTTCTACGCTTTAAAAATATTTAAGTGTGGCTTCTTTTGTAAGTATTAATTCTATCATTCTTTTGAAATTATCTATCTATCTATCTATATACATACATATATATATATATATATATATATATATATACAATCATGGACAAAAAAATTAGAGCACCAAGAAAGAGTAGTGAAAATGAAACGAAATTTTACATACATAATGACTACTTTGATATAAGTAAATGATTAGAAAATCAAAGAAAAAGGATAATTTATTTCAGAGAAAATGGCAAATAAGTGGAGGATTTAATACCCTATTGAACCTTTTGTAGAGCGAATGCACGAGGCGATACGATCGGGCATTGAGGCATACAAGTTTTGTATGATGTCCTGAGACATTTCGTTCCATATTTGCTGTAACCTTGTCTCTAGTTCGTTCAAACTCTTGGGATTCCCAACTTGCCGTCTCAAATGATCCCAGATAGGCTCGATCGGGGACAAATCTGGGGATCGGGCAGGTCAAGGAAGGGTAGTAACAGTTTGAAGACAATCTTGTGACACCTTTGCTGTGTGAGACCGAGCATTGTCTTGTTGAAAAATGGCTCTTGGGAGCCGTTGTATGGGTGGAAACACATGTGGTTGCAGGATGTCATGGACATACCGCTGGGCAGTCATGGTGCCATTGATCAATAGTAGGGGTGACCGTGTATTGTAAGCAATGGCACCCCATACCATCACACCAGCTGTGGGAGCGAAATGTCTCTGTAAACAAAGGCAGGATTGAGGCGTTCACCACGGGGTCTCCACACATCTTATCATCACTGCTGAGATTGAATCTAGATTCGTCGCTAAAGACGACCTGGTTCCATTCCGTTGCTGTCCAGTTTCCTCGTGCGCGGCACCACTCCAAATGGAGGCGTCGATAGGTGGGCGTCAAGGGCAGCACACGTAATGGGCGCCGCGATCCCAAATGTCATTCAGCCAGGCGCCTTCGTATGGTTCGAGAAGACACAGAGGCCCCTAATAAAGGTGCTACTTGTGCCTGAATGGCGGCCGATGAAGCAGTTTGCTGTACGCGTGCATTTCTTACGATGTGGTGGTCTTCTCGACAACTATTCTGTCGAGGGAGTCCTGCCCCTGGTCTTCGTGTAAATGACATCTCTCTCGGATCCACTTGTCCCAACACCTCCTCACAACACAATCAGAGCGGCCTAATTGACGAGCTACTCGCCTAGCTGACCACCCAGTTTCCATCATGCCGATGATTCTCCCCCTCTCAAACTCCGACAGCTGCTCATATTGTCTTCGAAAACGGCGTAATGGCATGTCTACCTCAGCTCTTCCTTTGTAAATGATTCAGCACACTCAAACAAACTTTGGCTACCTGTTTTATTCTCCACGGAGAATGACGTTGAAGGCCCTCTACCGGCTATACGTCATGCGCAATCATGCTGCATTTCTATCATTGGCATATCTCCCCGACATGTACCTTCATGCCAAATTTCGTTATTATACCACAATTATTTCTTGGTGCGCTACTTTTTTTTGTCCATTAGTATATATATATATATGTGTGTGTGTGTGTGTGTGTGTGTGTAATTCTTAAACAGTATTATTTTAACAATTTTCTAATATAATTTATCTATTTTGTCTCCATGCGTTCATTAACAAACAAAGTATTTCTCCTGTGGCTCGAAAATATTTAAAAAATTAATATAAATCGTTTTGAATGCTATGTACTGAGGACATGTTCTTTTTCGGAATGTATAAGATATATACATCAATTTTATATTTAAAAAAATAACTGTTGATGTTCCTGTTTTTTCTTCAATTATAAATAAACCAGTTTTTTTTTATTATTAATACAAGAAAAGTACCTGAAATGTTTTTTCATCTAAGTGAATTTAATGAAGACTGTAAAAAAATAGAAAACGCAGTATTTTAAATTGAAACTTTCTAAAAAAAATTATATTTCTTAAATACCAAATAAATTTGTAGCTTTCTTATTTTTCACATTTTACATATATTAAACATATCGCTTTATCCGATTATTATACTTATAATGGATTAGATTGTTATAATTACAATTACTTAATCTTCCATGAATTTACATCTTAAAGAAATGGATTTTTAATTTCTCTTTCTTAAGCATTTTTTTTCAAAAATATGCACTACTGGGCATTTAAATTGCAACCCTAGGAACTCCGAAGAGCGTCAAAATTCCGTGAAAGGAAAGAGTGTTTTGAATATGCAAATGATTTGCACTTCTGCGCATTTATACGACACAGAATGAAAAAACGACATCTGAAGCACTGCATTAAAGAAAGGTTGTGCAGTGCATTTCTCAATCGGAAAGGTCTTTGTAAGGTGTGAGTTTGGTCAGAATATCGTATCCTCGAATAAGTAGAAGAAATGCTCACCAGCAAGTGTCGGAATTTGATGGATGCAAGATCCTTGCCTACCCAGAGTGTGGATTATCGTTCCATGATAATGCCCGTCGCACTGGGCGAAATCTAGCCACTGTTATGCGGAATCAATGTGTTGCTGTGGGTCATACTGAACGACACGTAGGATTCTCCACGCTCTTCCATGGCTAACGGCTGAGAAGACAGACGCATTGTGAGATCGGTAGCGCAAAACTGTACAACCACATCAGAGACAGTTAGTCGGGAAATGGGCATGTTTGCAACGCTTCCAGCATCCGCTCGTACCGTGCGGCGACGTTTGCTGCAGAGGGGACTATAACAACGGTGACCACTACTTTGGCTTCCCTTCACAATGGGCCGAGGTAGCCTAGTGGTCATGGTTTCAGACTCGTGGCCGCCGGTTTTCATTGAGTCACGGATGCCAGGCTTGGCCACTTAAGACCCGCCGTGTAGCCGGGGCTGATGCATGGTAAATCTGTTGGGTTCTAAAGTTCTCTTGTGGCGCGGTGTGGAAGTTAGGAGAGGGAGTTCCAGTTCAGGTGTCGTTCTCGTCACTTGACCGAGGTTCAAAATTATGAGGTCTGTGGCCAATATCCCTCTTGTTGCTTCTTGTGCGACGTTAATAAAACTAAAATGCACCAAACCCTTGACAATACAGTATAGAGAGAGACGATGACTCTGGTGCACCAAACGATAAAACTGGATACAGGAGTTGTACAAGATCTTTTTTTTAAACGAATCCCAGCTCTGCTTACAGTATTCTGTTGGCCCTATACGTGTCAGGAAACTTGTAGGAGACAGTTCGCAAAGCTTGCATTCGATTGTGGCATAGCCGCCTTTCTCCTGGTGTGATAGTTTGACCAGCTATTCGGTACACAACACGCTCATTTAAGGATCAAAATTAATTTTAACACAAATCGGTACATTTCTGGCATCTTACGTCCAGTGGTTGTGTCCTATCTTCGAGGCCGGTAAAACATCATCTTCTGACAAGATAATGCAAGATCATATGTTGCACGTCGAGAGGTGACCTTCCTCCATACACAGGATACTCTTTTGTTGCCCTAGCCAGAACAGTCTCCAGATCGCTTACCCATTGAAAACATCAGGCCATTGTTTGCTAAGAGACTGACCTGCTACCCCTCTCCAGCTAATACATTTGATGAAGTGTGGCATAGACTTGAAGCAGTATGGAATGAGTGGCTCGTTTCTTTCAACTAATCGCAGTTCGTGCCTAACTGGGTAAGGGCCCTTTTAGCTGCCATGTGTGGCAGCTGTTTCTACTAATTTCGCACCCCTGTAATTCCCCAAATTTTTACTACTTAAATCAATTTGTCTTTATGCTATACAGTTTACATATATTAAATATCTCTTTATGTATTTCCTTTCCTTCGTGGTGTTACAATTTTAATGGCCAGCAGTACATAATTGTAATTTCTTCAAAGAATATTTTCTTAAGTGCAACTAATATATATATATATATATATATATATATATATATATATATATATATATATATATATATATATATATATATATATATATATATATATATATATATATATATATATATATATATATATATATATATATATATATATATATTTAAATTTTTATCACTTATTGTAGGGAAAGGTTTTGATTAAAAATGATGTCTAAATCTATCACGGAAAGGAAAGTAAAATAAAAAAGCTTAACCAAATGAAGTAACGATATATATATTTTCAAACCAAAATGCCCAAGCTTTGAATTTTTATTTTGTTGATACTAAAATCCAATTTCGTTTTTCTGTCCTTCATAATTGAATCTGAATTCGATTAGTTAATGTGTAATATGTTATAGGAATATTTTAAAGGTCATTATTTTAGTTAAATGAATATTAAACTAACTTAATTTTAACATAACTATTTGTAACATAATTCAGTATTAAAACACAATTTTTTATAATTTAAAATAAATAGGAACATTTGCTTCTGATCAACAGTATCCGTTTATCGAAATTCAAACTTACAGCAATAACGCTCGTCATAATTATCTCCGCAATCGTTTCCTCCGTCACAGTACCAGGCACGCTTGAGGCACAGGCCACTGGGACAATGGAAGGCGTAGGGTGTACAAACGACGTTACCTGAAATAAAAGGTTATTTGAGTACTCAACTCAATAATATATATATATTCGCATCATTTGACAGGTACTCACCAAGCTTTCAGCCATTTTGGCCGCACAGCTGCTGTTTGATAATCATTTGAGTCGATGAGAGTGTTTTTGTGAAAATGGAAAAAATCGAGTATCGAATTGTCATTAAATATTTGTTTTGAAAGGCAACACGCCTACGCAAATCAAAGATAAGTTGGACGCTGTGTACGGGGAATCTGCACCATCATTTACCACCGTGAAATTTTGGTTAGCTCAATTGAAACGTGGTCGTGCCTGCTTGAGAGACGATGAACGCTTGTGATAACGAAAACCTTCAGCTACTGACGATAATATGGCTGGAGTTCACCAAATGGTGCTAGACGACAGTCGAATTAAAGTGATGAGAGATAGAATAAGCTATGAAAATTTCCAAAGAACGTATTTGTCACATATAAAATCAAGATTTAGGTATGAGAAAGCTGACCTCGCGTAGGGTGTAGCATTTGCTTATGTTGTACACAAAACGTGTTTGAATGAACATTTCCAACACTATGTTGGCTCAATTTAGGCGCAATAAATTGAAATTTAGGTATCGATTAATAATTGTAGACAAAACGCGAATTCACAATTATACACCGGAAATAAAAATACAGTCAAAATAGTGCACTGCGAATGGGAAACCGGCTCTAAAAAAAGCAAATACTGATTTTTCGACTGAGAAAGTTATTGGGATAGTCATTGAGTTATCTCACTCTATTATCTTCGAACAGGAAAAAACACAGAAATTACGAGAAAAAAGGTCCCATTTGCAGAAATAAAAATTTGTTTCACCAAAACAGTAAGGTTTCTCACACCTCAGTGTTTGCGATGATGAAAACCTTGAATTTGGTTTGAATTGTTTGACCTCCCTCCTTACTTACCAGATCTAACCCCAAACGATTTCTCTTTCTTCCTGAATCTAAAAAGTGCACTCAGAGGACAGAGAGTTCTTTTTTAAATGAGGGGCCACCACCTTCGTAAACAATTATTATGCAAAGAAAGACGCCGAGTACAATTTAGGCGAGTTAAAAAAAAATGAAACATCGCTGATAGAAGTATGTAGGCTTACAAGGAAACTATGTAGAAAAATAAAATTGAATTTAAGGAAAAAATGTCTTGTATCTTTGTTGGGTTGATAACTTTTCTGATCTCCCTCGTAAAAAGCAGGGTTTTTTTTTCCCCTTTCTTTTTTTTCTTTCCAAATCTTTGGGGGACTAAAATTATGACTTGTGTCTAGTAGAATGTCGTGTATGAAATAAAAGAATGGTTATATATATATAAATTAATTAGCAGAAACATAGTTATAAGTCCATGAAAAATCTTCCAAATGACAGGTACAGCTATAAGAAAGATCGTCGAAGTTTGGGCGGAAAACATCAGCGAGTGTTGACCGGCATATCGTTCTGCAGGCAAAAGAGATCATAACCAAACATTAGGTAGCATTGCTGATCAGCTACGTAAGGCAACTAAACAATATGTTTCACAACTAACTGTAGCCAGACGTCTGCCTAAAGGTTTTCTATTCGCCTGTCGTCTTGAACTCTGCATACAATTAAGTAGCAGCCCGTTGATGACAACCCTTACAGTGGTGGCCAGAGAACAAAGACTGACCAATGGAGTAAAGCTCTGTTTACTGATGAGAATCGTAATCAGAGTTTCAACCTTCTAACATTAGGGAAAGAGACCTTTGGAGTGGTTCGAGGGTCCTCGTGTAGGGCGGCATTGTGCTGAAGGGACGAACGTAGCTCCATATTTTCGAAAGCGGCTTACTTACCGGAGGTCATAACTGCGAAGAAATCATCCTCCTACACGTACTTCTATCCTGTGGCGTCATTGGTCGAAATTTTATTTTTTATGGACGTCAACGTACATCTATACAGGACCTCTGCTGTTGAGAAGCTTCTTGAAATTGAAGATATCTGCAGACTAGATTGACCAACGTGCTCCAATGATTTAAATCCATTCGAATCCTGGCAGCAAAATGTTAGTATCCTCCGAAGAACACCAGATAGCTGAAACAGATGCTGCTTGAAAAGTGGCAATTCTTATCTGAAGAACTGCTAGGTAATTTGGTATTGAGTAAGAACAGACGGTGTCACTCAACCATTGCAGTTAAGCGGAGATCATATCCTACATTATGGTACTAAGGCATGTGGTTCTTCTTCATCGCAGACAATATTTTTTTACTCATGCTTTTCCGCATGATTTAGAATTAAAACTTTTCTGCATGATTTAGAAAATTGCGTTAGATTTAGAATCTAATGCAATTTTCTGCCAAATAGATATTTAAAATACGTTTATTGGTCCTTTCGTACTAAATAAATGTGGTAAATAGATAGAAACCAATGTGACTTACGCCGATTTGAACTCAAATCATGTAAAGTTTTAAAGGTCGAACAGACCTACATTATAAGTTTTTGTGCTGTCAAAACAGCCTTTTACGGTTTTATTCCATAATGTATGCGTACAATTCACTTTTTGGCTGTGTGCTTTTATCAAGCTTTAAGTATAACATCGTGCATCTGAAATGTGAATTTCATGACACCCAATTGATTATTTTTGGAATTATATTTGGAATTTATATATATATATATATATATATATGTGTGTGTGTGTGTGTGTGTGTGTGTGTGTGTGTGTGTGTG
>BMAW01099801.1:0-31246 GCA_019974015.1 Nephila pilipes | reverse complement strand
GGAAGGCGTCTCAAAATACAAAAATCATATATACGAGGCATGTTTTTTAAGTAAGTACCGTTTTGCGATTCCGCCGCCGCAACTCTCCGGTAGGCGTTCAGCGCATGCTCCCTGGTTACCTACATCTCTTGTCTACGCACTGACGCCATTACAGTCTGATTCTTCATTGTATACGTTGTTTACTGAGTGTTTAAGATGCTTCCGACAATCGTGAGTCCCGCTGATTGTGAAGTACGGGCTGTTATACGATTTCTTAGTATTAAAGGCGTAAAACCGATCGATATTCATCGTGAGATCTGTGAAGTTTACGGACAAAACATTATGAGTGATGAAATGGTAAGGAAATGGGTAAGAGCATTTAAAGATGGCCGCACAAATGTGCATGATGAAGAACTGAGTGGGCGTCCTTCGGTCGTTAATGAAGATTTGGTGCAGAAATTGGACGAAAAGGTGAGAGAAAACAGACGCTTTACAATTTCATCATTGTCCGACTGCTTTCCTCAATGTTCTCGTAGTGTTTTGTATCGCATTGTGACCGAGAACTTGAATTACCGGAAATTGTGTTCACGTTGGGTTCCAAAAATGTTGACGGATTTGCACAAAACCCAACGTTTAGGCAGTGCATTGACTTTCCTTGAGCGGTACCGCAATGAAGGTGAAGATTTTTTAGACCAAATTGTTACTGGTGACGAAACATGGGTGGCCTACGTCACAACAGAATCGAAACAACAATCCATGGAATGGCGACATTCATCATCACCCAAAAGAGTGAAGTTTAAGCAAACAATTTCTGCCCGGAAAATCATGTGCACAGTTTTTTGGGACAGAAAAGGAGTATTGCTAGTGGAGTTTCTGCCTCGCAATGAGACAATCAATGCAGCGTCTTATTGTGAGACATTGAACAATCTGCGCCGTGCTATCCAGAACAAAAGACGTGGCAAGTTGAGTAAGGGTATCGTTTTGCTGCATGACAATGCCCGTCCACATGTGGCTAATCGGACCAAAGATCTCATCAAATCTTTTAAATGGGAAACTCTAGATCATCCTCCATACAGCCCTGATCTGGCGCCCAGCGACTACCATTTGTTCCTGCACTTGAAGAAACACCTGGGCGGTCAGCGTCTTCAAGACGATAACGAAGTCAAAACATTTGTGATACAGTGGTTAACAAGTCAGGCGGCAGAA
Source organism: Nephila pilipes (assembly GCA_019974015.1). Classification (NCBI taxonomy): domain Eukaryota; kingdom Metazoa; phylum Arthropoda; class Arachnida; order Araneae; family Nephilidae; genus Nephila; species Nephila pilipes. The sequence goes on along the minus strand of BMAW01099801.1, from coordinate 30,061 downwards.
TTTTATGAGGAGGGTATTCAAAAACTGGTGCCACGTTATGACAAGTGCCTCAATATTCACGGAAATTATGTAGAAAAGTAGATTAAGGTACAGGCTTTCATGTAAAAATAAAATTATTGCGATATCTTTGCACGTCTTTTTTTAATTTCAAAACAGTACTTACTTAAAAAACATGCCTCGTATATATATATATATATATATATACAGCATCATAGTATCTTAAAATCATGAACTACAGCTTAGCTCAATGGTTTCTCAATTTGTTTCCTTATTTAGTAAAAGTGATTATTATAATTATTTTGTATTGTTTTCTTATATTTGCTAACCAATTTACACTCGCGTATCACGTTTCCCGCCGTTTCAACTTAAGATTTCCTCCATTATTTACATAATTACCAATAATGCTTAGTTTCAGACAATAGAAACAAGTATTGAAAAATTATAAAAATGCATATAGAATCAAAGAAAATTCTAAATTGCGGAACTAAAAAAATTTTGTAAATACTAAAAATCAAAAAATGATTCTTTATTAAATCTTAAAAATATAATTAAACGTATTGAAAAAAGAAAAAAAACTTAATAACGAGAAAAATATGTGCAGTAAAACAGAAAGAGAAAATTGAAAAAACGAAGTCGTTTAAAAAAGAACAAAACGAAGATAAAGAATACTTCTAGTATGCGTTTTTAATCTTTGATGCTCCTTTCTTGCTCTAGTTCTTCATTTTCTATCATACGAATTCACATAACATAACATTTTTTAGGAAAATTACAACTGTGTTATACGAAAGTTACCTCTGCTTTAATTTAACGGTATTAAAAATGATGTAATATTATTTACCATATTTTGATAACGGGATATTGAAATCACTCAATTCTCTTAAGAGTTATCAGAGAGTACCTTCACTTTATCAATGAATATTCACCTACAAGCGAATCATACAACAACTGAAATTGTCGACAATTATATTTTAATTCTCAATACATTATGAGGATTTGCTTTTTGTTAGGTGATTCTAGAGCTATTTAAAATCTCTTAATCCTTACCTTGCCATGTTTATTTTTAAAAATTAGTTTTAAATTCTCAATCACTCTCACCCCTTTCCGGAATTCCAAAATAATAAGCTGTCTAGCTCTTACGAACTAGGACTTAAAACTGCGGCATAAATTACTCAATTTTCACGAAAAATTTTATGGCTATAAATAATTAATTATAAAAAAGTCACTGACTGACTAAGATTTAATTCTTAAGCGTTGGAGAATTTATTCAAACAAGAATGATTAAACAAAGCATTACATTTTTTTTTTGCAATTGTTAAAAATTGCAATTTTATTTAACAAGAATAATTAAGCGATTATGTGCTCGTGTATTACCTGATGTATCTTATATGTCTCTATCCTCTATCTCGAACATTTAGTATAATTTAGAAACTAATAAAATAACTTATCAATAATATTGTTAATTTAATCAACTTATTTAGAATGGATTTAGTATGATACATACCAGTAATCTGATGCGTAATTCTAAAGAAATCACAACGAAATGAAATCTGAATCCTTTTTTTTACAGCTGCGTTTAGTTTCTTCGATTTTCCTCCATGTTTTTATTAACTAGGCAGCATTTTCTATTTCAAAAAGTACTTAAAAGATACACGCATCTAAATCTGATTATATTTGTATCCCTCAATGAAGAGAAATTTACTTCCAACTGCTTTCAAAATTAATAATATATGACGTAAATAAAACCTGTTTAATCGTAGTTAATTAAATCAAAACCAAAACTAAAATTTTAAATATCAGCAGGCGAAGCACATAATAAAAACATGCATAAATCCGCCGGAAGGAAAGAATGACGCAAAGAAAATTGGTTAATTTTACAATATATCTTTTCTGCGGTTTTTACTTTTCGTTTGTTTGGTCACATGATTTCAAGTTAACTATTAATGTATTTTACTTTCGAAATAAATGCAAGTATTATTAATGTGTTACGTGCAGAGTGACTTTAATTACATTTCCCTGTAGTTAAATTTTGAAATATAATATTACAAAATACTTACCCAACAGGCGCATTTTTGCCAGTTGTATTGGTGAGCTGAATTCTCGAAGAAGGGGACATTGGGTTATCCAAATTTTCTTCAACAAATTCTCTAAATGGTCTGAAATCTTTATTCTCAGAATGTGATTCGTCATCAAAAAAAAGTCCAACAAAGTATTTTGAGGTTCATTGTCATTTCCTGGTTCAATAATCTAAAATTCCTCATCGAATACTACATTTGAATAACTTTTTTCCGTAAATAAAATAAGCAAAAAATGAAACAAAAAAAAACACTATATTTAATACGTAGTTTGTATTGGAAACATGTACTCAACGACGGGTGCTGCCAACTCTCCCCCCCCCCCCCCCCCCCCCCCCCCCCCCCCCCCCCCGGCCCCGCCGAAACTTGAGGGCAAAAATTAAAGAGATCGTAGAAAACAGCTAAACAATGAATTTCCACCATGCAATGCAAAAACGGAGAGCAAGCTGTGAACAACTAGATGGCATTACAAAAGAAAGCATAACGTGCGAGTTTTCTTACACAACTTCATTTCTACTGTGAATTTCAGGAGGCATGGTTACGTATAGTAATTAGGAAAAGGCATACATATGTTTTATGTTTGGGTTTACGGGTAGTAATGCTCCGAAAGCTGAAAGACTGCATAGGCAGCATTTCAGGAAAAGACGCGTGCTAGACCGAAAAATGTTCAAGCGATTGCACCGATGCCTATGTGAAACGGAAACCTTTGTCACCGGCATGCATGATACATGGTATGGCAGATGTATGAGGAAGCCACAAGTTGAAGAGTACATTCTGCAAAGAGTGGTAGATCGGTTATTATTACGCGAGAGGGTTCCTGCGTCATAAATGAGCCCACTCGATTGTTTGGCGAGTACTACGAAACAAAGGATTACATCCCTACCATGTATAGAAAGTGCAAGCCTTGATGCCTGTAGATTATGCCATGAGTCGAGTTTGCACGTTGGTTTTTGCAACAGTTATCAACGCGATCTCATTTTAGTGAGTTATACACGGAAGAATGCATCTTTACTCGTGAAGACATTTCGAAAACGCACAATCTTCATGTGTGAGCATCTATCAATCCGCACGACATATATACTCATGAGTATCAGAAGCGATTCAGCCTAAATATCTAGGCTGGAATTGTGGATGACCATTTGATTGGATCATACCTTCTGCAATTCCGAGTGAACGGCAGACATTTTTACAAAATATATTGCTAGATCTACTTCAACCTGTTTCACCTAACATAAAATCACGTATATGATTCCAGAACGATGGAACACCGCAACATTTTAGCTTGAATGTGAGGAGCGCTTTAGACGTTAATTCCCAGGAAGATGGATTGGGAAGATACCGTAGCAAAACTTGGTGGCTTGCACAAGATGATGGGATGGAGTCAGAGTGGGCCCACATCTTGGCCGGCAGACTCACCCGACATCTCCAGTGTGGACTTTTTCCTGCAGGGTCGTTTCAATTGTCTCGTATTTGAAAACCCCACTGACTCCGATGAGGACCTTGTTGCAAGCATTTCTGTTGCTATCAGCGCAGGTCCGAGAAATCCTGGGTGTGTTTGAGAAAGTACGCCTCATCGCATGTGCATTACCACGGGCTGTCGCTCTTTTGAGCAGTTTCTGTAATTTTGCCACATATTCTGTGAATAATATTATTTAGTACCTTCTCTATCCGAACGGTGTTTCGTTCTTTCATGTGGCAGTAACGGTTCTAGTGGCTCACTGCTTGCTTTCCGCGTATGCATTGTATGGTGAAAATTGCTTGTTTAGATGTTTTCCATAACCCCTTAAATTTTTGCCCATGAGTTTCGGAACACCTTGTATGAGTATTATCGTTTGGACCTGTTTCCAAATGATGTTCGAGGTCATTAGTACGTAAGCAGATGCGCTACCCGAGTAGCACTCGAGATAAACTGCTAAGAGTTTAAAATTAAATTGAAATAAATCGAAAGATCTATAACGTAACTAAGAAGATGTTTAGAAACCCTGATGGGACGTTAGATTAAAACACTCTCTCTCAAAAAACATATTGCACTCAATAAGAATATTATGAAACTATTGCTCGTAATATCTATCCCCCAATCACGCGCAAATCTACATTAAGTAGATGTAATGAACTACTTATCTATGCTCTGATAATTAGACCCGTCCTGACTTACGCTTACAGATATATACCGCAACAGAACTCCCCAAAAAACCACAAACTATCATGCTCTGTACTATCCTTAAGCCAAATGACATATGGAGAAAACATAAATTCTACTAATTTTATCCCTCCCATATAACTTTTACTGTAAAACTATCCTCCAAATTCTTAAATAAAAATTATTCTTCATCTAATATATATATAACAATCCAAGCAATAGAAAAATACACCCCAATCAGAAATAACCCTCTCCTACACAGAGAAATTCTTCACGATTAAATTATCATTGAAAATTTATAAGCACCATTCTCTCTTTCTCTCTCTCTCTCTCTTCCTCTTTGAAATTCTACTAGCCCCACCCATAAGCAATAGTAACCTTTCCTATAGGCCATCACTCTCTCAACTTAACGAAGAAATCAACGTTGTCCCAGCATGCAAGACTGGACAATCGAATCCAAAGGTTACAACAGTCTTTATGCAGAATTAGTTCCTTTGGAATTGAATTTCGCCGAATATTATAAATATTCCATATACAATAACATCTCTTATATAAAATCTGAACTATACAAATATGAGCCTCGACAATGGGATTACAATAAACAGAAGTTCAAAAAATATTGGTATAAATGAAAGTACAGTACAACTTTGGAAGTTACAATTAGTAATAACGGGTGGGCCCGAATACGAAGATGTAAGAAAATATTAAAACATAAATTGAAGATATCTCGAAAAATTATATTCCTTACACGATATCTTCCTACAGATAATTTAAATGTGAAGAGGAAAAATTGTTAGGAAATTGTCCAGTTTCATGTGTTCGTAAAAATATATACTCTTCCAAAAGATAATACATTTTTTTTTAAAAAAAATCAAAACAATTATAGATTTAATTCAATGAGATTTTATTTCATATGTGTACGAAGTTCACTCTTGCTTTTATTACGTCATTTTGTGATGAACTTATTCCTTCTATCGATTCTACATCTTATATCGAGCTCACGGTCATTCTCCAAAGCTGATGTTCACATAACGAATTGGAATGAGCTGCATCTTCAAGTTTTTCTACGCAAATGAATTAATTGTTCATTAACGTCACATTTAGAAGCAACGTGAAGACTTCCCTTCTTACTTCCATCTCCTAACCTCCACACCACGACAACGGGAGGACTTTGTCGTGGTCTTAATTTAAATGCATCAGCCCCGGTCTTAATTTAAATGACAAATCAGTCTTAATTTAAATGACAAATTTAAATGCATCAGCCCCGGCTACACAGCGGGTTTTAGTAGTCAAGGATCGAACCCGCGACTGAACGAAAACTACCGGTCACGAATCCGAAACTATGATCACTAGGCTACCGCGGCCACTATTTCTATACAGAAGATAGTCGTGTTTAGGTATACAAATATTTTATATAAATAGTTTAATTTACAGTTGGCTACTTGGTGAATTTCGGACAAGAAATTGAGTCAAAGTTTATGTTTTTTGACAAAATCGAACATTTGTTATGAGATCATTCTATGGCATGAGTTGTAAATTTATAGAGCATGTTATTTTTTACATAAATTGCACGAAATATTGTTAAAGTTCAAAGCAAAAAAAAACTTAATCTTGGTTTCAATCTATGAGAAGGTTAGGGTTTTACATTTTGGCATTCTCCTGTTTGGAAATTTTCAATAATTTGGAGTCTTGTTAGTAAGAAATGAAATAAATTTATTCCAATTTGTTAATTATGGGGATGTCAATGTCATTTCGTATTTTTTTTCTTTTAACTCTATCTAGTTTCAGTAAAACAATATTGATTTACAAAATATCCCCAAATAAATTTAGCTCAATGTCTTCACGTTTAATGCGCGTATATTTTTTAGTAATGAATCCACAAGCAATCTTTATTTTTCAATTTTCTAGCCCTAAAATTGAATTCATGTGGCTGTTCACAATTTTCATATATCTTGCAGATGTCAACACTCTAAAAAAATTTTTAAATGCTACTAAGAATGATTACAAATAGTAAAATTTTTGGTTCGCTGTAACTATTTCATTACATGCAGTAATATTATTTAATCAATTTTAGATAAAGGTATTTTTAGGACAATTAACTTTGTCTTTCTGGACTATTCCTATTTACAGTTTCAATATTTGCTTTTAAGTCTTACCACGTTGTTCTAAAAAACGTTTAAGGCTTATATTTATCTCTTGAAGATTTGTATGATTTTTTTTAAATTCCTGATGACATCCACTCACTTTTTCGTCATTCAAAATTTTACAATATTCCATCTTGTAAGTCTACTAATTTGTTCTCCAATTTGTTTAAATGCTCAATTTTATTTGCCAATTTGTCTACCTTCAAAAATTCTTCTCCGGATAGTTTTGAAAGTTTAGGTAATAATTAGACTTTTATATTTCCCTTTCTTCTATTCAAGCCTCACCATTCCATTTTTTTTTAATCAGGCCTCGACCAAATCATTAGATTGTAAATTTCTCTGGCTCGATAGACCAAAAAGTGTTTAAACATCTAAAAGTTCAATAATTAATGGACTATAGTTCATACAAAGGTATTCAATTTTATTATTTAACCCTATGGATTTACAACCGAAACTAACAACTATTTGATGTTATTCTTCTTACTACTTTACGAGTTTACAAAAAAAATCTTCCCAATTTTACATTTCTTTCTCAAACTGGTTTGTTGCCACGCAAACTTTACCAATTCCATAAGCATAAGCGCTGGTGCCTAAACACGAAGAGAACTGGATCGCGTGTTAAAATAACGCCAACAACCCTCTTATTTCCCTCAATTATGTTTCGTTTCTTTTCTTTCTCTAAAATATAGTCTAACTTTTGCTATCTTTCTTGGATTGAGATTTGTAAATATATGTTATTTAAATAGAAAGAACGATTTAGGGATCTCGGTGAACTAAAGCTAATCTTAGTGAGTTTGGTGCGCCTCTCCCTCCGGAGATTTACATGGAAGTTAACAAAAGAAACACCTCCCACAGTCTACATTTTTATTCATTATATATTCTTATTTATCATTTATTTTTTATTACTGTTTATCATTTATTTTTTTTATTTCTGTTTATCATTTATTTTTTATTTCTATTCATCATTTCTTATTTATTATTGTTAGTTATTATCACTTATTACAGTTTAATTTTTTTTGTTTTATTTAATTAGTTTAATATTGTTATTAACTTTAAATGAATAAAATCAAATTTGAATTTTAGTTTAAAAAATTTAACGTAACTACTGATCTTTTATTTCACTTAAAACCTCACAAATATTTCTACTCTGGCCTTCTCTTCTTCATTGTCACGTGATCTTGATAACAAACTCGTGGCCGGTGATGTTTCTATCGAGTCCCGATTCAATTTAAGACCAGTCGTGTTGCAGGACTGATGCACTTTAAATCTGTCGAGACGCTTAAGTCCTCACTTTATCTTGGTGAGAAAGTTAGGAGAATGTGGTGCCTGCTCAAGTGTTGTCCTCGTCATGACCAATCTGATTTTGACCGTTATCTCAGAATTACGAAATACTTTGTCAATAGTTTCTCAGGTTGTTTCCAGCACAACGTTAACAGAACAATCAGTCAATCAATCCTAATTATAACCAGTTAGCACTTGAGTATTTTCAACGGCAATACATTACCCGACCATACCAATACCTTAATGACTGTAATGAATTTACGCAATTTTTGGGATAATCCAAAGAAAAGCTTTATTATCTGAATCGCTAATAAAGTAGTATTGTATATTTGCCTTTTTATTTATTAAGTTATAAACTCATTTTTGAAAATTGCAATGCCAAAACTTCCAAAAGTAAAACATTAGTAATTAATAATTAACAAAATTAGAAGCTAGTCATTTATGTTAAATATGAAAAAGATACTTTAGCACCAATTGTATAATAAAAGGTGGTCATAGAACTATAAATGTTACGTCTAAACTATAACAGTTGTTTTATTATTGCTAACCATACGCTTTTTCTGTTTGATAAAAAAAACAAATTTCCCTGTTGTTACTTATTTGTTGTTATGCAATATATGAGTTAAACAATAATATCGGCTTCTGATGGCTATTTTTCTGTTTATTGACCGCTTTTCCGGCTACCTATTTCTACTAGACACAATATTTGCAAAGCACAGTCAAATACTCTTCGCAATTTTGAGCCACGGTCAAATGACGAGGGTGCCACCTAGCTGGTACCCCGCTCTTCACATCCACGTCACGCCAACGTGAGACCATTGAGCCTCGATAGGTTTTTTTGTGGTTTTGATTTTATTAACGTCACACCTAAAAGCAACACTAAGGCTATTGGCGACGGAACTCGTAATTTTGAACCCTGTTCAAGTGACGAGGACGACACCTGTCGAGCCTCGATAGATTTAACTTGTAGCAACCCCTCTACACGACGAGAAAAAGAAAACAAGGCTGGAACACAACACTTAATCAAACCATTGCTGGCAAAAAATTGATGTCAAAATTACTTTTAACGGCTTATACTTCATAATAATTTTGGAACAAAATAATAATAATAATAATTGATACATTTTAATACGTCTAGTATACAAGCAAAACACCAAAATTTACAAAGATATCATTTCACTGGTTGTTTACCAACGTTGCACTTGGAAGTAACACGGGGCCTATTAGCGACGGACCTAATAATTATGAGTCTCAGACAAGTGACAAGGACGACACCTAAACTGGCACCCCACTCTCCAAACTTCCCCACTATCCCAACATGAGGACATTGAGCCTCGACATCCCCATTACCTGACGAGTCTTTCAGTGGCACTAAAACTCAACCCCAAAATTCGACTGATCTTTCTTCCATGATTCCCTCGTCAACCACGATCACACAAAAATATCATATATATATATATATATATATATATATATATATATATATACAGGAGAAATAAAGCTTCTACAAAAATATCAAAGCATAGCAGTGAAATAAATATTAAAATAAAATATATTTCAGAACTTAGGTTTTTTTTCTTTTCAGTCACAGTCTGTTTCAAACGACTCCAGATTTTCGGAACATTTTGCTCCAATGGAAATCTCTAAAATTTTTCTCTGATGGTTTCAGAGAATAATGACATTATAAAAGCATATGGTAAAGAAAGTACAACCGCCAAATGAAATGTGTCAGAATTCATAACACTCGTATTTTTTTTTTTACATTTTCCTTTAATAAATATAATTATTTCGTTTTCTATAATCTTTCTGTTTTTGATCGGTGTCTGCGATCTGTTTTCGTTCTGCTTCTTTGCAGACTGTATATTCTTTTTTGGCACAAAATGTCCTCGCGATCCTTGTTTACACTCTAGAAGATTTTGCTGAATACGATTCTGTTATTATTCGATTATTTCTAGTTGATAGAGGTATCAGGAATATTTATACTTTGTAATTTATTTTATTTTTATTAACAAAAAGAAGTCAGTGAAGTAAATAATTAAATTTTAAAAAACAATTGGCACAGAATATCCGTATTCCTTAAGTTATCGATTTGTAATTGATTCTCTATTTGAATGATATAATTCAGTTAAGACAACAGGAAAGTAAAAATTTAAACTAGAATTCGAAAACAAGCACAAGTTTTGAATAAAATTCAATTCCTTAACTTTTTATCTAATATCATTATCAAATAAATAGATAAATCTTTTGAAAAATCCGTTACGCTTAGTAGATGAAGTAAATTCAAGAGTTAAATCAGACGTCTTCATAAAATTAATTTTTTTTTTCTAATTATCTTTCAGAATAGAAAATGGAAGTATGCCCCCTATAAGGCAACTTTCAAAATTACTTATTTGATTAAAATTTAGATTACTTAAAATTTAAATGGAACACTACTCTCAATTATTCTTTTTTTTTTTTCTTTTGTCAAGTAAAATCTTAAGGAATGAGGTATTTATTGAGTAAATCATTTCATAAATTAATGCATAAATATTCAAAAATTAATATTTTATAGGCCGTGGTAACCTAGTGATCACAGTCGTGCATTCATGACTGGAGTTGTTTTTGTCGATTCATGGGTTCGAACCCAGATGCCTCTAAAGACCATGATCTTTAGGCTACCGAGGCCACTACTACCGTTGACCTCTGATAGTTTATTCGAACTTGTTACGTAAAGCAATAAACATACTTAATGTAATATACTTCAAAACTATACGCTAATGTTGTTATGCTTTATACCTCAACATAAAATATTAATTTCTGAACACACATTCCACCATGTAGCGTGGCTGATGCTCGTTAAATCTGGTCGAGCTCCCAAGTCCTCCCATGGCGTGGTGTAGAAATTTGGAGGGGGAGGTGTCAGTTCAATGAACAAATGAACGACGTAAATGAACACTCACATCACGTCAACGGCTGTATATTGGCGTGCCCATATACATGACTAGGTAGTTGTTGGTTGGTTTTATTGACGTCGCACTAGAAGCAACACGAGGACTGTAGGTGACCAACCTCAGAATTTTGAGCCTCGGTCAAGAGACGAAGGTAGTTATTACGTGACCGACCAGCGGTGCTTTTTAAACCATTCACTACTAAATTTATTATTTTGCTACTTTGCGAATGAGTTTTCCGATACTCTACCTCTTAATCATGTTCCTTCTTGCTACTTTCAGCAGTTATTAAATTGTTTTTATAATTACGAAAAAAGCACTTACTTCACTCTCATTTTTATGATAATCGGGATATTTTCGGTTGTGATGTGTAGAAGGTGTTTCAGCTTCAAGAAGTAGTTTTTTTAGATATTACTATAATAATATTATTTTACGATTCAATTTAATTCAAAGGCTGAAATTTTATAACTTTTATTAAAGAATTGCAAATTTTAATTTTAAGACTTAGCTACATTTGTTTCAAAGCTGTATAGTTTATTCATAGTTATTACAAATATAGAAAAGAGCTTTTTCAAGATTGACGTTAACAAAAATAATAAAAAAAAAAAATACTAAGAAATCGAATATGCCTTGAAATTTGAGATTTCCTTTTCAGAATAAAAATTACTTAGAAATAAATAGAACTTGCTGAATTGACATCGTTTCATTTATATATTGCAAATCCTTCAATATATTTTTAGAAATTTACATGAAATCCCAAAAACACATTTAACAAATTATACTGAGTAAGAAAAATTTGAATATTTTTAAAAGACGCTTATTAATTTATCTTTTTTAAAACATTTCTTTTCCATATAATGTATAAAAATTACTGAAACTAATGTATTTATATGTGTATGTGATTTTAAATATAATAATTAATTTAATTATTTCTAAAAAAATTTTGTTGAGTCCCTAAAAATTACTAAAACTAATTTTGTATTTTAAATAATTATATTTTGTGAGTGTTATTTCAAATACAATAACTATTGAAACTTATTAGCATAACAAAATAATAATTAACAAATTTTAAATAAAAAAATTAATAAAATGTTGAAAATTGTACAACATTTTCTGTTTAAGCCCACTGATGATTGAAACCTTAACAACAATTATTGGTTGTATTCACACTTCTCACAACTACAGAGAATAATGTATTTAAAATCGCAACGTCTGGACAACTCGACTAAACAATTCAGTCAAAATCATTTTCATTAGAAATTTTTTAAAATAACTTTTGTTACTTATATTTATAATTTTAAGCTTGTAAAAGGAACCTTATGAATGAATTTTAGATCTTGTTGATGACCTATTAAAATATGTATTTGTATAAAAATTTCTCAAAAGAAGCGAATTTTAAAAATTTCTAGCTGTTGTTGAATTTCTTTTAAATAATAATATGAATTTCTAGAGAAAAATAAGTACTAAAATTCAAAATTGTCTTACCCTACGGCAAATAGAAAATTCTTCGAAAAAAGCTGTTTTTAAAATAATATAACTAGGTAATTTTCTTACATGAATTAATCAGAATCAATGGATATTTTAAATTCAAATAGAAAAACATTAATTCATCACTATTTGAAGAATTAAATGTCCAGTAGAGGAAAAACAGCAAGTTTAAGAAATAATTTCTTTGTGTCTGTCTTAATTATCGCTCGACTTAGGTTGAAACCAGAAACGGAAATCAGGTCATATGATAAGAAGAGCCGGAAACTCTAGAAATTGGAATTTTTAAAAGGAGTCTTAAAAGTGCATTTTTCAATGTAGAAAGCAGTATTCATTTTTTCAGTTTAATTGAAAATAACTTAGCATAATTTTTATTCAATCATTGAAATTAAAACTTGAATTTTGGGTCAATTTTGAAAAATGAACAGTAAGTTCAGATATTTATGTTTCAAAAGTAGTAAATTTTAAATTGAAAGAGGAATTATTCAGTTTTATGAGTCCAACTGTACAATTTTGTTTCCATACAAAGTACAACATTTAAGAAATTTTCATTCTTCTTAAGAATTTTATGCTTCTGTCCTACAAAACTGAATGTCACGTAATATTTATTAAACGTTTTTATTACAACGTTTTTCTGAATTTCACTTGGTGTGTGTGAGTGTGTGTCATCAAATTTTCGATCGTTAATTTAACCAACTTCCCATCAAGCTAGAGCTTTGAAATTTTGGGAATCGTTCGTACTCGCCTAACAATGCAATATTTAGACGTTTGCGACAAGTTTTAACTCATATTTTTTTAAATAATGCAGTTGTTTTTAATAATGCAGTTAACTCGGTGTTTTAGATTATGGACCTGGGTATTAATAGAGTATTTCCTTTATAGTCTGGTGTTTTTGCACAGGCAGACAAGTCACTCTTTGTCGAGGCCTGTATGGATGAAATGCACTCTCCTTCCTCAGTCAGTCTATTCCGTGTTAGAACCGAGACAATAGGAGTCTGCATCCGCTCTAAAATATGTGGTATTTCATTCGTGTAAATTTGTATATTTGTAGTGCTGCTTTTAAAGAATGTCTGTGTAGTACAAACTCAAACATAAAACTTTATTTCTTGTGTATAACGATGAGATTTTGAGAAAATGATACATTTGTCTCGCTAAAGAAAACAGAGTTTATGGAGCTACACCCAGGGATACCTTTGATATGTTCTGACAATGGACGACGTAAATCAGTGTTTCACCGGTGACGAGGAGAAAAACAACTAGTTACCGACAGACAATGACATAATTGAGGATTATTATAACTCGACAGAAGATGAAGAGGAAAATGAGGGAGAAAATTTTACGAAATCTGCTCGAACAATAACTAACAACGCAGCCATTGATACTTTTGCTACATCAATTACCTGGACAAAAGAAAATGGTGTTTCCTCAAGTAACGTCCTAGTGTTGAAGTGACTTCGGGTGTAAAAAGTATTGCTTAAAGTGAAAAAAAAACCAAAGGAATATAAAATTATTTCATGCCCTTTCTTAAAGACATAACGCAATAACGCAAGCTATCAATACATAACAATTCACTTTTAGCAATTTTAGTTTTTTCACGTGTTGAACAATTTATTTGCCAGTGGTGTATTAATTTTTATACAATAAATTCCAGCTTTTTCTTAAATGTATTACTATTACTGATTTTTCAGTAATCTGGCTTTCACTGTAATCCAGCTACTCTGTGCTCGGATATCTGTCGAATAATTGAGAGACTGCTATAAAATTTTCTAACAAAATTTAAATTTTTTCTGGTATTTCAATAAAAACACATAATTTTATAATTTAAATAAACTGCAGCGCTATTTTAAAAAAATAATAACTATTTTCTTTATCACATAAAGGTAGTATTTTATAATTGTGAAAAACTTTTTTCATAAAAAGTTTCTAAATTGCTTCCTACACGAAATACATAGAACTTTATATATCATAGAACTGTGTGTGTGTGTGTGTGTGTGTGTGTGTGTGTGTGTGTGTGTGTGTGTGTGTGTGTGTGTGTGTGTGTGTGTGTGTTATAGTGTGTGTGTGTGTGTGTGTGTGTGTGTGTGTTTAGTGTGTGTGTGTGTGTGTGTGTGTGTGTGTGTATTGTGTGTGTGTGTGTGTGTGTGTGTGTGTAGTCATTGAACGAATCATTAAAAATATTTTAGTTGCAGAATAATAAAAAATGAAGAAATCTAAATGAATGATTTTATCTTAGAAATTTTCTCTTGGAAATAGCATTTTTAAGCGCTTGATGCAGACCTGGGATAGTAGTTTCATGGTAGTGATTTATGCTCGGTCAAAAATACAGTTGTTTGATGTTTAATTAAATCTCTCCACTTTATTTAGCAATTTTAATAATAGATACTAAAAATTAATTAATTAAACAAGTACACAAATTATTTGTAGTGATGAAAAATCTGAATGTGATAGGAAAAAGTGGATATCATTTATATATTTAGCATGTCGAATTTGCAAAAAAAAAAAAAAAAAAAAAAAAAACAGTACATTTTTCTTGTTAATAAATAAAAGGTAAAGAAACATTTTCTATGTTAAAGATAAATAATGTCACATATACTGTAGAACATTGATTATCCGAAATAATTGGGGAATGGAGATGTTCGGATTTTTCTTTTCCAAGTAACACCGAATTGACTGTCTTGGTTTTATAAGTACAAAATGACCATCAAAATAGGCCTACGGTGTAAAAAATAATTCCTTTTATTTTTTTTTGGGATGTTTTCAGAACTAACATTTTTTTTCCCGCTTCTCAGAGCTAAGATATATGTTGGTTCTGAGCTGAGCTCCTTTTTCTTTCCTGCGCTTCAGAGTACAGATTTTTCTTTTGTGCTTCAGAACGGTGACTGTGTCTCTCTCTCTTGCGCTTAAAGACATTTTTTTTTTCCGCTTCAGAACTGAGATTTCTTTTCATCCATTCTTTTTTCAAGCAAACTGATACTCTTTTTTTTTTCTCCGCTTAATCTCGCAAAGATTTGAAAGCCAGTAATTGGACAGCGTCACATTCTTGTTTTTCTAACCGCTTTAAGGTATCCTCAAGGTGGTGAAAAATTTCTTCATTGAATGGTCCTTTTCTCAAGATCGTTGAAATTGACATCACATTCGAGCTGCCATGGATGTTTCCCGAGTCGCGTTCTTCAGTTCCTGAAAATTCTCTCATCAACACAGCCGGTTCTGTTACAAATCGAAGCCTGCATGGAACGCGCAACTTTGAATTTACCAACAGGAACTATTTCATGTAACCGATGTTTCGTTTGATCAATATTTAGATAATCCATACTATATTGTACGACAGTATGGCATTTTATCTAAATCTTAAGCGATAATGCAAAACGAGAATCAATACTTGCCATTTTAGACGCAATTTCATTGAAGTTTTATCTGTTTCTTCAGAGAGAGAAAGAGAGATTGCTTCAACATTTACTTAATATGTGGAAATACGATTTTTTTAAGAATATGTGAGACTTATTTACTCAATTTCACATTTATAGGAACAGAGATCGTCACTTGTGCAAAGTACTTTAAATAAAACATTCACAACGAAATATTACTAAGCTTTTCTAAAATGTTCTTAAATGTGCAATCATGCTTCCTCGGTTTCATTAAATTACATTCACCTAATTAAAAGCATTCAAGTTCAAGAAAATTCGATATAGTACTTCTGCAAATAGTAAATGAAATAAAATAAAATAATTATGTTCAAAGCACACAAAAAACCGTTTGGAAAGTTTTATTCGTCTTATCATCGAACGTCTTTAATTTTCAGTCTATATCAAAGAAACCTAACGAGAAAGCGGGGGGAGATTAAACAGCTATAACTTCTCTTCTGGAAAAGAAGACACCCAAGATAGCATCAAATCTGGGAATTAGTAATAAATTCTCCTTGTCAATTCTTTTCAAGTAAGCGTTTTTTTTTCTCCCTATATAGTCTTTACTTCTGGAAAATTCTAGATTTTTCCTGTAGAAACATGGTAAGAATTCTTCCCAAATCATCATTTATTCTTAATTAAGAGTGGATATTTAACACATATAAAAGCAAAAGTTCTTATTTATTTTTTTAAATTTAAAATTGGGATTTTAATCATATAATAACTATATTATAATTATTATAAAAGTTTTATACAAAATAAGTTAAACAATGAATATTGCAAAATTTCCATCGTTTTCTTAATTCCTAAATTTCATAAAGTTCTTATGGAATTTAGAGCAATTACTAATGTTTACGCAATACTTACATTACTAAAGCTAGTAAAATCTTATAAAAGACTTTATATAAAACTACAGATGGTTTGATAAGATTGTTGTTATTAAAAATAGTTATGAAATTATTAACTATATATTGAAAGAAAGAGATATTTACTCTGTTTATAGTTATGACTTTGAAGATTTGTTTAATTTCCAAGATATAAAAGATTCAATTAATGTTATCTTGTTTAATCTTAAAGATATTGAAATTAATAATTTTGTATCTTTTGAGAAATTTAAATTTCTTATTATCTTGTTTTAAAAGAAAATCATAGCTGTTGTTGTTATATTAATAAAAAATGTAAACAAATTAAAGATATACCACAAGATAATCCCGCTAGTAATAATCTCGCCAATATTTATTTTACATTTTTACGAAAATAATTTCACAAACGATGCTATGTTCATTTAATAAATATTGATGACCTTACAGTTTTTTTTAAATAATTAAAACTTAACTGTTAAACCAGATTTAACTTTTTATCCATCTTATTTAAATTTGATGAAAAGCTAATATGTATTCTTATCAAAACAGATTTTCTTGATACTAACATTAAAATTGATAAGATAATTAGCAATATTTTTGATAAGAGGAATAACTATTGTTTTCCAATTTACAAAATTCCAATCTTTGATACCAATTTAAACTTAAATGTTATAGAAATATTTAGTTACTTGGAAATATCAAATTAGTTAATTGACCTCTAAAATAAACTAAATGCTTTTATATTATTGGGAATGCTTTTATATTATTATCTTACTAATTTTTTTAAAAAAATTAGAAATATAAAAATTAAAAAATAGATTAATTTTTTAATATATTTATTTTATTTTATTTTTCTTTATTTGTTTTGTTGATTATCTCTTAAATGTTGAAAAAGAAATTTTAAAATTAAAAAATATATTTCTCTCAAATTATTTTTCAGTTTAATTTAAAATCATATTTTTAACTATTATTTAATTTTAATATTATTATTTTTATTTTATATATTTTTGTACTTTATTTTATTTTGCTTCTTTTTATTTTAAGAAGTTCTTATTTTTTGCAACATTTGTAATTATATTCAGATTTCATTTAGTTCTTACATGTTTTGATTGACGTCGTTGCTATCTTTTGTCTTTTTATTTCATGTATGAGGTAAACCGGAAAGTTGTATTCTTTTGTGAAGTGAAAAAAATTAATAAATTTTTTATGCATTTATAATATTTCTTGTACAATATCATTTCCATTGTTACTAGGATTAGGTCTATTAACTTTACAGTGGGGTGTCTCGTGAGTTAAGTGAGAAAAATTTGCTTACTCGAATCGTCATATGTACGTTACTGTTTGCTCTAAACGAAAAGAAACCCATTTTGGACCGGATGATAACTGGTGTGGCGTAGTGGCAAAAATATTTCGAGGCATCAATTTTTAAATCCAAAATCATTTATTAACAACTTCATATCACTCATGCAAAAATACACCACCATTCAACTACAGAGCTCTGCTCTCGCCAAGGACAACGTCTCGTCTGCGAAACTGTCTGGCGTCTGGGCGAGCAGTGTAACAATTTCCGCTGTTGCAGGGGGGAAGTGACGTCAGACAAGTAGAGTATAACATTTCCAAGAATAAAGTAACAAAAAAAATATGTATGCGAGCCATGACGTCACACTGGTGATGAAAAATTGATTATTTTCGAATTCATCGTAAGAAAAAGAGCATACATTCACCCCTTATCTGTCCCCTCTACCTTTAAATCGAGATTGGGTCTGAATAAGAGAACACTGTGCACATGGTGGGAGTCCAAGAACAAAAACATTTCGAGCTTTTAAAACCTAACAAAAAGATCTCTCCGAAGAGGTGCTGTCAGTAAATGGCACTGGAAGAGAAGAGGCCAGCGATGTTCAATATGAAGCACATTTTACTGAATCATGATTATACCAAACCACATGCTGTTTGGTCATTCGTGAAAACATCGCAGAACAAGGCGAGAAATTTCTGTCGCATCCACCGTACTCCTCAGACCTAGCACCCTCTAATTATCACTCGTTTATCTCCTTGCAAAATTTTTTGAAAGGAAAAAAAAATTCAAAACTGAACCATACGTCAACCTAGTTCTACTTGAATTCTTCGCTTCTAAATACGAAGCATTTTTCAAAAATGGATTAGTTTCGTTTTATTAGTTACACAAAAAGAAACACGAGAGCTATTGGAGGCAAACTTCGTAATTTTGAACCTTAATAAGTGACGAGGACGACACCTGAGCTGGCACTCTCCACTTAACTTCCACACCACGCCAACGCGAGCACTTTGGGCCCGACAGATTTTACGGGCATCAGCCCCTGCTACACGGTGGGTCTTTAGTGGTATCAAGACTCGAACCCGAAAGGCTCTCAACGAAAACCACCGGCCGCGAATCCGCGACCTTAACCACTGGGCCACTACTAACTACCACGGCCTTTGAAAAGTGATATTTACAAATTACCATCAATTAGGCAAGAGTTCATAAGTAATGACAGAAAATACATATACAGTATATACAGTACAGTAATAATTATTAAATGTATGAAAAATGTATTATTTTCTTTCACTTCGCAAGCGCACAGAGCTTTCCGGTAGAAGAATAAGTAGTAATTTATAGCGGATAATTAGTCCTCCAGATTTGCTAAATTGCTTAGTGTGATGAAATGATCATGCTATTTTTTTCTTATATTGGTGTATGTTTTGTGTTGTTAATAATTTTTTTGGTTCTCTTAGTTACGTATATATACGTACGATATTTTTGATATCTATGGTTTTGCTTAGATGTCTTTTCCTTAAGTGTTTATAAAAAAAAATTGTTTATTTTTTAATCTCTACATGACAATTTTTAATCTCTAATCTCTCCATCTGTTTCTTTGGTTTCGGAACCTTTTTTAATAATATATTTTGTTGATGGGGATAGTTTGGCCAATAATTCTGGAATAACTTTGCTTAACACTATAAAGCCTGTTACTACATGAAATATATTGTACTCCATTCTTTTGCTTTTGTTCAAATATTGATTTTGAACAGTTTTTTAATTTATCTATGTTTTGGATAATTTTGGTAATTGTCAATTTAGTTTTTCATTTAATTTACTTTATTTCAGAAATTTTTATAGAATATAATGTTTTTCTTTTATACCTAACTATCCATTTTTATTTTTATTCATTTTTTTTTTTTTTTTTTTTTTTTACAATATTTTATCTGTATATTTTTTATGGATTGATTTATATCTTTTTACTCAAGTAATGATTAATGATTAATGTACAGTAATGATTTCTCACATATTGTTTTTTTTTTTAATTATTGAGGTTACTTGCTAACTTGTTTTCGATTAAAATATTGGTGTTTAATTACAAGCAAATATCAAATTTTGTGGAAGAGGTGATGGGGGGGGGGACCAAAGATGCCTGACGCATTTTAAAATTAAATGGGAATAAACTAATTAGACTACGACAGTGAGATTTGGATCACATTGCATCCCACGCTGAAAGGTTTTTCCCGAAAATCTAAAAGAGGCTTCAAATTTCGACTAGAGATGACTTGCACTACTTTGAATTTAATTTATTTACGTATTTCATTTGAAATGATGAGTTTCTATGCTGTTAGATCAGAAATGACAACTTGAGGTTTGATGAACAAGGAGCACACATATCGAAATATGGTAATTGAATTTACACGAATAAATAATGTGCAACTGCATAAGTGCAGCGCATTTGCTTTTACAAACTAAATGTGCTAAATTTTGATGACGAGTTTCATTTTTGCTGTTTTGCCGTACAACGCCATCTATGGAATAAATTCGAAATAATTTGTTTTATTTGTACAAACTAATTTTTTTCATCACAGGAAGCATCTTGGTCTACTCTGTGTGTGTTTGCTGTTGGATGATTGATTATACGTGTAGCTAAGTAGCACATATATTTTTGACTCCTTTTTTTATGCTTTTTCAAGAATTTTTATGTCTTGAAGTGATAGCATAAATGAGTAAAGAAAGTGTGTAATTAATTTTTCTAAATTTGAATCTTTTGTGTTTTCTCAATTTTTAAAATTTATTTGCATTTCTTTGTAATACTGTTTGTATCGGTATTTAATTTTTTTTTTAGTGTTTTTCTTTTTAAAGTTCTCTTTGGATTTTCAAAAAAAAAAAAAAAAATTTAAAATTTTATATATATATTTTTTTTTTTTGGTATTATAACCAATTTTAATAATATAATTTATTCATGGGGATAGGTATGCCTAAAATTCTAGAATAACCCAGCCAAACAATCTAAAGCCTATTACAACATGAAATATTTTATTCTCCTTTTCATGTTTTCCAAAAAATTTTACGATCTTTTAAAAAGAAAAGTTTAAAAAACTTTTAATTTTCTTGATATTTTATACTCTTCTGGTTTATAATTATATAAATATAATTATATAATATAAAGTTTATAATTATCTGATTTATAATTTATAATTATATATATATATATATATATATATATATATATATATATATATTGCTATATCAAAATTTATAACCAACCCTGTTAAATTCAATGCGATTAAATTAGTGTTAAATTCACATAATCTATTAAAAGAATGTGCATAATGTGTCCATTTATTCACTGGCAACGTTTTGTATCACTGTCAACGCTTCATTTCATTATTGTCATTTAATTTACGAAAGTCGGTTAAAACTAAATATAAGAAACTGGTATTTGTACTGGAAAAAAATGTATGCCAGTTTTACGTACGGATCAAATATCAGAAACTACATTGAAATAAATTTTTACTTACACTTTTTCAAAAATAAAAAAAAATTCGTCTTCGAAATTAGAAGTTGCCATTCATTAAAAATGCAAAAATTTGAAAACTCATACAGGATGATAAAATATAATAATTAATATATTGCAGAATGATAGAAAGCAGAGTTATTGTAATAATTTAGATAAATTCAAATGCAATAATAGTGATATTAATTCATTAGAAAAAGCTCATGTGCTGTCAAATATTATTAAATCAAAAATCTGTGATGGTGACGTTTCTTCCTTCGAATGTCTTATGAAGATTTTATTTTTTTACAATTATCACAAAGACAAGATTATGATTTAAAACATTATTCTTTACTTACTTCTAGCCAAAATTCATATCCTCAACACTTTTCTCAAAAATTAATACTGGTATGGTTTAAAAAAAAAAAAACTTTTTCAGAATACTTTATGAAAAAATGGGTAGTAAATTTTTGCTTAATAATATTTGTTACACTTCGGGGAATTATTTGATTGGTGGTTTTATTAATGTTGCAATGAGAAACAACACGATGCAGCAACATTGGCGATGGACCTCTTAATTTTGAGCCTCGGTGAATTTGCGATGTCCTTCCATCATTATTTATTTTTACCGCTATCTATCCATCTAATTAAGTACTCCATAATTACGTGACTCTAATTGAAGATACATAAGAACAGAACAAAATACTTTATTAATCGCTAAAGAATAGATAAAGTTACTTTTTCTCGAATCCCACTTAACTCATGAATTCTAGATTAGGGTCAGCTAGTAGAATCTTGACTTTTCAATTCACTCGTTCTGATTCACGCACTTTTCACCAAAAGTAGTTTCGTATCGAAGAGCTTTGACTAAGAATCACTTCAATCCTTTCTGTTAATCACGTTGTTTCAGTCCAATTTATCGATAACTGTAAGCTTACTCTTATCTTGTATCTCCCTTCATTTTCCTTTCATTTCTATTTCATTGAAATATTACTGTCTCTAATTCAATCGATTGCACTTCTTATTTTCATCTAGTTCACTCAATACCATATCATTTTGGTTGGGAAGGAATTGTCATTTTCTGCAATCCCTATTACTTTAAAGTTCTCAAATTAATGAAGAAAAAATCTTGAATAGCCCAACTCCACAAAGTGACGAGAACAATACCTAAGTTGGTACTGAGCTCTCCAAACTTCCACACCACATTAACGGGAGGGACCTCGACCATCAGTATCGCTACACAGCACGTCTTTAGCGGCGTCAGGGGTCGAACCGACAAATAGATGCATAATACATGGGTCTTGAGTTCGCTATCATGATCACGCTTCAACAGCCACCAAAAGAATATATATATGTAAAAGAAAAGAATTTGCGTTACCCTCTAGAAACATCCAAAAGCAGAAATAATTTAATGAGTTAAGAGAAACAGCGAAAACCTTTTGTGTATATATTGAGTAACTTTTTCAAAATAAGAGTTAATAATTTCTAATTTAGTTTTTTATTTAATGTAGACTGTAATCCTATTAATTGCTACTTTTCTCACTTCTACATAGAAATTTGAAGAAAAGAGACGCAGGATAAAATGTCATTTGTAAGATTAAAGGGTAATGTGCAGGGTCTCGAGTCTAGGGGGAATGTTCTATTTATTACATTGTTTCAAAGAAAATGAGGTGTGTATTTTTTCCCCCTGTTCTCTAAAAAAATTTCTGTGGTACTCGAAAGTATTCTGAATACATGAGTTTTCTTATGAAAATACTTTCTTTCCTTTAATGGAAAATGGTGAATTTATTAAAAAGTTTTTAAAAGTAAGAAATGTCCCCAACTTCCTTCTAAGTTAATTCACCTTATAATGCATTCAAACTAAATAGAATTAAATCCAGCCCGGATTTTTACAAGAAAGGTTTCCTTTTTCACCCAAAGTTCTAGAATAAGGAAAGTCATGAGAATGAAAAATTAAATACGCATAATTTAAAACGCTTATATACAATGTTGTGCTATCTGTAGTTATTGCACAGAAAGAAAAGAGCATTTTTTATTCTTTTAATTCTTCAATTTAGTAATTAAGAATTTAACGTAAGAAAGAATGGATTTGATTAGCGTAAAAAAATTTAATCTGTAAAAAACTGTATGCTTACTTAAGGCAAAACTTGTATTTAAAAATATAATAAGAATATAATAAGAAAAAAAAACAGGTCTCAGTATCGAGTTTTCGTAAAAATATTGTAGATTTGCAAAAAATGTTTTGCTGAGAACACGAAACGGCTTTTTTGTAAATCAAATTCAATTTCTTGCTTACGATACTCTTTTCTCAAACTTAATTCACTAAAATATATAGCTGATATGGCTATTTGTAAATTAGCTTATAACTTGCCTAATCAGCAGTAAAACAAACTTTTTGCTGTTGTGGACTCTCACATATCAATTTCAACGAATATCTCCAAGTCTTGAGTCTCGACAGTGAAGAACATTTTTACAGTATTCAAAAAGACTAATAAAAAGAATCTCAGACATGTTGATGTTGCCACTTTTATAAAAGGCTTGGAACATTATTAAAAAATCGCAAATATAGTGTGTGTGTGTGTGTGTGTGTGTGTGTGTGTGTGTGTGTGTGTGTGTGTGTGTGTGTGTGTGTGTGTGTGTGTGTGTGTGTGTGTGTGTGTGTGTGTGTGTGTGTGTGTGTGTGTGTGTGTGTGTGGTCTAGGTGTGAAGGTATTTTGAAACATTTTTGTATTATTACACACTTACACACACATATTTCACTCAATTCAATTTCAAATATTAATGAGAAATAAAATTCTGATTTATGTATCATTTAATATGATTTCTGATCATGATTGGTTTATTGGTGGATTTTTGTTAATTATTTTATATTGAAACTTTTTACACTCAAATTAGTTAAGTACTATTGACTTCCAAATTTTATCTGACAACAGTGCATGGTGATCGACATCATCATTTAAAAAAGTTCCTAAGCCTATTGCACTGAGGTTCATGATCACTTTTCAAAGATGTGATTTTTTGAATTTTTGCCTTTACAATTGTAAAATTTGAATTGATTTTTCATGAAAAACATGGATTAGGGTATGAAGTTTTTAAAGGTTTAAATCTTTAACTGGAAATATTTAATTATGATGTTTTATTGTTTCGAAAAAAATCTTAAATTTTTAATTGGGTAATTTTAATTGGATGTTTTAATGGGATATTTTTAAACGGATAATTTTAAATGGATAAGTTTTAATTGGATAATTTTTATTTGGATAATTTAATAGATGGTTTTTGTTTAAAAATTTTTAGTTGGAAAGTTTTTAAGAGAAGGATATATTTTATAAGTTTGGAAAACAATTGTTTTTGAAAATAATTAGTAATTGAGATATCTCGCCATTCAATTTTTCTTCTTTGTTTATTGCTTCTTTTCTTTAAAATACAAATTCAATTTTGAAGTAATCCATTTTTACCCAACAAGATGCATTGGGGTGGGTTGGTACCATAGAACTAGTTTAACCCTACAATTCAGTCCCCAGTCTGAATATGCATGTTTTGTTTAGTTGGGAATTAAAAATATTCAAATTATTCTTTCGCTTAAATTAGTTCCAAATTTGATTCAATTATTTATTAATCCTTTAGTTTCAAATTTGATTCAATTTCATCTTTTTTACTTAGTTTTATAAATGTGGGTTTTTTTTTGTTGATTTTGGATTTTAATTGTTCTCCTACTTTTAAGTTTTTTAATGATAAATTCATTGCTTTATCTTATATATATATATACACACACAGATATATATATATATATATATATATATATATATATATATATATATATATATATATATATATATACATATATATAAAACCTCAAAATAAAATATCTTAATCTGTCTCGAGAATGTCAACTGTGTTTACTTGTATTCATCTAATTTTCTTATGTCAATGTATCAAATAATTAAATAAATTGATTTTCAATCAGTTAGCTTGAGACCTGTTCATGATTTGATTTTTTGCTCCATTTATTTTATTAGTAAATAATTTATTTTTAATATATAAGGCTAATTTATATCTAAACCAGCTGTTTTATTACATTCCATCGCCATTTTGAATATTCATTTGAAGGAATAATTTAAATATTTCGTAAAATTAATCATTCACGAATTGTTTCTACGATTATCATACAACTGATAGAACTATTGAAAAACTAAATTTTTTAATTAATGATTTTATTAATCTTTCAACTCATTTATTGTATTGTTTATATCTTACAAAAACGTGCTTAATATATTTCTATGAGTAACGCACATGTCAGTACTGCCAATGGTGGGATACATATAATTATTTCAGTGACACAAAAGTTGATTCTTTTGTAGACGTATTAATGCGATATATTTATGTATACAAGTAGGAATATTTACACGAAATTTATACAGATTAATGTGATTTTTCAGTGTTTCCACTTACATTATCTACGCATTTCTGAAACTTCCTTCGTGTTCATTTAAATCCTATTTGCTGTCAGTGATCACAGATCCCACTAGATTGGATAAAATGAAAATGCTCTGGCATCCCATAATTTCACCATTTAATTATGGTTAGTAGTAAGCGCCGTAAACCGCGGGACGGAAGTGACGTCATACTCCCCCCGCCCCCTTTTGGCCGTGTTGGTCTGGATATACTGATAAGGTTATCATGTGTACCTACTGTATCGATAAGGCACCCCACCCCGTTATCTTTGGGATTGTTATTTATGGAGCGATAAGCTCGTTGTGTTGGTATACAAGTGCTATTCTAGATAAAGGAATATAATTGGAATAAATTAATTAAAAGTATTTTTTTTAATCGATACATTAAAAGTATTATTACTGAAGATAAATTAAAAGATTTTTTACACGAATTAGAAGCAATGTATTTTAAATAAATGATTCTCTTTTGCGCGCGAAGTTGGATCGGATATTTGCTTAGTACATTTTTTTTTCGTTTGAATGAATATATTTTAATCTGAATGAATTGGAAGATATTTATTTGATTTCTTCGCATAAGGTTCAGAAACTGGATATTATTATTTTACCCACTTTTTTTTTCGTTTGAATGAATTGAATGAATATATATAATTTTGTCTTACAATCATATTTATTTTGCATGTATATAAGAATTTGAATGTAAAATTATTTATACGGGATTAAGTATTATTTAATTGAAATTTAAAACTTTCGAATATGCGTACATTGTATCGTAACGAAATGATTATTATTTTTACAATTGAAAATAAAACGCTTTTTAAAACACCCTTTTTTAATTTTACCTTCTTGCTCAAACATTATTAATGTATATATCTTAACATTATAATAAAATTCTAACGGATATACTATAAGAAACAATTTTTTATATGAATAGGGAATGAATTTAATATTTTTATCCAATGAATAGTACTATATTTTTGGAAGACTAACACAATCTTATTTAATGTAAGATATTCAATGTTTAAATGATTTTATTACAATTTTTTACTGTAATAATTATTTAATGATTACTTCTCTAATTATTTTTCTGTGACACACACACACACATTTAGCTTTTTCGAAAACTCACTTCTTTAAAGTTTAACAATATTGTTTAATATTCAACAATTTTATTTTTTTTTTACTGTAACAGCTCAAGTTAATTTTTTGTTTCATGTATATATTCTTTTTCTAACAACGTTTAGTTAAATGAGTTAACTGGATAAATTTAGATCGAATTGTTAAGTACAAAAAACCTTAACGTATGAATTAATTACCAGTAAGTTTATTGAAAATATACTGTTGATATTTGAAAACATTTTAGTTTAGAGTTTCTATGTTTCTTATCTCATTTTCTTGACTGTATTTGCATCGAAATTCTAGGAAACATCTGCGTACCGATAAATGCGGTGCCCATAGCCTGTGCCCCCTTATCTAGTGTTTATTGTCAAAGAAGGATTTCATTTCTGAGGGTTATGTTGATTTTTTTAATGGGGGATTTACTGAGGTGAAATATCTTATCACTGTATACAACGAAAGTTTACTGATTTATGGAATCGGGATTTCCAAGGGTTTTGTTGGTTTAACTGTGAGAATGTTTTACTGTAATAATTATTTAATGATTACTTCTTGAATTATTTTTCTGTGACACACACACACATATATATTTAGCTTTTTCGAAAACTCACTTCTTTAAAGTCTAACAATCTTGTTTAATATTCAACATTTTTTTTTTTTTTTATTGTAACAGCTCAAGTTATTTTTTTTTCATGTATGCATTCTTTTTCTAACAACGTTTAGTTGAATGAATTAATAAATTCCTACTAAATTTAGATTGAAATATTTAGTGTAAAAACCCTAAATTAGGAAATAATTACATTGAGCTACAGTAAGGTTATTGAAAATATACTGTTAATATTTGAAAAAACGTTAAGTTAGAATTTTTACAAACAATTCTTTTCTAAACGAATTTTGCATGGATAGGTAAAATAAATATAAGACTTTTTCTTTTTGTAACCAATGAGTTTTGATTATATTATATGAAACTAATAATAAATATGTTGTACTAATCTTATTCAAAACATTACTTTATAAATTTTCTGATGAACAAAAAATTGATTTAAGCTTTGAAAAATAACGATAAATATTAGCTATTTTTCACACAAAATGTATGGTACCGAAATTATTATTATTATTACAACTGAAAAGAAACTGCTTTTAACACAACGATATTGGAATTCACTGTGAACTTTTACCTTCTTATGTAAGCATTATTACTTTATATTTTGTCATTTTAGAAAACTTTGTAAGGAATGCACTATTCTACCCGAGATGGTTTTTTTTAAAACTTTGCCATACAATTTCTGAATATCTGAATATTTTACTATTTAGATGTATTATATTATTTTTACTATATTCTTCTTATTTTTTTTTAGGGAAAAAAACATTTACAAGTTTCCACACTTGTATTATTCATTCTATAAGACTTAAAATGAGTGTTAATGATGAGCAAGTTAATACATTTTCTAAATCGAAAATAAATTTAATAATCGAAGTCAGACTATATAATTTAAGGTTACATTTTTTTTTTTTTTGACTTATTAAAAATTTTAACATCCTTCTGAAAAATTTATATGAAAATTACTAGTTCATGCTGTCTATTACGTATATGACGATGTGAATTCTTTCTTTTTGCAATTTTTCTTGGCTCTTGAGCTAACTATCCAAAAAAAAAAAAAATGGATTTAATATGAAAACATCAAACTCTAGTATTTTTGTCAAATAATAAATATTTTTTCTTATAATGTTAATACAGCTAACCATCAAGTTAGATTTTTTTTCTAGCAATAATTTTTCTGTGAACCCTGAACGAAGAAACCCTATGAAATCCCTGCTTATTCAAGTTATCGCTTTGTACAATACATATTTGTACAGAGAATTCCTAAGTCTGGCCCGACGTATTGTAATCTTACTGGAATGTTATCTACATATGAACGAGCGAGTTTTGTTTATATTCAAGATAAATTAAAAGTTTTTGCACAACTTAAAATAAATATAGTAAATACAATCTGAATAAATTGAAATAAAAATTTAATACTGGGTTCTTTTTCTTATACGTAAAGTAGCGGGATCGGATATTACTTAGTTTAATTAAATGCATTAATTGAATTAATATATTCTGAGTAAATTAGTTTGTTTTTGTTTAATTTAGATCATCTTAAAATATAGAATAATTGCATTTATAAACAATTAGTTTATAGAAAAATTACTTATAATATTGATGATTTTGAATATCTATTTAGAGTTTCTAAGCAAATTTTGCATGAATAGGAAAATAATTTTAAGTCATATTGTTATTCATTGAATTTGACTACATTCTTTGAAATTAACAAGCTTATACTCAACATTTTTGCTAACATTTGCATCTATATTTTTAGTGATGTATAGAAAAATTGATTCTAACTTTGAACAATGATAATATATATTAGCTATTTTTTTTTTTTTTTTGCGTAAAATGTATGGTAACAGAATGATTATTTTTGAAACTGCCTTTAACTCAAAACTTTCGAAAGTTGGTGCTAACTTTACCTGAACATTATTAAAATCACTGTAATAATTATACTATTTTTCTATAAGATTTTTTTTTGTTGCACTTTATATTACATTTTCTTTATATTTTGCAGTTTAGATATATTACATAGATTTTATATAGATACTTTTTTCGCTATTATTATTTTTATTCATTTACTTAATTATATTTAGTTTTATTCAATGAATAATTTAGTAATGTGAGAAATGTTGAATTGTAACTTACTATCATGACGACACATGCTATCTTATCTTTGGATTCTGAAGACATATTGAGTTAAAATTTCTTAATTATGGGTAAACGTTGAAGGAGATATGAGAACACGTGAGAAACTTTGATTTGTTTTCTAGGAATGCTGTTCAGTATTCTTAAAAAGAATGATATTAATAGGGCAGAAAACATCCGATTTCTATTCTTATGCATTTAATACTATTATATATGCAAGCAGAAAATTTTGAAGTATACATTAGAATTCAAATAAATAACTTACAATGTAATATTTTAACTATGTGTAACAAAATATGATGATTAATTTTCGTTGAATAATACTAATTACAATTTTTGTAACATTTATTTATTACGATTTTATTAGAGAAAAATCGTTATTTAACCAAAACACATAATTTTTAAAAGACAACAATTCATATTTCTACGATCTCTTTTGATAAAATTAACATATTCTTAAAAAAAAAAAAAAAATCTCTAACAGTACTATCAAACTAGTAAGTAATGCACTTTCGGCTTGTAGGTAAAAATGGTTTCTGCTCTATTCGAAGTACACTATTGTATGGCTATAAAATTATAGATGGGTTTTCTTTTAAGTTGTTAAGTAAATATAATTTGTTCTTGAATTTGTTGGAAATATATTTTTGAAAACTTTTTTCATATTTATCGTTT
>BMAW01099798.1:0-15218 GCA_019974015.1 Nephila pilipes | reverse complement strand
CATCATTTTATTAGTTATTTGTATCTAATTCTACATCATTTTATTAGTTATTTGTATCTAATTCTACATCATTTTATTATTTATTTATATCTTATTCTACATCATTTCATCAACTAGCTTATTTAGAAGTATGTTATTTTGAATTGTTATATATCTTCTTCATAAACATATGTCATCCTCATTCCTTAACATCTTCCATATAAAATACCAAAGTTTTATACTTTTATCCACATTAAAAATTTTATTACGTTTCTTGTGTAAGAAATATTTGTATTTTATAATACATACGGTATATGAAACAGACTTTAAGACTCATTTTAAGAAAACACTAAAAAATATACTTTCGTCGATTTATAAAACATATTTAAAATAATCCAACACTATAATATAACTCATAAGATTACTGCGAATTATTTTGCTTCTGAATTTTATTTTTAATTCTAACTACTTTAGAGTCATTCCGATTATCTTATCTGCCATTGTTGTTGTCAATATTTCACAGTGCTTTTATAATACAATATAGAGATTTCCCTCCTATTTCTTTTAACACCTTTAATATAATTTGAACACAATCGCTGAAGAATATTTCTACATCCATAAGATATATTTTCATTGTTTTTATACTCAGAAGGTTTGTTTTATGTAAACATTCACATATGCAATGGAGGAAGCTTTATTAGGATTTTGAGTTTTGCCGTGCATACACCTCTCTATTAGTTTTTATCATTTAAAAGTTTTTAAACATACACTAATTGGAAAGGAGAACAGATTAAGGAAGTGAATGTTTGTGTAAATAAGTATTTCCCACCAATAAGGCTTTATTACACTCACACAAAGTGTATCCAAGCTAGATAGACATAATTCATGGTGTGTGTTAGCAAACGTTCATAGTTTATGAAAGTAAAATTACCACACAACTTTAATATCATCACATATAGATCGGATTATGTTTCGACGAATAGCCAAACTATAGAATCTCTATAAAAGCAAACTTAAGGAATCTGTTTTTCTTCCACGGCAGTGATGCTTTTGTCATCAAAAAGGTTCGGAGATTTCATGTTATCCCTCAATGCTCTCCATTTACCACCCATTTTTTTCTGCTCATGTCCAATAATTTCTAATTTTTTCCTTTCCTCATCATCTTAGGAGATTTTTGTTTTATATAGTGTGGGACAAAAGATTCCATCCCTCATTCTCTCTCTCTCTCTGTGTGTGTGTGTGTGTGTGAATCACACCATCACCAACGTAATTCATGGATCTGATATTACGTGGTTTTTCAGAACAGTGAAATATTTTTAGAATGATATCTGACTCCATTTTACCTCTAAAACATTCGAAGTTTTTTTCATAGGTATAGATCTTTTTGCCCTTACTTTTTTCATTTAAAACTGTATTTGCTGAGGCATTTAAATTCTAAAATTTTTTTAGTCCCTGGAGACGTTCAAGATATGACTGTTCAAAGATGTTTGACTGTGTTTCTGCCAGCTACCATCAGAAGCTGCTTGATATCTATGTTCCAATTGTTGTTACTCACCGTTTGTCTTAAAGCGTTTCTCACTAATTCATTATCTACGCAAGAGTACATCATTACGCCATTGAAATTTTGCATATGGTGTGGTAAATTAATCACTGCACAAAATCATAGCATAAATGCTTCCAGTTGCTATGCAGCGTATACTATAACACATCGATCAATAACTCCCGAGTCTAACATTGAAAACAACATTTTTTTTGCAAATTTTTTTTAATTCATCAACATAACACCTTTTGTTAATCACCTTTTAGGGTGATACAATCGTTCCAACGCTTTTCGAAATCTTTCCCCCCCAATTTTTTCCCCCGCAAGAAATCTTTTTTTGTTGCGAGTAAATAGCGATAAACAGCTTTCTGAATCATCGACTCGTTGCTGTTTTTGTTCCATCGAAAGCAATCGCGGCACCCACTTGGAAAAAACCTTTTCCACTTCACTTCAAAAAACCTTTTTCAGTAAATACACTTCCATATGATATCTGTGTCATCTCAGCCATCTCACGGAGCTTCTTTTTACGATCTTTCATTATAATTTTTGTCACTACACTCACATTTTCCTGTGTAACGGCTTCCACAGGTCTACCCGAGCGTTCCGCGTCATGTGTGTCGGTACGACCACGTTTAAACTCGGCAAACCACCGACAAATCGTTGCTTTTGATGGACAAGAGTCCGGGTAACATTTTTCAATCCATTGTTTCGCTTGCACGGTGTTTTAACCCATTAAAAAACAATGTTTTATCAGAACACGAAACTCGGTTTTTTCCATTTTTTAAACAAACTACAAAACAACTTTACTCCAACCTCGATAACTCAGCTGTTTCTGGTCCGATCGACTTAAAATTTTGACACGTTTCAAGCAAAGGTTAGTACTCTAGAAAGACCTGGTTACTGGTTTACTACGAGCGCCATCTCTGGGTTAGTCTCGGGAGTTATTGATTGATGTGTTAGATCAATCTAATGTTTATATAATAAAATCCATTTAACATATTAGATATCATTGAGCTAGTAGTTTGTCCACAAGAAAGACACTGTAACATTTAATTTTTACGTAATCCTCTGCAAATTCTGAAATTTTGACGAATGATAAGTGAATTTAATTTACTTTAGTATTTACATTTAGCGATAATAATTAGTAATTGAGAAATTATATTCAATTGAATAATAACAATCACAATTTTTTGATCATCAAAAGAACATCATTTAAAGTTTTTGCAGATATTTTTATTTTCTTTCGCGAAGTATAGGCACTATCTATCGATATCCATTATTTCTTCAAATAGATTGTGCTGTTCAGGTAACCTAGTCATGTAGCGGGGCAGATGCACGTTACACCTGTGAAGGTTCTAATTCCTATACTTCGCATGAAGTGGAAATTTTCAGGAGTTAGGTGCTAGTTCTGTTGTCGTGCTCGTGAATTGACTGATATTCAAAATTACGATTAGCGTTGGCAAGCACACTCGAGTTGCTTCGAAGTACGAATTTAATAAACAATCTCATCACTTCACTGTTTAGGTATTAAATAAAACCAACGTTCCAAAACGATTTTATATGCGTATGTATAAAAAAAATGACGAAAATCTAGAATTAATGAAAAAATAATCAAATAAATGGGCTGTAACGTAAATAAATTTTCGAAACCCAGACAATAACAGGTGTACAATAACATGTAAACACAAATATTCTAATACAATTAAAGTCACATGTAATGGAATATGATAAAATGAAACTTAAAACTCTAAAATTAATTTTAAAAGCAGAGGAAATAATGCATTTCAAATTTGTGTCACAAAAATGCGTTACGCCTGCGTTTAAAAAAAAACGGGCGTTAAAATTCAATTTTAGAGCTCCTATTTGAGCAATTGTTATAAATGTTGCATCAATGCATTCAGGAAAGTATCCCTAATTTTTTAAAAGTAAAATCGAAAAATGCAAAATTTGAAGCATTTTCATGTCTCAGTTACTTTAAAAAATATCATATCGAAAACTTTGAAGTTGTAATTCAAACATATTTGCATATGCTTTGGTAAAAGAAAGGAGATTTCTTGGAAGAAGTAGAAAAAAATATAAAATCATAATAATGAACTTCAGTGTTATTAAAGACATAATAAATGCTCTAATTGTTGTTTCTTTTCAATAAATTTATCATAAATAATTAAATAATAAGTACTATATTAATAAATTTATCATAAATAATTAAATAATAAGTACTATATTAATGCACAGAAAAGTCAATGAAGGAAATGTCATTTTACTTCATGGAAATGAAAATAAATACTTAACACACAAAAACTGTTACAGGACTGAAGTGCCACATTGTGATGGAAAAAAATCTAAGCTTTCATCTCTCCATGAAAAAGAACTCTTTTTAAGGCAGAAAAAATCATTAGACTTTATAAAAATGAGTAGATAAAGTATTAATTTAAGAAAGGAATGAAATACGAAATCAACGACGAAATATTTTTTCATCTCTTATTAGCATATTTTCCCCCAATACACTCTAGTGATAAAGAAAGACTTCAGAAAGTGCTAGAAAACAACAACAATGGAATGTCATTTATTCCCTGGGGCTTCGTGTTCGAGAACAGAATAAATGTTTCATATTTCGAGAGCTTGGAAAAAAACATAGAATTTTGTAAGAATTTCTAACATTAGTTTAGTTGCATTTATTCCTTCCCAGTCCTTTGGGGAATAAGTTGCAATTAGGTTTTTCCTTAGAGAGTTATTTGTCTCCTAGGATGTGTATAGATATGACAACTTTTAGATTCTTTTGGGAATTGAGAGAGACTCCGTGAGGTATCCTGTGTGATTACTCGAAACGTGCAACGTTGAAATAACATTCGCTTACAAGAGAAAGAAATTTAGTCTGCTGATTATTTGCTAAAGATATTAACACCACGAAATTGAATTATGGATAAAAAAAGAATTTTTTGAAAAGAAACCCTTTTGTCAATGATTTTACATTCACTTCAAACATAATCTTGGTATTATAAGCATATTTTCTTAGGGTGTTTTGGGAGGGGGAGGAATTGCGAACAGTGACTGCATTTTTAACAAAAAAAATATTTCAAAGAAATTACTCGTATAATTCTCTAGAGTAAGTTTAATTATTTTTTATTGTCAGAGATTTTTGAAAATAAACTGTGATATTTTGTTAAAACGTATCATTTTTTAAGTAATAAAGTGGTTTTCATGTATATTATGGAAAAATGATCTAAAAAGAATAACATCCTTCACTAATTTCTACTACGTATTGTGCAAATTTTGGTGCGTATTGAGTAAAATTTATTTAATTTTAAACATTGTTTTACTCATTAAAAATTTTTCTCACATTAAATATACTTTAGGCATATTAAATACACTTTAATTTCGACTCTCTTCATGCCTAAAGTATATTCAACATATATACCAATGTATTTTAATTTTTTTTATTTTTCTCCAAAATTATACATACATATATATATATATATTCTAACAAAAGGAAACCATATTTTGGGACGTTTTAACTTATTTAGGAAACCAAAATAGCTAATATGAGTTATTACTGAATTACATTTATTATTTTACCCATTCAAAAAATGTTCTGATAGAAAAAATAATTGTAAGAGGGCAATTTGTAGGAACAGAGATGAAAAATCGAATTTTCTTCAGAAAATCAATATTGAAGATTTTTTTTCATCTTTCATGTATTTTAAGACATGTGTGATTTAACTTAAACACAAAATTTTAATATAAGATAATTCCATGAAATTAAACGTATATTATAAATCAAACAAAAGACATTTTTGTAACTTTCATGAATTTTAAAAATAAAAAAATACTATATATCCTAAGCGCAAAGTTGAAAAATCATTATATTTTTCAGTAGATACTTTAATTATCTAAGAAGTATTATTAATTATTTTTTTACGTTTTACAATGGTCGAATTTCTTAAAAAAGATTATAGAAATTCTGTACATCATTTTTACCTATAGGTAGATTGTAAATTTGTTCTAAATGGTTATTTTAAGTAATAGACTCCAGCACATTAATTCCTGTCTGATAAGAGGTTCCAATAAGCTATTACTCTCAAATTATAAGTTCCACTATTTTATTACTTTCAGAATATACATTAATGTATCCTAACACGTTTTTCGATGTGCTATATTATAATATTAATTTCAAAATATATTCAACTAAATTATTTTTGTTTTACAATTCCAATATCTCATTAGTTCTGGATTATTTTCTACTACTATACTACTAATTGTTACATAAAAATTTTCAAATTTGAATTCCTCAAGTGGTATTAAAAACATTTTATGTTAAGCATTATAAGAAGTGACAAAATTAATAGATTTTAGTATGGTATATATTACAGACCAAAAGGTTTCAAATATGTAACAGTATTATTTATCCTATTACGTGAAATAACGCCCATTCGAAGTAGTTAGTATAAAACAAATTTTTATCTCTTTTTCTATAATATTAAAAGCCTTATTCAATTAATTCTCGTGATGTTTTTTCTCCCCCATTGAATAATTTACCTATATTTGTACGTATTTAAATGTTTAGTTAATGTGATTTATCTCTCTCTTGAGAAAATACACTGAACTAATTATGTTAAAAAAGTGTGATTTATTCCTTATAAGCATTGCTTTATATACACTGGCGTTCAAAATTAAGAGAACTTGCATATTTTGTAGAATTTCATGAAAAGAATTGATGGAAATATAAAAATATAGTTTCAGAACAAAGATGCAAATCTTGTACGTCGAATATCTAAGCGTATACGTGTATAGGGGCTGCACAAGTCGAAAAAAAAAGATTTATAAGCACGCATGCTAAGATTTCGTACTCTAGTGCATTTCGCCGAATTTCTAGATGTTTATTTCCAGCACTCCCTTAAATTAAAATTCTTACCGTAAAATTGAGTAACGTTTAGATGATGGAATGAGGTTGCTAATTGTGGGTAGGCTAGAATCAGGTCTCAAATCCAGATTTGCAGAGAATTCGATTTAACGCCCAGCGTTGGGTCAAACTTATGGAAACAATTTAAGGAAACTTCATTCGTCGAGAGAATACTTGGGCAAGGTCGTCCAAGAGCCACAACGGCCAGAGAAGATCCGTATTTATCCATAACAACAAGGCGTATTAGGGATGCTAGAGCTTCTTAGGCTCAGGCTCTTATAAGCATTGCTTCATATACACTAGTGTTCAAAATTAAGAGAACTTGCATATTTTGTAGAATTTCATGAAAAGAATTGAATGAAATGTAAAAATACTGTTTCGAAACAAATATGCAAATCTTTACGTCGAATATGTAAGCGTATACGTGTATGAGGGCAGAACTAGTCAAAAAGCAGGATTTATAAGAGCGCGTGCCAAAATCCGCATTTCATTCGGTAGCGAATTTTGAACGAATCTCTTGAAGTCTATTTGCAGCAACTGCTTAAATTAAAATTCAGACATTCAAAGTGAGTAATGACCAACGTTTAGATGATGGAATGAGGTGGTAAATTGTGGGTAGGCTAGAATCAGGCCAGTCTCAAATCCAGATTTGAAGAGAGTTCGATTTAACGCCCACTGTCTTGTCCAACATATGGAAACAGTTTAAGGACACCGGATCCGTCGAGAGAAAGCCTGGATAAAGCCATCCGAGAGTCTTGATGACCAGAGAAGAAAACCATTTGTCTATTACAGCAAGGCATTCTACTTTATGCTACAGTTTCTCAGGTCTTTCATGAGGTGTATGCAGCCACAATAACCCGGGTTTCCTGGGTGACTGTTTCCAGAATTCTTTGTGAGAGAGGGCTGTTTGAAAGCAGGCCTGTTGATTGCACCCCATTCAGTTCTGCGAACAAGAGAGTCAGTTTAAAATGATACAGAGATCATACAGATTGGAGCATGAATCAACGGGGGACCGTTCTTTTTACTGACTTATCCCGGTTCTGCCTAACCAGTGATTTCATCCATTCTTTGATATGAAGAAAACCAGGAACCGCTACGTGCCCTCCAGTGTTCTAGAAATCTAAAATTACGGCAGCGGAGGCTTGATGGTCTGAAAAAGCATCATTCTGGATGGCCGAACATACCTCCATGTCTTTGAAAGAGGCATTGCAACTCCTAAGAGGTATAGGGAAGATGCCTGTGTTATCACTTTTAGGGTTACAGTT
Source organism: Nephila pilipes (assembly GCA_019974015.1). Lineage (NCBI taxonomy): Eukaryota > Metazoa > Arthropoda > Arachnida > Araneae > Nephilidae > Nephila > Nephila pilipes. Next base: position 7,534 of record BMAW01099798.1, on the reverse strand, counting down.
GGTCCTGATTTCCTTTTACTGGATGACATTTAGAAGTGACATAGAGTTCAGCTGATCATTCGCCCGACGTATTGACCAGCCAGATCCCCAGACTTAAATCCTATAGAGCATGCCTGGGGTGTTCTTGGAAGTGCAAATGTGATTCGCGAGCCCCTTTCGAGAATCATCCAAGACCTGAAAACAGCGTTGCTGTACGAGTGGGACCAATTGCCCCAGGAACTCAAATACTCCCTTATTTCCTGCATGAAATCACGTTGTTAGGCCTATATATCTTTAAGAGAGGACCATAACCCCTATTAAGCCATTTTTTGTTCTATTCTGCAACTGCTGTTTCATACCTTACGACTCCAATGAGTGTTACGCACGATCATGAATGTGTATTATAACTGTCGAATGGTTATTTTTTTTTATTGAATCAACGCTATGCGCACACCAAATTTCATTACAAAATGTCCTGTAGTTCTAGAGATAATCGACCAAATCTGAAAATTCCCTTAATTTTGAAAACTCGTGTAGTAAAAGGATTCATTCTTCAGTTGACTCTTATATAGTTCATTTAAATTATAATTATTACTCTCAGCAATTCATTTAAATTACATATATCCTATATTAAGCAATGCAGTTACAATAATATTTTTACGAAATATCAGGCTCTTAGCTCCATAATAAAGAGTTAATGAAAAATGAAATTAAACTTAATTTATTTTAAAAAATTCTGTTAGCTTCACTTGTAAATCTTTAATAGAAAGATCAAGAGCAAATAAAAACAACATGCATATATATATATAGATGTGTGTGTTAATGTTATCAAATATTTGTTATTTGGAAGCATGTAACATGGAAAATAATTTTTTCCTAAAGTATGTTTACGTTTAAATCATAAAAATCATTTTAATTTTTTTAAATCTTTTCATTTCTTTCAACGTAAGTTTAAAATGCTTAAAATTATTTCAACGTATTGATACACCTGCAAAACAAACTTTTGGACAAGATGTCGATTTTTTTTATTTCATATTACACCTCAATATTTTATCTTTAAAATTCTATTTCTTATTTTGAAGTTGAGTAACAGCTGTTTTAATATTACGCGAGTATTTGTTAATGAGTTTCTCAGATTGGAGTGAAAAGCTCTAAGAAAGGATATTTTTCATTACATCAAAACACAATATTTCAAAATGCAATTTCATATATGTGTTTCTCAAATACTTATACATAGAATTGCCTATTTTTTAATTTTAAGTTTTCTAATTTGAGGTAATAAATATATGTCCCTTATTATAAATGATTAACTATACAATTGATTTATACCATAAAAATAGAGTCAATTATTCACTTCGCAATGATTAACATTAACATTTTAACCGGAATATTTTATCACATAAAAATGAATGATGTAAGGAAATTTTTTTATCAAATTTTTTCCTCCTTTTAAATAAAATTCTATAATAGAACTATATGTGATAATTAACAAATAGGTACCCAGTATCTACCTATTTTTGTAAAAATACAATTCTGCAAATTTTGATGGTACATAATATATATATATATATAATTAAAAATTCTATAAAACCAATCGATATTTTTACTTTCGCTAGATTTCTTGAGTGATGATAAGAAGTTTTGCACTTAGATTTTTACTTTTTTTTATTATTAACTTTGCTTTTTTTTCTTAGACTCTATCAACGGAAAATGTACGGAATGAGAGTTCTGGTTTATGTGCTCCAACATGCAACAAAATCAAATATTCAATTTAAACAAAATTGAAAATTACGACAAAGAATAATCAATGATATCTTCTGCTAAAAAACAAATAAAAGTTTTAGAATGTTGGGACATAAAAAGATTACATTTCGCACTCCTAGGTTAAATAATGTAATTCTTCATTTTTTATGGTACTTTTTTCTATTGTCTTTAGAGGATTTACAAAGATTGCATTGTAAATCTTGTTAGCCGATATTGAAGAAAATTGACTTGTATTCTTTGTTTGTTTGTTTACTTAACAAGATTGAATTTTTATCTCCTCTGAATTGAGTTATATATTTCTTTTTATTCTAGTAAAACTCGTTGCCTCGAATCAGTGTTCACTGTTGATAAAATCCTAATAAAATGACATGTCGATAAAGTTGTAGGTAATTTATTTTTTAAAAAAATTGCAAAAAATGAATGTTAATCATGCAAATTAGAATACAATCTGCATATTAAAATACTTTTTTGATGAAGTCCTATGTTTTGTCAGTAGTAAAGAAAACAAACTACGTCGTGAAGAAAATTAGTTTTCCTGATATTATCCATTATTTTTTTTACAATAAGAAGTTATTATAAAAATAAATTCTAAAAGCTTGTTTCATTTCTCTTTTTAAGTATGCAATTATTTAATATTCCTTCCAAAATGTCCAACAAAAATCTAATTTTTTTTTTCATATGGTTGAAACACTTTTCCTTTCAAAAACATATGGAAGAGAGACAAAACGAAAACAAAACACGAGATATAAATGTTTGTTCTCATGTCGAATAAAATAAAATTACTTATTAAATTATTTTTCTGTGTCAAAAAGCTCTAAAAAATCTCATATTAAGAGAAAAAAAGTACTTATATCACTATCTTATTATTTTTATAAAGTATGATGTTTTTATTATTAAGGTGAAACCAAGGGTCTGTAAACATCTTTCTTATAATACTTCGTTGATATAGAGAAGTTCAAAGTTCTTTCAACAAGTTGAAAAAACGAATAAAAATTTCTTATAATAATAGAGTAACTTATTATTTTTTACACGTTTTATCGACACTTAATACTACTGAAAAGTACATAACATATAAAAAGTAGATTTTTCGTTTCAATATTATGTTACAATATAGCAAAATCTTATTAGATAAAGCTGTATTGTAACATAATATTGCAGGGCAAATAACTTTTTTAAACTAACGTTGCCACGAAAATTATACAGATCAAAGTACTCCCTCTTATCCTAATCATGGAATAATTTTGTTGTTGCTTCGTGAGGATGGATTTTGTTTCTGAGTGTTCCGAGAAGTTGAAGTGCTATTGGTTGGTTGGAGTTTAGGGCCCCGATTCCTCGTGTGATACATTGTGCCAGACTCAATTTTCGATATTTAAATTTTTTTTATTTAAAACTTCTTCAAATTTCAATCTAAGAAAGGAGAATGAAAAAGAGTTTTCTAAAACAAAATTATATGAATGGGTAAAACCAATGTTATTGAAATAGTGAAAGATATTTGGTTTGGGAATTTTCTCGTCCTACTGCATTAAAGATGGTGTATGAGATTTAGAATGCTTAAAACGAACACATGCATATGCAGAACAATCAATCTTATTGTGTTTCATGGTAACAACACAAACACAATGATCATACATAAAAATCGAATGGGATTAGTCTTTGCTACAGAAAAATAGGCAAATTTTTGAACCTTTCTTTTTGCAAAAAGAAATAAACGTGGGTGATTCAAATTTAAATTGCAAAGATTGTACCAATAGTTGGATGAAATATTCGCTTGTATTTGGAGGAATATATCATCCAGAATACATTTCAGAGATAGTGAATATGTTGTTCAATAAGGAGAATGGAACCAGAACAGAAACTGACAGGTTTCTATAAAGACTTATAAATTGACAAAAGCGCTACATCAAAAATCAAGAAATGGTTCAAAGACACATGTAATGTGCACTGACAACCAGATTAAGGTTGAAAAATTGACCAACTGGATGCTTCATAAATTTATCTATTTTTTGAAGTGGGAATCTTTATTGACCAACTGGATGCTTCATAAATTTATCTATTTTTTGAAATGGGGATTTTTGGATTAAATTTGAAAGATTCTATGTAATTTTGAAGTAATCATAGTTATAAAGATATGTTTCTGTTTTAAATCTGTAGCTAAGTTCAATTAGGAGAACAAATAACCAGATAGATATTAAATGAAATGTTCTTAAAGGTGAATGATAATATAAGTTGGTTGGTTACTGATTAAAGCACACATGTTTTTACCGGAAATGGCTTTTAGTATTTGAGTTTTTCTTGTGTTATTTTTGTAATGCCCCAAAGAGTGTTATATCCATTGAAAGGCCGGAGTAAAGTAAAAGACACGGGAAATCGATTGATATGGCTGCTGAGAGATATGCATGGAGTCAATGTGGTTATTTGAAGGCAAACATAAAGTACGCACTATTATTAAGGTATGAATGTGCCTTCTGACAGCATTGTTTTCAAGCGTGGTTTGCAAAAGGTTTTGAGTGACCGGAAAGCTTGGATGTCAACAAATGTCACCCTCCCTCGTGGTTTGGGTAATATTGTCTTTTCAAAATATACTATAATGATGAATGTTGGAGACAACTTTATAGGTTAAGTTTTCTGGAAAGCAACTGAATTGGAGTTGTATCTGTTGGATAAATCCCTTAATTCTTCTATTTCATTTCTGTATTCCCTACAATTCCAGAAAATCAAGAAGATCATGAGAAAATTAGGAAGAATAAAAAAAAAAGCTCTCCAATTTTGAGATGATTCCGAAGAATCATCACCCGTGAACATTTTGTCTTTGTCGGAGAAGTAAATTTTCTATTCGTCTACTTCATTAGATTTTAAATTTGCAATTAACAATTTTTACTGTTTTTTTTTTATTAAATTGGACTTGGCAGTCGTAGGTGAATTTTTTCTAGCTATGTGTAGTTTTTATTCTGATATTGTTTCTGGTGTGTTCTATATTTGTTCATTTCCAAGGATACCACTTTTCGAGAGTAAAAATGATTGATTGTATTTTTTTGTACTATATGTGCATTGAGTTTTGTTTGATAACAATTTGATTTTGTGTTTTCGGAAGATGAAGAAGGAGTTATAATTGGAGTTTGAAAATTTCCTTGTAGATTAATTGGATACATAAATCAAAGACCGCCAAAACGCCAAACTGAGAACTTTTGTTTCTATTGTTCTCGTTTGGGTACTAGTATTTTTGTTTTGGAGGGTTTAGAAACACTCAGGCAGAGTTATTGATTCTAAATACAGCTGCATGATATAAACCAATTGTTGGCGAACATTCCTTTACAATTTTTTGAATTTCAAGGAGTGAAATATTTTGATTTATTTCAATTGTTTGTGTTTCATATTCGGTGATGTACCGAGAGCATTTGAGGACAGATAGGCCCCGAACTACAATTCCAGGTTTCGTGCCCTACGCTGAAGCATTGGACACAGGTTTACTGACACGGCAGACTGTAAAGAAATGACCTAAATTTTGACATTTGAAACAGCGCAAATTGTTGGGCATTCATGGGCAAAATGGATATTTCAGGTATGTCTTATTGACCGATTTGGGAAGAGTGGAATTACTAAAATTGAGGATAAAATGTTTTATTGGTATTATTCGACAATTGTGACGGATTGTTATTCGTCGGACAATAGAAACATTTTGATGTTTTAAAATATCGCCACTCTAATAATATATATATATATATATATATATATTGACAAAAAAAGAGGCGTAAAGAAATATGGAGAGGGAGTTACCTAAATTGGTGCCCGTATTTTCTTAAACGTGAATAGTATTTGCCCCTGTTCATCACAGGGCACTTTTATTAAAATATTGGCAGTATTTTGTTTTTTAATAATTTTTATTTCTCCCACAATTTCTAATAATGTCTTATGATTTAGGATTACAGAGACAACCTTTAAGACCATTCCTTTTTATTTATTTTAAAAATAAATTATTTATGTTATTCAATTATTAAAATTTTTTTCTTTTCTTTTCTGTTTTATTTATATAATTTGCCATTTGTTGCTTCAACTCCATAGATATAGAGAAGGTTGATGAATTTAGGCTTCCATCAAAACACGAAGAAAATTTGAGATCCATAGTCTTAAATGTTTACTTCGGAGCGCCTCCACCTATGAAGGAACCTTACAAGGGAAGGAGAACCACTGGTCATCTGGCAAATATCAGGAACACCACTTATGTCAAAGGTAGTATTGATGTATAATAATATAGCTTCGTAGTATAGGATTGGTCTGCTCATACGAGGCTGTTCTAACTGACTTAATGACTCCAAAGTAATGTCTTAAGGCTTCTAAGAGCACCCTTCATATAAAGTTGCGAGCCGATTGACAAGAAAAGACTCACTCCTCCTACCCGTACACAGAGAGGCATAGTTCAAAGGGAGCGCAGCAGGATCGCCGGATTCCACGTTCCCGACACAGGTCACCAAACAAGGTAAACTGCAGCTCAGGTTAAAAACCGTGAATTGAATTTAATGTTAAAAAATATTAGCTTTAGTTTACAGAATTATTATAAAAAGATCAATAAATCAGCAGAATAAACTTTACTTGGATATCTCGGTTATTTCTTAGTAATAATTAAAACTTTACGATACATCTCGTATTAGTTGCTCATAATAATTACTTAAGTCTTTAAGTACTAACTAATTTGCGTATATAAACAGATTCATAGGTAAAACGTTTCAACAACATATTTTATTTGCGAAATACAATAGAAGTATGCTTTCAGTAAATGTGTTGAAAATAATATTATTACTTTTATTTATAAAAATGCTACGAATGACATTAAAAATAAAATTACCGAATAAATATCTCAGATCTGTATTTATTTCATTATATTAACGAGCAAATATGAAAAAAAACAACTTTTGAATATTTTAGATTTGTATTTTTCCCCTAAGCCAATCTTTCAGAGTGGATTTGATAGAAAAGATGTGTAAGAAATGTCAGTGTATTTAGTGTTAATGTAATAGTAAAGACAAAGATTTTGCCAATATTCGAGTATGGAATATTTACTGAAAATTGTCGAATGATGTAAAAAATAATTCATAGGAAGTAAAGGATATGGTTTTATTTTAAATAAAATTAGGACCTACTTGTAATGAATCAAACGATTTTTGTAAAAAATTTCAGTGTATTTAGTGTTAATGTAATAGTAAGATTTTTGCCAATATTCGGGTATGGAATATTTACCGAAAAATATCGAATGATGTAAAAATTCATTCATAGGAAGAAAAGGATCTGGTTTTATTTTAAATAAAATTAGGACCTACTTGTAATGAATCAAACGATTTTTTTTTTCATTCACTAAATTTCAATTTCCCGAGATCTTTCCACGTTTATCAATTAAGAAAATATTTAAAATAATGCAAAATAAAAATTTCAATTTTTTGTGTACTTAAACAAGAAATATTGTTCATATAAATAACGATTATAATGTATGTGTAATGATGATTTAGCATTATTAATTGTAGCAGCAACTCTGCATTTTTGATAAAAACATTTCAAATGTACGAACATTAGAAAAAATTCAGAAATAACTTCAATACGCATATTGCATTCTAAAGCATATGATTAACTTTCATTCTTTACTTGAAAATATCATAAGCTAAATTAACAGATATTTTCATTTTTCTCGAATTATTTTCTTATGGGTTTTATTTAACTTAAATATTGATTTAATTTTCTTTTCAAAACATGATGTATGTAAATGCAAATTTATCCCTGTCTATTTTGATTAAAAAACAATAAA
>BMAW01099797.1:0-10031 GCA_019974015.1 Nephila pilipes | reverse complement strand
ATATATATATATATATATATATATATATATATATATATATATGGCTTTTATACAGATATGATGCGCATCCCAATAGGTATTAATTACATGTGTTTTTTAGATAAAAATAATCTTATTCAGTCAAGATATTTAAGTGTTCATTATTAAATAACCTGAAAGTAGAGAGAAAATGTCGGAATTCAAAATGGGAATAAAACAACGCTTTTCAAAATTTATGAAAGTTAAAGGAAGTTTAATTTATTTGCTATCCTGTTCACGATTATATTAAATCTAATTGCATTCCTATTTAGAATTATATATTAGATTTATTAGTACTTCTATTCAGAGAAATATTTGATAAATTTGTAATAATATTTAAGATGGTATTTAATCCATTTACAATCTTGTTGAAGATGACATTTAAACTATTTACTTTCCTATTGAGGATGATAGGTAATCTATTTGCAATAATCTTTAGGATGGTATTTCACATTCAAATCATTCCAAACTGATTTCAGTAACTTATGCATGCATTTTATCTAAATAAATATAAGAATTATATGCAGTTATGTCATATAGCAATGATTCAGTTGTATTATAATAAAAATAATTACAGGACTCACTTTACATTAGAACACGTTAGGATTTTTCAAATGTCTAAATAAATCATTGTTGAGTTAAACAAATCTGTAAAAAAACATCTATTTTTCATTTAGTAAAAGGAAAAGATCGGTAAACGCTTCATTTCGAAAAAGGAAAAAAAAAAGTATTTAAAGTATCCGAACACAAAGAAAATTATTTAACTAGAATGTTTTCCCATTGTCATGGCCTATAAAGAAGTGAAGAAAGTATTGCATTCGTTTTATTATTATGCACGATATTAGAGACAGAAAAAGACGAATGAACAAAGGATACAAAATAAGAAGGATCTCATCTAACATTTTTGGCTATAATCCCACCCCGTATCCTTGTTACGAAGGTCAAAGAGCCGTCTGCGAATGGCATTGCGTCCAGCAAAACACCAATCATCCGTCGAACAAAGTGAACGCATTAGTTTGGTTCGTATCTAGAATTTGAAATTCTTTGGTGGGATAATTCTCATTCACTGTGCGAATGGAAACGCCTTTCGACATTTTTGTTTCGAATTTCATGACAAAAGTCTTTCCCACAGAAGAATGTTTTTATGAACTATTTTCTATCCCGTAAACAATTTTGTTGTTGTTGCCTAAAATAGATTCTTTTATTTGATCAAGAGAGATTTAGAATTCCACTATTCATTCGAAATACTTTCTTGTTTATCCTCTTATCAGTTACTTTTTTTTGGGGGGAGGCACATTAAATCTCTAAAAATAATCGAATATAACCTTAATGCAATTCATTTTTGATAATTAAAATTCGATTATTACTTAAAATGACATTTATCTTTAATGGATCATAGAATTGGTAACTGAAATGAGATTTTCTGTTATTGGAAAACGATTTAGAAGTCGCTGACTTCTCTCTCTCAGATCAATTAATTCTGATATGCTTATTCATCTAAGGCAACACCAAATATAAAACTGTAGTGTGTGCTCAGAATCTCCTAAGAGGAGAGTCTTTGATCAAGTACACATCTAGCCTACTTAATATATTACATTATATTCGTTACTTTCGATAAAACTTATTTCGAAATGTATTTTTTAGTTTTGAGCCCTGAAATTATTTATTTATTGATATTTGGGAAGCCAATAAATTCTCAAATTCATTTTCATATAACATATCATAATACAATTTGTGTACGTTTTCTAAGAAAAGTTTTAAATATTTCATTATGAACAATTTAAGTAAGCGTTTTTAGTGTAAATATAAATACCCTTTTGCCTCAACGCTGTCTGTATCAATAACATATTAATTTTGAATAGTAAATAACTGTTTAGAATAAATTACCATTCTGACATTCTGAAAAACTTCAAAATTAAAAGTTTGATTTATATTTGGAGAGACCCTTAATAATATTTCAAGAGAGTTTAAATCCTATTTGCTGAAAATAAAATGCATAAACTAGATAATTATACTTACAAACAAACGTGTTCATTAAAACTTGTTCAAATGAATAAATATGTTTAGTTTTTACATTCTTTGCTGTATTTTTCGAAACTCCATTATTTCATTAAAATAGCTTTTTAACAATGTCACCCAAAATAAAGTTTCAAAATGGCATCTAACTCAGTTAAAAAGCAATACTAATATTTTTCCTGACACTTCTAGTAGAAATTTATTTTTTAAAGTTTAATTAGCAATTAAAATCCATACATATTACCATAGCAAATGTGTTTTCTATCTGTAATTAAATAGTCAAAAAATGGTTCTTCAGAAAAAGGAATATTGATAAATTGTAAATTAACCATTCAATGAAATGATAAATAGAATCGTATAAAATGGTAAGCAAAAGAAGCATTAAAACTACATCAAAACTATATTTATATGTTTTCTATTAATCTTAAATCGTAAATACTGTTATTATTAATCACATGCGTTAAGTTCATTACGAATCATTTTCTCAATGATAACCAAAAGTGATTAAAAAATTTAATTAATATGTAGAATAATAAGGGGATTTCAAAAAATTAAACATTACATTTACACTCAGAAGTATATAAATATATATACATACATGTGATACTAACCGATTCTTGAAGAATTTTATAGAATACATGCAGTATCAAATCAAAATATTAGAAAAAATATGTGATGATGTGTTTATTTAAACTTTTGTTAATCAGAAAGATACACCTTATTCATAACAAAATGTTTTGCACAAAATATTTCCTTATAAAGTCTATTTAGTTGAGAAAACTTCTTTCTCTTCTAAGACAATGGTATTACTATCATTATTTGCATATATGCTTTATTAAGCTTCGTTTCTTGAGAATATGATTATGGAAATATTTATTTGACTTTCAATTTTAAAGGAACATTTGTTCTGTTTATTTTTTTCCAATGCTATTTTTTTATTTTTAATAGATGCACAAATAATCGATTATATATTATTCTTAGGTAGAAACTAAAAAAATTTAAAAAATATGATAATATGATGCATCTATTTTTTGAAGATATTTACATTTGAGGTAGTCTTATTTATAAAAAATCTCGGGCAAATAAAAATGCATTGCTCCACTTATTAAACAAGAATATATGTTATCTTCGCAAACTTCTATAAGTTGTTTTTACTATGCGAGTTTTAATAGCTCTTTCTTCCTTATAATTCTAATTTAATTAAAAATGCTCAAACTAACACTTACATAGTGAAAAACACATCATTAAAAATACTTTTCTTCCTTAAATTATTTTCTTACATGAAAATAAATAATTTAAGGAAGGAATTAGATTTTTAAAACTAAAGAAGCATAAAACTTTCGATCTCAATTGCCAAAAACTCCAATCAGATACCAAAAGTCTAGCATAATTCTAGATTATCCCCATTAAGTCTCATTTTTCTCTTGCTCCATTATACTTGGCTAGGACACGTTTTTCCATGTCCACATTTTATTTTTCCATCAGAGGTTCAGGTCCCCACAATATTGGAAATACTGTCCCTGTTCTTTCATAAAAAGTATTAATAAAACTACTATTATCCAAAAACCATTGAATAAGTCATTTAAAAACTACTCATTTTACCAAATCAAATACTAAATAGAATTAACACACTCATACAAAAATATCGAGCACTTTAAATAACTTTTTGCTGAATTTGTCTAAAACTTTTTAAATTTTAAAACTTATTAAACATGTTTTTAATAGTAACTTAAAAAATAAGATGTGTTTTATCTGTTTTATTTAGACCAATAAATTGAGAGAACGAAAATTCAACTAAATTCAATCAAAATTGAATGGAGTACACAAAGTAAAGAAAAAAATTTATTGAACAGATATCTATTAAAACTTTAAAGAAATAAGGCTAAAAATTTGACATTTCCATCTGCCTTTTATATATACGGGCACTTAAAGTTTATTAGGTGACATTGTGCTATCTTTTGGCATAGATCTACTGTTTTCTGAAAGAAATTTTGTGTATAAATAACTACGTGTAATATGTATGTATATTACATATTTATGAAAAGTAATAATATTATTTTTGGCTATTCCGTGCATCCGTTTAAACTGTGGTATTTGAGTTTAATAAATTTTTGAAATACTAACGAATTATCAGTTTCTTCAAGATTTATTGCATTGTACAGTATAGTATTTGTGTATGTCTCCAAGTTACCACGTATTATGTCCATGGGGAAATTACTGACCATTTTGTTCATGTTTTATTGCGAAAAATTTGCTTGTAATGTTAAGCAATCTAAACACTCTTGTGACTAAAATGTATGAGCAATGTTTTGAACTTCTGTTATGAATGAGAAATGTGTAGTTAAGTGGTAATAAAGCTAAGGTGAAATTTACTAGGTAACTGTGAAAGAAATTAAAAATAAATATGAAATACAAATTATTATACATTTTATTTATTACAACAATTAATATAAAAATAAATATGTACAATAGTTTATATTGATATACAGAAGTAACGTGAAAATATATCAACATTTTCTAATACTAATCTAAAAGTTTTCCTCTCATGTTATTACAAGCTCTTCGATTAAATTTCATATATTTAATAATCATTCCTTTGTTTGCATTTTTATCCATTAGAAGAGGTCATTATTGCTTTCAGATTTGCTCGAAGATATTATATAAATGAAGAGAAAAATTTCTTCTCAACTTTCGCATGATATTTAAAAAGTCAAATAATAAATCTACAGTTTTCGACATCCATTTCATGATTTTCAATCAGTAATCAAATAATATAAAGCGATGATGGTTTGGTTCTGAGATCATATGGAGTACTAGAAAAACTGCAAAAGTCTTTGACAAATGTATAAGCAATGAACAGAGATTTGGCAGAAATTGATTGACATAAATAGTAGTTCCTAGGTCTTAAGACTCACTCGAAACAAAAATCCGTATATATGTATGAGGATGGAACTAGACGAAAAAAAAAATTTATAAACACATTCTTTCCAAAATTATGCTTTTCTTTCACTAACGTATTTCGTAGAATTGCTTGGTATTTTTTGCAGCAATCACCTGAATTAAAATTCAAACAGTAAAAGTGAGTAACAACCAGCGTTTAAATGATGTAATGAGGTGCAAAGTAGTGGGAAGGTAGGAGCACGCCAGTCTCAAATCGAAATTCGCAGCGAATTCGATTTAACGCCGAGTAACGTGTCAAACATGAAAACAGCTTAAAGATACCGGATCCGTCGTGAGAAAGCCTGAGCAAGGTCGTCCAAGAGCCTTGATTGCCAGAGAAGATCATCATTTCTCCATTACAGCGAGGCGTAACAGGGGTGCTATAGCTTCTCAGGTATTTAATGAGTTTTTTGCAGCCACAATAACCAGAGTTTCAAGGGTGACTGTTTCCAGAAGTCTTCATGTGAGAGGGCTGTTTGCAAGCAGACCTGTTGTTTGCATCCTACTCAGTTCTATGAACAGGAGAATCCGATTAAAATTATGCAAATATCATTCAGATTGGAGCATGAATCAATGGACTGCATGAACCGTTCTTTTCACTGATGAGCCCCAGTTTAGTTTAACCAGTGATTTTCTTCATACTTTCATATGGAGATAAACTGGGACCCACTACCTGCCCATTAATATCTAAGAAATCGATCATTATGACAGCAAAAACGTGATGGTCTGTGCAGGCATCATTTTGGATGGCCGCACACACCTCCATGTCTTTGAAAGAGGCACTGCTACTCTTGAGAGGTATAGGGAAGAGGTCTTGGAGCCCTATATCCTCCTTTTCAGACGTCCGATTGGTCCGGGTTTCCTTTTAATGAATGGCAACTCGAGGTCACACAGAGCACAGCTGGTTGACAAATTTCTGGAAAGTGAGGTTGTCAGATCGTGTGGTAGATCTTAACTGGACTCCCATCTGGGGATACTACTGTCTCTCTCTGCTATATATGTGCACATCATGTCTCTCTCTCATATTGTATGCTTTCTCTCTGCTCTCTTTCTCTTCTTCTGTATATGTCCATGTGCTCTCTGCCTCATATATGTGTATATGTATATATATGTATATGCTCCCTGTATGCTCTGCCCTGTCTCCTGCCCTGTATGTATCTGTCTCTTATATTGTGTATGCTCTTTTCTTAACTCACACATATATGTATGTATATATATATATATATATATGTATGTATATATATATATACATATACTCTATAACAAAAAATCGATGCATCAAGAAGGAATCTGATGGAGACAAAATTGGCGAATAGGAAAATTACGTACAGAAAATTATGTACAGAAAAATGTCAAAAAAATTGAATAATTTACCTCAGAGTTGAATAGTTACAAAGTAACGAATTCAATAAGATGACACACCTCTAGCCTGGATACAAGCTGCTACACGACGTGGAATAGAGTGATAAATCTACCTGATGGTCTCCTATGTTATTTCTTGCCAATTTTGCTCCTATTGTTGGGATATATCATCAACATTCCCTGATAGATGCAATCACCCTCCCTTCATTTCCCAGACATACTCGATTAGAGAGAGATCTGGGTGGGCAAGGAAATGTTTGTAAAGCTGTAAAACAGTTCATAACTACCCGTACTGTAAGTGGTCTGGCATTATCTGGCTGAAAAATAAGACCAGGGTGCTGTAAAAGGAATGGTAGCAAAATAGGTCTCAGAATGTCGTGGATGTACTGTTGTGCTGTATGTATGCCTCTAGAGACGACCAAAGGAGTCCGGTTATCAAGGAAAATGACACCCTATACCAGAACTCCTGGTTGAGGGCCTTTGTGGCGTGCAATAGTGAAATCAGGAAGGGCACGCTGCCTAGGGCGTACACCTTCGATGATAATCAGGACACATTTGGAAGCGGGATTCGTCGTTAAACACTATACGTCCCTGGTCAGCATGATTCTAACCTGATAAAGTCAAGCACCTCTGTAATCTAGCTCGACAGAGTGCAGGCGGGAGTGGCAGGTACGAGCTTAGATTAGCTGTCGGTACGAGAGTAGATTTCGTTCTTTCAGGTGTCTGTGAAGGGTCATAGTGGACACTGGTGTGCGGGTCGCACCTTTGATGATTGTTAACCTTTTGATGACGGCGGGTTTTGAGAGGAAAAGGCCCTTAAAGACGGCGCCTTAGGCGATGTTTACTTCCCCCTTTTTTATCGCTCATTGATGGCACCATACATAGGCATACAAAAGAAGCAAGATAATTGCTGCTGTCCGCAGTCAATGGCGATGTTCGCGGCTTAGAAAGTCCCTAAATACAAAGAGTCTCCCTTTCTTAGGGAAACATATTTTCTTGGAGAACTCAATGTAGTAATTACGATTTCAGTTCAAGAAAATTTGAGAAATTTATTTATTTTATTTTTTTAAAAAAGAAATTATTTCCTAACAATTTAAGCTGCTTTTCACCTAGATTTCCTTTTTCAATATTATTAAGAGCATTGAGAGAAATAGCACAAAACAATGATGATAATATAAAACATTGCATAAAAAAATGAAACGCTTATTTCATTGTAGACAAAGGTACACACAATAAACTAACAAAATTTAATTGATATTATTCAAGTAAAATTTATTTATATTTTGATTTTCAGTAATTTTTTTTAAAATAGATATAAAATATTTTAAATTTATTTTTAATTCTTTTAAATGCAGGAATTTGATACACAACTGGTGTTAAAACTTAAAATAATCAAATTAGAAATAAGAAGAAAATAATATGATACTTCATAAATTGCACGTAATTATAATCAGTAATACAAAATAAAATAAAAAGCAAAATTGCTGATCCTGTCTCTTGATGTTATAATGTAAAATTCAGACTTTCTCAAATCGATAATGAAGTAAGTTTAAAAGCTCTTATAAGTATTCACAGCATTTGTATAACAATAGACATATCATCATAAATAAACTATGCTCTTTTGGAAACTTCATTATTACTTAATTTATAATTGTTTTTCTCTTTTAGAACATGCCAGAGAAATCTTAAAAATTTAAACACTCTTAAGAATTTTCTTATATATCTTCCATGAAGGAATGATACATTTGATGTATAATTGTCATTTTTTATTGTTCCATAATCCATTATACTGTGATACATTAATATTTATAATATTGAATGAATCCTAAGATTAAGTCTAAATTTTATTAACAAGCATTTTTCAAAAATGAAAACTTTATTTTTCTTTGATCTAATTCTTCCTATATATGCTGAAAATTATGATAAAATATTCACTATGGCAAATAAATGAGATGAATAAAAAGCAAAACCATTAAAAAAAAGGTGTTTCGCATTATGCTCTAAAATGTGAGTATCCTAAGGCTATAAATGTTGGCCTTTGTTAAATAGTGCCACATTGTAGTGTCCACATGTTTTTATCGAAAAAAGGTGACGATTAGATGTTCCAACGTGTAGCAGAGCTGATACGCATTAAATCAAAATCCTTACGTTGCCGTGGTGTGGAAATTAGAAGTGGACGCACTAGCTCGGCTATCGTTCTCGTTACTTGATTGTCTTTTAAATTACGAGGTCCGTCTTATTACTTTGTCCCTTATGTTACTTGTAAATGAAATATTAATAATTTATCAGTTTACCTACGTGTTCCTAAAAATAAATTCTATAAATGCACATAAGAAATTTAAAATTATTTTTTTCCCAATAGTAATAAATGTTTCAATTAGTAAAAAAGAGGAAATGCTTTGAATTTTTAGAATATTTCGAGTAAAACGCAAACAATAAGCTGATATCGAAGACAAAATATTATGACTGCAAACATTTTTAAGTTGCCGAGGAGCTTCATGTATCTCGGTAATCTTGTTTATATAAAAGGAATATATGATTCTTATTTGTACTTAATTGTTTTGCAAGTAATGACAACATACTGGAGCTTCTTACCTTTTTTTCACTTTTCGTACAAAAAGTTATATTCTTAACCTTTAGATAATCCTTACTTTTTATTTAAAATTTCAAAAGAATTGCATAATATTGTTTTAATTCTAAGATTACTGCTCTGATTTTTGTGCGATAATAAACTGATTTTTGTGTGTGATTTTGTGCATGTGATAGAGCCAAAGCCAATACATTCCTACGAAGACAACTCTTTCGATCAACATTCAAAATAATTACAAAAACCTTTCCTTCTCAACGCACAGACTCCTCAATCGGTTTAGAAAAAACTGGCAACAATTTTTCTTTACTTTCTTCAAAACGAAGGAAAACTTTAGCTTCAAATATCGTTTTTTCCCTCCCCCCCCACTTCGTCTGGACAATCCCCTAAGTGACTGGGTCCTTTTTACATTATCTCTCAAAATCTAACACAATATCAGTTCTCTGAACGGTTATTTTCAGTTTCCCGATAACGTTCGCAAAGTAGAAGGCCTTCTTTTAAGTTGGTCGGCATAGTTTCTATTTATCCTATGTCCGACAATGTAACAGAAAAGGAAATCACTTTCTAAAGCTTTATTACGGCAATAAGAGGAAGAACCACGGAAGAATAGTTTTCCGGCTACATGAAAGCAACCTTGAAGATTTACAAGAAGGCAGATGTGCATTTCTAAGTTTTATTACACCAAAAAGGCATATGATAATCAATAATGACCAAAACCTGAAAGAATCAACAATAATCAAGAGGGAGAAGCATTCTTTGTCGATATGAAAGCTTTTACAACTTGTTTTTCATGCTCATTTACAAGAGCCATTTGATTCTCTATTCAGAGTTTCAAACGTTCGGGTGCCTTAGAACGCACCCGAACATTCCTTTCTTTGTACTATCGTACATAAAAAGTGTGACTCATGAATAAATAGGCGAGAAAAAAAAAAGAAAACGAACAAATTTTTTTTTATTTCAATGTAACTATCTGTTAGATTCTGATTACATTTATTTTTCAAATATATTTTAGAGTATTTTGCAAATTTTATCGTAATTATTATTATTAAAGAAACTTATTATATTTTTTTTTTAAAAAAAAAACTTCTTTTAAGTTTCGAAAAATCAG
>BMAW01099795.1:0-10332 GCA_019974015.1 Nephila pilipes | reverse complement strand
GTGTTGTACTTCAGTTCCAGTACGTATTGCTTTGCTGAAACAGAAATCATCCCCGCTCGAAGCATTTATTGGGCTAAATAACATGGATTTACATAATTTTGAATAAGGTTAAACAAATTATAAAAGATATTTGCACGTAAAATATACATGGCAGAGCACAAAACAGTTTAAATTTCTGAAATGGTTACAACGGGTTAATAAGCGCAATACAAAACGTCCACAAACTCATTAAACAAAAATTAAGTATTAGGCAAGATTGAACATGTACAGGACATACAGTTCTTAGCTACATGGTAAAGTAAGAAAATATTGAAATATAATAAAAGTTTGAAAAATTAATAAATTTATTTGGAGTGATTTTGGGCAATGGTATACAGGTTAAACAGATGTACAGTGGCTCAGATTGAGTTACACCGCCCTTTCACTTGATAAATCAACTTTAAATGAAACTAACACATTAACTAGATAGAGGCATGTTTTACTTTTACACAAATAAAGGTTAATTTGATAAAATAGAAAATCAACAAAAATATCTAAAATTAAAAGTTCACAAATATTTAGGTAAACATGTTGGATCTTTTACCTCAAAATTAAGGATCTCAGTAAATTTTCGATGTATTACATGCATGAACAGTATCCAGGTATTTTGTTGCATGTCCTTTGGCTTTTATAATGTCCTCAACGTCTTGGTGTTTTCGATTCGACCAATTTTAATGGTATCTGAATATTTTAATATCCCATTCTTCTTGTAACCCGCCTTTAAAATGGGCACGTTTCTAATCTAGTGTTTCTAATTTAATGTAAATTTTCTGCCATTGATCTATGGGGACTGTGGCAGTGACGTGTGCCATTGCCTTTATTCAGAAAGACACCATTTTGACTTGACCATTGCCATGTTTGGGGTCTAGTGCTGAAATAAAATTTCCATATAAACCCAATTTTGTGCACTTTCTTTAAGATTGATGCGGGTATGTCTATATAAAGCTTACTTGATCCATATACCCATCTATAAAATAAATTCCCTGCCTTTACCATCCATAGCCCCAAACCATGACAGACCACCACCATCTGTTGCAACTGTGGGACAGAAAAATTTTTCATCAAGTGATTCAACTTTCTTAAACAGCGACCATCGCTTCAAAATGTTGAATTTACTTTCATCACTAAATATAACTTCTTCAAAGTTGCTGTCTTCAACTATTGGGATTTTATGAGCTCAAGCAGCATAATTTTGTAAACATGAAAGGTTTCTTTCCACAAGCTTCTCTGACTAACATATATCCAGCATCATCTAATCCATTTCTCACAGTTTCAAGCATACATGACGTTATTCAGTTTCTGACTAGTTGACTACTCAGTTTAGGATGACCAATCTGATATCTTTTAATTTTCTTTCTTCATCACTCGAATCTTTTCCTTCCTCTTCATCTTATTTTGGATAATCCATCGCGTTCAATTTAATGATTTTCTGGACATGACTTCTGACAATTTCTATTTATTTCGTAAGATTTTCCACTTCCAAATAACCTTGCAAATTTTCTTGTCAATACTAGTCTCTTTCGAGGAGCTATTTTCGATTGATACAACATATTCTCATAACCAACTTCAAAGACAAATATAGTTGAAAAGTTTGGATAATTTCCCAAACTTTACAACAATAAAAACAAAATTAACAAAAATTTCATTTGTGTATCCTTTCAATTTTGAGTAAAATCTACTTATGTTTATTTGAAATGCCTCTAAAGAAGTTTTATTTAAATTTTGTCGTTTTCTTTATTTTACTGTTAATTATAAACCTTTGTTATGTCTAGAATAATAAAATTCGTTTGCACTTCTACCAGTTAAAGGTGTTATTTTGATTGAAGTTAGTTTATCAAGTAGAAGTAGGTATCCTCAATTGTTTGTGCCACTGTAGTAGGGATTTTCACACGGACCTCAATAAATAGGTTTCCTTCAATAACAGGACATTTTAAATGAAAGTCTACTAAAGGGCAGAAAACGTAGTAGTCATCTCCAACAGACCACAGAGACATAAATTTGTACTTTTAATTAAAACGATTTAAATAAATGAAGGACATGACCAGTTAAGCAGGTAATAAAACTAAATTTGTATAAAACTCAAATTTGGTCTAAATATATTGAACCAGAATACCAGTATTAAGCCATCAGACCTCAGTCAGAAAACATTTTAAGGCCATAGCTATGAGACCAGGGGCAGGGACATTCATTTCCTAGAGTGATAGCGAGCTTTGCAAAGAAATCCTATTGAATTTCGTTACAATAATCTCCGACGTGGTTGGAGCAGTGTGGTTAAAATCAGAATAGTTGTTTTCTCTAATGGTATTGATAGAAACCGATTTATTTCTAGTACTCCTGCAGTATGACAATATAAGAGGATAAGCTGTCGGAGTAAACAGAAACTTTAGTTATGAGGGGCAGCCCACAAAACTGGCAAATCCAGGTGCTGAAAGCTCAGCCTGAAAAACTGAGATTAAAATTCAGTTTGAACAGAACTCTGTTTAGGGCCGCGGTGGAAGACACGGCAGACAGTTTCGGATGATCCATGATCATCGGTGGCAAATCCCACTCGGGGGTCCCGAAAATTTGTTGAAAAAGGTGTTTTCAGGACAGAAACAGTTCTCAGTAAGATATTTAGAATCAAAATGGAATGTGTGAGTGGGTGAAAAAGTTTGGATTATGCCGCCTCCAAATTTGTAGTACTTAAGAAAATGGCAGAACATTTTAGTCAGATGAGATAGGGGGAACACCAGCAGTCACCTGCAAAGCAGAAGTGGGAGGTGTCTATAGGCCTTAGTAGGAAAATTTTTAAAGGTAAATTCTCTTAACAAGTTTAGCAGTAATTTGCGAGGAGTTTAGGTCACCACCCCACACCATAGACAATAATGGGTTCCCCATAACATAAGTACCACGGTTTATAATTTTGAAATTAAAATCATTGCTGAAGGATACTCTGAGCAAATTTAGTGAGATTATAATTTTTCTTTAAGATAATTAATGTAGGAAGGGACTTCAGGAGGCCGGCAGTCAGTCAGAATTCTAAATATTTATAAGACTACAGATTACATGAAGGAATTCTTCAGTTTAAAGTGGGTCTCGACCAAAGATGTTTTATTTTCCACGAACTGTTGTGGATTGACGGCAGGCTTCCTAACACAACCGGGGCGGTTTTCTCAGTAAAGTTTTCAGCCTTAGCGTTCAGATGTTCAACAATAAGATCGATTAAAATATTAGAATTATGCTCTAGGTCTCTTCTCGAATTTCGGAAACCACTTGGAGTCATCACGAAAGGCTTGAACTAAAGTTTTGCAATTTATGACTAAAATAAATTAAAATATAAGTTCCACAAGGCAGGTGCAGAGTGAACCTGAGGACAACCTTTGGTAGTAGATGCTTTATTGTAAAATTATTGTAGAAAAATAATATATTATTTATTTAATAAAATTAGCTATAAACTTTTGAAAACAGATTGGGAAATGAAGGTCCTTAAGGTTTTAAAAGAACGACCAATCTATGTTGTCAAACGCACCCTGAATGTATCAATAAAAGTAACAGCAACGTGTTCGTCTTTGCATTTGATATGAAATCAAGTGGAAAATGGCGTCATCACAGCCAAATTTCTTTTGAAATTTCAGAATGGAGTGGATGAATATTGTTTCGATGAATCAGAAATTTGAAATATTATTAAAAGCCGCTCAACAATTTCCCAAGGTTGGTAACAAACAGAATCTAGTCACTTGGCCTGTTTAACGACGGGTCCTTACCAGATTTAAGGAGGAGTTTCAGTTTGGCGTCTTTTAAATATTTGAAATGGGAAAATTGCATAAATTTATAAATTTTGTTAGATTAGGAGCTAGAAAAATGCCTCGCTGTTATGATCAAAATCAAGGGCAGAGCCTTCCCACCACTAATTTTAAAACAAGATATCTCTGAGAGCAACTGGAGGGCAGACTCACCCTCAAACTCAAATCAAAGTCTCGGGCCAGGAAAGAGATATTAGGAATTCATATTTTGCTTTTGGGAGTTATCAGAGCTGGAACCATGACCTCCCTCAAGGGGCCGAGAGTTCAAGGACTTGCCAAAGGCCACCCTGAACTTCAGGCCAAAGTTTTCACTATTGGTGGTGCAGAAGTGCTCCCAGGCCTCATTTTTAGCATTAAGAATTTTACCTTTATATAAAGATCTTTCTTTTTTATATTTTAATTGTAAATTTTCAATTTCTACAGGTGGAAAATTATTTTTAACTAAATATATTAATTTCCTTTTAAGAGCGTTTAGTTTATTTCTAAAAATTTTTAAATTGCTGTTCCACCAGGAGAAAACAGGAGTAGCAAGAACCCGTCGTTTACGAAAAGATATGAAAGCGGACGACCGGACGGTTGAAATCAATAAATTAGTGAACTCCTCTAGCTGATCTGAATTCCGAATTGATTCAACAGTTTGAATAAGTTTGGGATATGAATTCTTAAATTTTTTGAAAAATTTATTGATACCGTATTTAGTTTTTAAATAAAATTCGGATTTATTTAAATCACATCGCAGTTGAACACTCACAAACGAGCTATTGGCGACGGACCTCGTAATTTTGAACCACGGTCAAGTGACGAGGACGACACTTGAGCTGTCACCCCCTCTCCTAACTTCCACACCACGCCAATGGGAGGACTTTGGGCCCCGAACAGATTTAACGTGCTTCAGCCCCGGCTACACGGCGGGTCTTTGGTGGCCAATTATCGAATCCGCGACTGAACGAAAACTGCTGGCCGCGAGTCCACGACCTTGACCACTAAGCTACCGCGGCCCTTGATTCATTCAAGAGAGAAACATTTACTTAACCGATTCGTCCTAAGCACATCTCCGTTTGCTCGAAACGAAAACAATCCCATTTTGTACCGGATGATAAGTGGAGATGAAAACTGGATTATTTTCGAATACATCGTGAGGCAAAGAGCACGCATGCATGGACTAACTGTTCCCTCCACCTCTAAATCGAGGCTAATCCTAAAAAAGAGAGTGATTTGCATACGGTGGGGCCTCCGAGAACCAATACATTTCGAGCTTTTAAGACCTAACAAAAAAATCAATTCGAAGACATGCTGCCAGCAAATGGATGATTTAAACAAAACATTGAAACAAAAGTGCCCTGCGATATTCAATACGAAGAACATTATATTGTATCTTTATAATGCCAAGCAAAGTGTTGATTTAGCGATTCGTCAAAAAATCACGAAACTTAGTTGTACCTACCATACTCCTCGGACTAGCACCTTCTAATTATCACTTGCTAATCCCACTGCAGAATGTTTTGGAAGGGAAAAAAAAAAAAATTCGAAACTGAAGCATACGTCAACCAAGCGCTGCTCGAGTTCTTAGCCTCTAAAGACAAGATGCACTCAATAACAAAAAAAAAAAAAAAAAAAAAAAAAAAAACCAATGCACCAAGAATAGTTGCCCGGATTGTAATGCAATTTCGTATCCAAAGACATTTGGACCGAACATGCAAATGATTAAAATTTGATATCCAATGAATGAATAGCGGAACTGCGCACTCAGCAGGTGTATATAAGAAGCGATTCTCAATCTGATGGTCAGATTATGTGTTGCATTGCGATTTAGGATACCTTTCAACAACTGAAAAAATGTGTCTCCGCAGGATTCGAGCTCATTACGAACAACTGTCAGAGTTTGGATGAGATCGTATCATTATATTGAAAGAGGCAGGTTGGGCAAATAGGAGAATCGCTCGTCCTATGGGTCGAAGAGATGCTGCGATTAGAAGATGCTAGCAAGAATGGGTGGGTGATGGCAGATTTTAGAGTCATGATAGTAGCAGTCGACCTAGGGAGACAGCAGATCGGGAGGACAGAGTGATTGTCAGATCAGCAGTCACAGCGCCTGATTAATCGTTATCAACCATCAGACGTGCGACCCGCACACGAGTGTCCACCATGACTATTCACAAACGGCCGATAGAGAGAAATCTAAGCTCGTACCGACCGCTACGCCACCTGCCACTCACGCCTGCACACTGTCGAGCCATATTACAGTGGTGCTTGGCTCGATCAGGTTGGAAGGATGCACTGAATTCTCGATCAGATTTAACAGACATCATCTCCCCCACATGGCGGGAACTATGGTATATGGACTCGAACCCACAACTCGACGAAACAACGCTGGTCACGAGTTCGTGACCATAACCATTGGCTACCGCGGACGAAGAATCAATGATAGCATTGCGTATTACATCTGTTTTAAAAAATAGTTTGCTGTAATATACGACGCCAATTTAAAAAGTACATAGGAAGGGGCCGTTTACACATTCCCATTAAGAAATAGTTAGTAATCTCTTGTCTTTTATAGTAGTTTTGCATAATACAAGGTGTTGCGATTAAATATCGAGAGTGACACTGTAAAACTTTTTATTTCGATTTCATACATATTTACTTATTATCACTTTCAACATACACTCCTCCTCTATCCCTACAACGCTCCATACGAATCTACTATTGCTCGAAAAAGTGGTGAAAGTCTTCTGTTTGCTCCTCCAGGACGCGTGCCACTTTCTTTCTCACAGATTCAACGGACTCAAATCTCGTTCCTCTTAGTACAGATTTCCCCTTAGGAAACAGATAGAAGTCGCATGGCGCAATATCCAGCGAATAAGGCGGATAGTGTAACATTGGGATGCTGTATATGACCCAGAAACCTCTCGATAAACAGTGTGGAATGACTCTGGATAATTTCCAATGGCATTCAAAGTGTCATTTTTACGAGCTTTTTGTTGTTCAAACGTGAGAAATTAAGCACCATTTTGGCACACACTTTTTGCATGTTATGTAAAATATGCTCTAAGGGATTCTTTGTCAATTCCTACGGTCTCAGCAATCACACGAATACTTAACCAATGGTCAGATCTAACCATATTACTGATTTCTTCGATATTGTCATCTGTTTTTGACGTGAAAAGGCAACCAGAGGGTGAATCATCTTCAGCGTCTTCTCGGCCATCTTGAAAATGCTTAAATCACTCAAAAACACGTGCACGTGATAAGCATTCGTTACCATGCACTTCTTTCAATAAATTATAAGTTTCAGTGGCGGTTTTTCCATGCTTCATGAGAAATTTCACAACAATTCGTTGCTCAATTATTATTTTTCCGAACTCAACAAACAAACAAACAAACAATGCGAACGAAAGCTACGGGTATACGGATTTGTTTACACAAGCGAGAGGCATTGAATTCGAAAGAGAGAGCTTCACCCTAAACAGCTGTCGGTCGTTGACGTTTGTTGTTCTTCTGAACAGTGTCAGTCTCGTTTTTTATATCCACACCTCGGATCGGAAATAATAATTTCGAGGAAGACATTTGACAAGCTGTATTCAGAGGCGACAGAGATGAAAATCCATATATCTTTGCTCTGAATATGATGAAAACTTTAACTTTTTTTTTACATCAAGAAGCTTCTCCATATTAATATTCCTTCATAGTTTAATATTATAAATATTTTGTCACTTGCGGAACTAAGTTATTCTTTTATTAGTGGATGTGGTCATGGTCTCGAACTCGCGGCCGGCGTTGTTTCTGTCGAGTAGAGGGTTGGAGTCCTGATGCCACTTAAGACCCACCATGCAGAGCGGCTGGTGCATGTTAACTCTGGTCGAGGTTACAAATCCTCCCGTTTGTGGAAGTTTGGAGAAGGAGGAATCAGTTCAGGTGCAATCCTAGTCAAAATTAAGAGGTGCTTCCGCACAGTATCCCTCTGTTGCTTCTAAGTGTGATGTTAATGAACAACCAATCATTTTATTATAGGACACATTTTGTATGGCTCAATTATCATTAACGGACAACTTATGGAACATGCATGCATTTGCTCAAGAGTTATCTTTACGTCACAAAACTTTGTATTTGCTGTCTTGCAACGTTTTGGCTGTAGGCCATCATGAGATATTTTATGGTTACGAGCTAGATAGTTGGGCTTTTAAATTCAACTACACGAAGTACTTCAGTCAGTATTTTTTTTGACAAGTTCGGAGAGCAGGGTTAAAGTCGGGAATAGGGTGTCCCCTAGGAGATTGGCGACTCTTTTAGGGAACTTTGGCGACTCAATGATTTGAAAGTGGCGATTCGTTATGGTAACCCTAAGAATACTCAATGCTTAAGTCACGCACATTTGGCAACCTATCTAGGAAGTCGCCAAGTTTCGTCGTCAATCGCCTAAGGGACGCCCTATTCCCGACTTTAATTGGAGAGCAGCTCGTGTAGAACTTGATTAAACAATATTTTTCATTTCAAATGAAAGAACTTTTTAAAAATAATACTGGAGGGAGAGAGAGTTGGTGACCTTGATTCCGGGGGGCTGTTCCGAACCCTGGACAAGTGGATCCGTAAAAAAAATCTACCGGTTGCTTTTTGTTGCGCTTTTACCAGCTAGGCTAAAAGAGACGTCCTGTTTGGACTAGTTATGAAGGCATTTGAACTCTTGTCATTGTTATTGAAGAAAGCCGCTGCAAATAATGAAAATCATTTTATTTAACTTTTCACGTATCGTTGAATATTCCATGTTTTCATTCAAAATTTCATTATAATGTATCTCTTGAACGATGTTAATATTTCTGAAAGTTTTGTGAAATTTAATCATAAATTTTGGATATTATTTGCTTAAAACAGAAAAAAATTTGGATTTTTTTTTTAAAAAAAGAAATGCTTATATCTCCATAAATATAAGAACTACTTTTCAGAAAATGCAAACATTGAAAATAGCCAATTAAATATATTGGGAAAATGACAAATCATTTCTAGCAATTTATGATAGTGGTTGATAAAAAAAAAATCATTTTGTTGGTGGTTCCGTGAATACGCCCCCTCAGGGCCTTACCTTTTCAAGATAAGTACAGTAATCATGACTCCTAGGAACCCTGGTGATCTTTTTCTTTCCCATGGGATCTTTGGCAAACACGGGTGAAGCTCTCCAGGATATCCTAATGATTCTTCTCTATTTTCGACCATTTTTCTTGTCCACTAATTTTTCCTCCCCCTCCCCCAACTTCTTCCATCTATATCACGGGAAAATATATCGCTTGGCGCAAGCATAGCCTGATTTGTCTCATGCGTCATAAATTTCTATTTTTAATTTCAATCACTCCTAAACGTTCATGTCAGTAAAACTTCACCGGAAAGTGTGAATTTCAGCAAGTCCTTTACATGCTAATAGTTACAAGATATCTCGGCAAGCTTTTCTATCAAAATTTAAAAAAAAAAAAATGCCAAAAATCCAAAATGTTCCATGAATTTTGGTTACATAGTGTAAGATGTTATCTTAATGCAGGGAATAAACTTAAAGATTTGATGTTAAAGAAATTCGGTAGCATTAATTTAGTTTAGTTTTTATTAACGTCGCACTAGAAGCAACACGAGGGCTATTGGCGACGGACCTCGTAATTTTGAACCATGGTCAAGTGACGAGGACGACAACCGAGCTGGCACCCCCCTCTCCTAACATCCACACCACGCCACCGGGAGAACTTTGGGCCCCGAACAGATTTAACGTGCATCAGCCCCGGCTACACGGCGGGTCTTTGGCGGCCAAGGATCGAACCCGCGACTGAAAGAAACCGCCAGCCGCTAGTCCACGACCTTGACCACTAGGCTACCGCGGCCCTCGGTAGCATTAACAAACATGCATAATCTTGTAATTATTCACAAATATTTCTATAAGAAAAATCCTTTAAGAGGAAAAAAAATGCTCATTAATTTAATTAATTCATTAATAAAATTAGTAACGCTCATTAGTAAAATGCTCATTAATATATTATTTAAAAAAATAAGTCGGGGAATGAAGAGTGCTGGTGAACACAAAATACGGAAAAATAGGACAAATATTAGTTTTGGAATATTTTAATCAGGCATGATTTCTTCTTATAATTCAATTTTCTCTCAAAACATTTGCTTCCATTTTTCGACGCATATTGCCTAGAAAACTGCAGCATATGCATGATTAATTTTTTGTACATATATTTTTCAATTCCTACGATTTGTATGGAAATAAGCATTTTTAATTTCAGTATGCATTTATTTTATGCTAGTTTAAACTTTAAAAAAAAAAGTCATTTTTTAAAGATTTTAAATTCACTTCTAATGCAAGAATTTTTCAAAGAAAAAAAAAAGCTTATTGCAAAAGTGTTGTATTTCATTCCTCAAAAAATGTTTTAAAATTTAATATTTTCGGAGAAAAGGTACATCAAAAACATGCAGTTTAAAACTGTCGGTACAGAGGATACTGAACTCTCTTAAAAATGGGCCATATTTTAAATTT
>BMAW01099789.1:0-13344 GCA_019974015.1 Nephila pilipes | reverse complement strand
TTGTTATTTCTTATATCATACATGAAATTCTATTCTCTTTAGATGGTTCATGAAACAATCGTTTCCTGAAGATTTTTTTTTAAAATATCTTATTCAGAAATTTCCTATATATCGACGCATTTTCAGTTTATATTTTCTTCTGCGTTTCAGTTTTTAAGTTACTTTAAACTTGTTTTAGGTATAAAGATAATAGTTTGTTCTATAGTTCTTGTTATTTGGAGTTGATTTTGTGTAATATTCCAGACATGCTTTTAGTTTCCCAATGAACTATAGCGAAATAAATATTTCAGTTAAATATATTGTATTAAAAATAATCTTTTGCAATGAAAATGTTTTTCGTTGTGAATGTTTGTAAACGTCACTCTTGAAAGAAATATGAGGACATTGGGACAGACTTCATAATTTGGAATCTCAGTCCAGTGACGAGGACGATACCTCCCTTCCCAAACTTCAACACTATGCCAACTGAAGAACTTGGAGCTTCGACGGATTTATGATGCATCAGCCCCACTACACAAGGGGTCTTAAATTCAATCAGGACTCAAACCCAATACACTACGGAAATAATGCCAATTGCGAGTTCGTGACCATTTAGCTACCGTGGTCGCATCGCTCGAAAATAGAGAGGGATCAGACATAAAGTTACTGGGAAAAAAATAAAGGAAAATAATGTGTTTTACTATTAATAAAAGGTTAATCATATCAGATTCGTATTTTTCTAAAAAGTTAAATAACTTTCAAACATCTTCAGTATATATTATATACTTTTCCTTCGTATCTCGAAGATATATATTCATGGATACTTCTTTCTCTTTTGTTTTGATTTTATAGTGTGAATGATATAAACACAATAGTTCTTTCAAAAATGTTAATTTGAGAAGACATCTTGTTTAAAGAACCTTCATAAGAACATTGCGAAGTTATTAATGTTAGCATATAGATAAGTACAAAATTAAGAAAAATTAAAATTTGATTCGAAGGATCATCGTGCCAAAAATACCCTTTAAATACCGACCACGACTATTTGTTCATTTTGCTAAGGTAGTACTCGTAAAAATATTTCGCAAATGTAAGCCAGATTAACGGAACTTCGTATATTTTTAAAATTTCATTTGAATTTCGATACAACGTAATTCTGTATTTTGACCTCCTTTGTCAAATTCATTTAATATCATTTTGATTTTTGAAAACATTTGCCCTACTTTGGATTCCTACTATTTCTCTTTTCGATTAATGTATTCGCTTGTGTTTACCTCTATAAATCTGTTTTCATTTTTAATTATTATAAATACCATGCTCAATAATATTTTAATCGTACTAATTCGTATTTGAAATTTTTTCTCATTAATATTCTTGGCCTGGACAGTGTTCTGAGGAAGGTAAATGGAAGCAAAGAAAGTATATCGTTAAAAAATACACCTTTATTTTTCTCCATTATTCAACTAGATAAATTAAGAGAACCTGGTCTACTTATCAGCTTTAGGTTACACCCTACCGCTATTTCGCCATTATTTCATGAATTGATGTCTGAAGTGCTGATTTTCTGTCATTACTTCAAATTGATTAACGTTTCTTTTTAATTTTCAGAATAAACTGATAATATTCCCTTCCAGTTATTACGGTCGCGATTTATTAATCTGGAGTTCAACTCTTTTAAGTGATATATGTGTGTGCCCACCTTTTGTTTCACTCTTGAGTTTAATCCAGTGGCTCAAATAACCTTATTAAAATTTTACTGTGTCGTGTATTTATATTATACATATAATTACTAAATATCATTTTGTTTAGTATAAAAAGCACTACTTTTATTTTTAATTAGATCCAAAAGGCGAAACAATAATTTAACCCATTTCATTAAAAGCGGGCATTTCCAAAAAAAAAATTTTTTTTTTTTTGCAAAAAATTTCTGAAGAATTTATTTACTATTTGTACTGAAAAAATTTACTCGTGTGAATTGTCTTTATTTGCATAATAGTTTCTTTTTGGATATTAATAGTTTTTTAAAGCATCATTTTATTGAATGCCGTCTTAAGAATTCACCCCCCCCTCTAAGAGCCATTTTCTTTTCATAAATTCGCAGAAATTTCTTGATCTCTATTCTTTTTGTTATCTAGTCTATTGTTTACTTATTGTTTGGTTATAAATTATGTAGTTGATATTTTTTTTTTATTGGCATTGTTTCTATTGCCCACTGATTCTTTAAAAGATCAGATTCTATAATTTTTGAGATGCAGGCTAAACAAACATTCGCAATAGGTGTATACTCTTACAATAGCATACGAAGTAAAAATTAGGAAGAATATCAGTTTTATCAAGATTTTTTATCAGTTGAAATAAATTATTTTTGTGTGTGTAGTGGTTTTTTTTAAGTGATATTTATTTTAGATGTTAGATTATTATTATTTTTTCCAATTCTCTAAGCTTTTCATCTAAGCGTCTTTTGGTTTTATAAAGGCTGCAATTGATCAATGGTTAATATCACCAACTTTTTGTGAGCAGTGAAATTTGAGTCTTAATTTCATCCAGGACTGCCAGCCGAATAGTCACGGTCGTGAGTTCATGGTTGGCATTATTTCTGTTGAGTCGTGGTTTCGATTCCCGATGAGACGTAGCGGATATGATGCACGTGAAGTCTGTCGAAGCTCAGTGTCTACACGTTTGGATAGTGTGGAATTTTGGAGAATATAGTACCAGCTCAGATTTTGGCCTCGCCATTAGACAGGTTCAAAATTACGAAGTCCGTCGCAAGTGACACTCGTGCTGCTTTTAAATGCGAAGTTATTAAATAATCAATCCATCTAGGACCGTCGTATAGAATGTTATGAGAAGAGTTAGTTGCTGTTCGATAAATTAAATTGGGTTTCAACGTTCTCATTTTGTGTAATATGGACACTGAAAAAGTGAAGTTCCCGTTAGGCGTCGCTTTCGTTATGTTTCCCATCCGGAATACCCTAGCTATCCTTTTCTATTTTCGACCCTACTTCTTGTCAACCAATTTTTGTCTTTTTTCAACTTTTTCATGTCTAGACCACCGTTTAATCTTGTTTGGCGCAGCATAGCCACATCTGGCTCTTGCGCCAATAACCTACACACTCACTCATTCATTTGTCGTGTTTCCTTGTTTTAGAGTTACAGGGTCTGTCGTTAATAAAATTCGTGTTAGTCTTAGAGCGATGCTAATTGACATCAATTATATTTATATATTAATACACATGGCGCTGTGGCGTATGGATTGCATATGTACAGAGTTCACGAACTTTGTAATGTATCTTAGTTATGCGTCCTTATTTCCGAACTTGCCATGTGGCCGCGGTAACCTATTGATCATGGTCGCGAACTTGATGCGGGCTTTGTTTTCCTTGAGTCGTGGGTTTGAGCTCTGATCCTCCCATCCTCTAAATACACGCCGTTTAACGGGGCTTGATGCTCGTTAAATCAGTCGAGGTCCCAAGTCCTACCATTGGCATAGTTGGTAAATTTGGAGAGGGAGGTGTCACCTCAGGTGCAGTCGTCTCGCTTGACCGTGGTTCAAAATTATGAGGTGCGTCGCCAAAAGGCCGTGGTAGTCTAGTGGTCATAGTCGCGGACTCTCGGAAGGCGGTTTTCGCTGAGTCTTAGGTTCGAGCCTTGATGCCACTAAAGATCCGCCGTCAATCCTCCCGTTCAAAGAGGCTCAAAATCCTCCCGTTTGCGTAGTGTGGAGGTTAGGAGTGGGGGGAGATTCCAGCTCGGGTGTCGTCGTCTTCACTTGACCGAGGTTCAAACTTACGAGGTCCGTCACCAATAGCTCTCGTGTTGTTTCTGAGTGCGACGTTAATAAACAGTTACAGATTCTAACTTGCCACTTGAATGAATAAAATTTTTCTTTTTAAATTTAAAAAGTTGGTGTGGAAATTTGCAAATAATGTACGTACTTAAACGTTATCCCTGCCTCGTTTGACCTAACTCGTAATATTTAGCACTCTTCCTAGTTGTACTGCGTGGCCGTGATGGAGATCTCGCGGTTCGTCAGGTCGTGGATTTGAGTCCTGATTACATCGAAGACGCGTCATGTAGCGGGGCTGATGCACGTTAAATCTGTCGAGGCTCCAAGTTTTCTCGTTGGTGTGGAAGTTCGGAGAGGGACGTAGCAGCTCAGGTGACGTCCTCTTTACTTGACAGAGGTTCAAAATAACGAGGTGCGTCATCGGTAGCTTTCATGTTGCTTCTATGTGCGACATTAATACACAATCAGTTAAACCCTCTGTACTACGACCTGTATAATGCAAACCTAGTTCAAAACATAAATGTTCAGAAGGTAATAGAAATTTTTTAAATGTATCTTTTTCAATCATAAATTTAAAATTGAGTTTGTTCATAAATGTCAAGCCTTTAAATTTTTTAAACATAACATTTATAAAATTAGATAACTGCCATTCCAGTGTTGAATTTCTGAGTGTACTTAATGAATGTTACAATAACGCATGTTCGTAGTTTATTTTTGCAACTGAATGTAATTTTTAAAAATCGTACAAACTACTGTTGTACAAGAAAAATCTCAATGGGGAAATAATTTTTTTTCGTGTCTTAAACAACAAAAACTCTTATTTATCCTGACCAAAAATATAAAAATTTTACTGAATTTGAAATGAAAATTTTTCCAGCTTCTGTGGAATACATTTTTGAAGTATCATTAAACTTATTGCCACTTTGTTTCTCTAAAGGTAGCAGAAAAAACTGAAACAAATCCACCTGCCCATTAAAGTGTTTCCAATACTCACGGCTGGCCACTTCGATTAGGACACTGACCCGTCTTTTCTCTGTGTGTGGGCGAACCACTATGCCCTGAATCTTACTATTTTGTTTTTAATACTTTCTTTTTACACTGGTTGGACACAAGGATTCTCCAGACTGACTTTTCTTGCTAAGTACCGATGGTTAGCGGTCGGACCGTCTCGTTATAGTCTGGTTAATCCTTGAGTTTTTTTCTCCTCTTTGTTGTTACCTTCAAGACACACTTTGCAATTTTCCAGCCTTTGATGTCAAAAATAATATGCGAAAAACTGGTGGCTGAGGTTCTTGTATCCTATTTTGAAATTTATGTATAAATACAAAGATTCTGTTCTGTATACTGTGGTTTCTGACTGTTAATGTTATTGTGTTGGCGGAAATTTAGAGTATAAAAACAGTAAGGAATCGCATTATGATATTATTAATTTAATTTTATTTGTAATTAATGTTAGTAAAGATGACACATTGAGCAAAAAATATTTGCCCATTGATGTTATTTATATTAACTGTTTACTTATTTATAATTTTTAAATGTGATTAAATATTCGATATAATATACTCAAACATATAAGGAAAGAGATCCTTGGTTTTTACCTACTGTCTCCAATAGGTTTGTGAAATAAAATTAAAAACGCATACTTGAGAGCCGACCATTAATTCAAGCAAGCAAACAAGCAAGCCAAATCTGAAAGTTATCATTAATGTAATCTTTTTTTGTGTGTGTATGTGTTCCTATGTCATTTTTATTCCCTTACAATAAAATAAACATATTCCTTACATCATTATTGCTCATTATTTTTTTAAAAATTGATTTATAATTTTGAATTTCATCTGATTTGATAGAAATTTTTTTAGTATGCATTCTTTCGATACTTCTGTTCAGAAAGTAATAAATTAAAAGCACTGTATTTATTATAAAATCCATTTTGCACGAATCGCCTTCTATTGAAACAAATAACTCAGTTTGTAGCAAAATATATTGCAGATTAATATAATCTTGTATGTGCTTGCGAACATCTATTGATCCCGTTCTGTTTAGAGCGCTCTTGGTTTTGGAAACGTTTTACACTTTATGCGATAAATTTTTCTTTTTCTCTACTGAAATTCGAAAATAAGAACTTCCCGTTTTTGTCCTTCAAACATAAATAAGTGTTTTTCTATTTAGAAGAGTATAGTTTTTTCTTGTACAGTGAATTAGCTAAATTAATCGCGGTAGTCTAGTAGTCATGGTCGCGAACTCGTGGCTGGCGTTGGTTTTGTCGAATCGTAGGTTCGGGTCCAGTTGCCACTAAAGTAGCGGGGTTGATGCACATTAAATCTTCGGGGTCCCAAATCCTCTCATGGCGTGGTATGGAAGTTTGGAGAGAGAGGTACCAATTCAAGTGACGTCTTTGTCATCTGACAGAGGTTTAAAATCAAAGGTCAGTCGCCAATAGCCCCCTTGTTGTTTCTGAGAGTGACTTCAATAAACATTCAATAAAGGAATAAAAAAAAAAAAAAATTAAAACCATTATGACTCATCCCGTTTCAGAGCGAATTTAATAGTTTTTATTTCAATATTTCGCATATTTCTAGAATCTTTTCAAAATCCAGATTCCCTTACTAGTATGTATCATTCTAATTAGTAATATTTTTCATAGGGAATGTAAATACTAATTGACTCTAGAAATACCATTCAGGTAACTTCCGTAAGTGAAATGCTACCAGTAATATTTGACCGAATAGTTTTTTTTTTACAAACTACCACCATCTCATCACCACTAGCGGTGTTTCCATTTTACCAACTGAGCCGCGGAGTGTTCAGCGACGTCGTCTTTTGTTTTCCTTCATCACCTGACGGTAGGAAGCAACTCTGATGATGCTTTCGTTATCGGATTATTAGTTAGCTATTTCCATCGTGAATAGCGGTGAAGTGATCCTTTGGCCCGTGTTGGTTTCCCTCCTAGGCTATTCGTGAAGTCAGTTTTCCTTCGCTTGCTTCTCTGTCAGGGTTTGTGTCGGTTCCGGTTTTTTTGGTGAATGAAAACGAAGGATTATGTTGTGGAATCATTAACTTCTATTTTGTAGCTGTCTTTTTAGGGGTGTTTTGGAAACTAACTTTTTTATATTTATTGTTTTGACTCATTTTATTTATCGAATCAAGTTTCAGATCTTTGCTCATATGAAATGCAATAGAAGTGGGTTTTTCTTTCAATAAACTCTTCGCAAACTTTTTTTCTTTTTTCAGTTGCCATGAATCAGCTATTTCAGATATGAGAATTTATCTTGGATAATAACTTTTCGAGTAAGCTTTTTTTAAATAAGATTACAATGGCGATTCTTTTCTTTTCAATCATTTGGTAGCTAGACTTTTTTTTAGTTTTTCTTTTCATACGAATAGTGGAAAAGTATCACACTTTCCAGAGAAGGTAATGAGAAAGTAGAAATTTTGTCTTGAAATAAGAATTTTCATTGAACATTTTTCTCTCCCACCCCCCACTCAACATGAAATCTGATAAAATGTCGTAATGAATTACTTGAAACATTTTGTTTCCAATCTTGAATAATAGTATTTTTTACCTTGGATTAATCATATGTTTTAAGTTTTTTGTAGTAATTTTTTAAGTATTACAATTTGTGACGAAGTTTTCTTACTGATTTCTATCTGATTTTCATACAGTATGATTCGCGTTACTGAAAAGAATTGAAAGTGGGTTGAACATCCAGGCACAGTACAAATCGTAAAATGTAATAATTAAAAAAAATAATAATAAATAAATGTGTGCGTGTATCTGTCTTTTTTAAAAAAAAATTATTCAGCTTTTAACCGTGTTGCAGAGAACTGAATAAATCCGTAAAATTTCCGACCAGACTGTGGCTCAGAATCAGCTCATAAAACATACCTTTTAACTTTCCTAATAACTATTCATTTCATTCAAGTGAAAGGTGGGACCTGATGTGGCAGTCCTTCAACTGATTATTACTTTTGTCTTAGCACAGAAAACCGCCCTGCTCTCTTTCTGTTGCTTTGGCAGAGACATCAACTACATACTTCACACCTTCTCATCTTCTCTTACACACTTAAAGATGGGTTTTCTAGATAGTTGCTCTAAACAATAACACTTCATTCATACCTGGTACTGCGTAATTGTAGACCTGGGAAGGTGTGTTCCCTTTTCCCATTGAGTTGATTTGGGTTATTTTTATTTTGCCATTTTCTTATTGTTCTCTTCCTATGAGTATGCAGCAATTTTTAGGTACTTTTCAGAAAGGTTTGGAATCTCATTCTGTACTAGTTCAAAATATTCAATTTTTTCTCGCGTGTTCAACTTTTGTTTTTTCTCAGCATGAAAACGTAAGAATAAAATCCCCATAAAGTTGTTGTACATAATCCTTTTTAATGAAAACTGGTTACTCTTGTTTTCTGAAAAAATTTAAAGTTTATCTTCCTGTTATCCTCTAGATTTATTTAATGTATTATTTCTGACTAAATGTTTTGTTTTGTTTGTTATTCTTAATCAATGTGTTTTTCATCTCCAAAATAACAGTATAATTTTAATTATAGCCCAAGTCGTTGAATAAATTATGATATATGTTGAAGACGATGTAGTACTCCAACTTAGATTTGAACATTCTGGAAGAATAAGGACGAATTAATTTTCTTTAATAGTTATATATAGTACATATTAAATCTTTTCTGTTCAAAGAAACGTAAAATAATTTTAATAGTAATTAATACAAATTATTTAAAAAAATAATGTAGAAAATTCTAGAATAGAGAAGTGAAAACTGTTTGATAATAATTGTCTATACATCCAAAGTTATTATTCGTTTTTCAAATTAAAAAAAAATTTATAATTTTGTGTTTCATTTTTTTTTTGAGTGTTCTTCACTTAAATTTTAACTTTTAGCTAATTTTCATCTTATTTAAATTTGACAAATTCAATTAAACATGAATTGATAAAATTATTTGGGTGCAAAATTTCTCATTCCGAAAAACAATTATCAACCAATGAATTATCGAGACCTCTAATTGTATAGTAACAATTCTTGGGTACGATTCGAGAATCTGCTTGACAGGTATTTCTCGAACTGACATTTACCAATTTCTAAAGAGAATGCAGGTACATACAGCTTACACACAGAGAGAGATAGTTACATGGGATTCAAAAGTCTTTTGACACGCAGATAGAATTTTATGGTGAAATTATCACTAGAACGTAGAACGAGATTGATCTTCACAGAACATGAAGATACACTATTTTGGAACTACCAAATGCGTGATTTTTGCTGAGAGGGTGAGTGTAATGAAGACCCATGAACGCCTATCATGATTCTTTTCTGATAACAACTCAAATAATATTTGTCGGTAGGTATTGTTTGATTTCAAAACTTCGATATAATTTTCTACAGTAGTTCGTATTAAAATTATTTCAAAATTTTTTAACAAAGTTTACTTTTCACTTTTCCGAGATTATAACAGAAAAGCGAAATTTTTTTAATTGCAACATCGATTAAATGCAACCATTTCAATTTTAGGTTCTGTAACTTGCTGGATTCTAACTAAGAGCATCGATAAGGCGCAGCGCGTACGCGCTCTGCCGCTTGCCTTTGCCTGCGTACGCGATACCTACCGCGCCGTAAGTTGCGTACGCATACGCATTTATGCCGGCAAGTACCGTGGCCGAAAGTACTGCGCAAATTTTCTCGCGGCAGGCCGCCTTAAGCCAGCCCGTAGCATGGTAGAGCTGCGGCGCCATGCCACCGTCGCCTTTAAAGCCCGCCGCGCGTTCTGGCTGCGCCATTGCCGCGTAACGCGCCTGCGCTGCCCGTACGCGCCGTACCGCGCACGCTGGCGGTTGATTGAGACTTGCCAAAGGGGAACCTTCAATTTATATCGTTTTTTTTTTTATCATGGTCTTAATTTCTCTATCATAATGCCGACGTTTTGAAACACTTATTGCATCCTGGTGACATTCTTAAATTCTGTCTTTAATTATTTGTCATTTCGATGCAAGGCCGCTCAATCAGAGAAAATTCAATAAGCGGACGACGTCTGATTGCTGTTAACAATGCCATTGTTCAGTGCAAAAGCTTTGATCAAAAGAGGTCATGAGGGCAAGTTACACCGAACCGCGACTACGATGATTATTAGCATTGATTGGTGATTAACATTCTCTCGCAGTCTCTTTGGGCGTTGATGTGTTACATTCCTGGTACCATTACGCACTTAATTTTTCCAGGTCGCCCTGAAATGCACATGCAATAGTTGGTGTCTGTGTGATAGTCATAATGAGCAATTATCAGTATTGGAAGCATTCGCTATATTTGTATACAACGCGGAAAAGAGATTTGTCTTGTTTGAAAAGTGCCATTTTATGAATTGGGTGTATTTAGATTCTTCGTTTGAACCGCGCAGTTAAAGGAATTTTCAGTTTTGGATTATGTTTCAAATAATGGGTATTGAAATAAATTTAGAATTTCTTTTTTAGAAATGAGCTACAAACAATAATAACATAGCGTGTTTTTTTTTTTCTTAGTAATATTATTAAGTTCAGTATTGTTACAGTAATATATTGCTTAACATGTGAAATATTTTAATACAACATATATTTTAAATCTACAAATCATTGGGAATATTATATATTGTGGATCAAGACTGGATGTGTTTTTACGTAATTTTTATTTAAATTTTCCGTTAAATAAATGGGAATCTTTCTCCATCTATTTTGTTTGTGGTGTGTTGACTTTCTGAGTAAATTTAGTTCTTTAAGCATCAATAATGTGTGTGTGTACTCCCCCCCAAAGAAAACTATTACATATATCTGTCCAGATGTTTTTGAAGTATAAATGTATAAAAGATAGCATGTGTATTTTCTTCTCATGTGTTAAGGTTTTCCTTTTCATTCTTTCATGTGTATTACTTGTTGGAAAAGTAGCAGTGGGTTCGTTTGTTGCACCATGGAACTGCTTGGGTACCGCCCTGTTGCCGCCGTGCCATTGCTGCGCTGCCAAGCGCTGGTTGCCGCGTCCCTGAAAGTCATTTGATTAACAAAATTTATGAATTTCGATCTTATTCTTCCCTCGATTAACTGTAGAATGACTTAAAATAAAACATAATAATAAATAAATCAATATGATATTCAAATGGAAAATTTGTGATTGGCTAATAGCTAGGAGCACAATTTGGAAAATACAATGGCTTGGTTATTGAAACTGGCACTCATGCTAAATAGACGACCCACTAGAGTTTGTGCTCAAACTGTATCGGAGGAGGCAATAACTGAATTTAGATTGGATCACGTACACACATTTGGTCAGATATTTACTATTAATTTGAACTCTAAATAGTAAAAAAAACTCTATGAATTGGAGATTCAAAGTTGATATTTAAATTCTATTTTAAAATAAAATTTTTTATAATCATAAATATAAAGGTTTATTAAATACATAAAGATATCAAATTTATATTCCTTTGATATTTCTTCTTGTTCCCTAATCTGAGGTTTGTGAATTCATTTTTTATGAGAGCATTATATGCTTTCCTTAAAACTTATTGTTTTGAAGTCCATAATATATGTTTTGCACTCTTACTAAATATAAATAAATATTATATTTATGATAGAATAAAAAAAAAAAGTAAAGCTTTCTGTATTTATTTTCCGCTGGCGTTCGCCGACGCTGGCAAGCGCGCCCGCCGCGCTGTTGCAAGCGGCGCGCTTGGCGTATTTTCGGTGTGTCAGACATAACTAGGTACTGTATCACTATTAATATTAATGCAACCGTATTTTCATTTTTGCAGCCTCTATGAAATGAGTGCTTATTTAGGATTGGACGTTTTATTGTGAAAAATAGATTATTTAATGGGTTTTACCGAATTTGTAGAAATAAATTCTTCTTAAGTCAAGTTGATAAAATTATATAATAATAGATTTAATTGTTTTTTTGTCCTCTGTAGAACTAAGTCTTTTTATTTTAGCAAAACTTTATCACAATTATACTTACCTTAAAGGGGCAGGAAGTTGTAAACTTTTGTAATATTTAATTGGTAACATTTGTTTATTCTATTGAATAAATACTTTTGTGTTATTCTTTTAAGTTAATGCTTTTGTAGATGTGTGTTAGTATATGAATAAATATATATTATATGAATATAAGTGAATATCAAATTGATTGTTTAAACTCGTAATCATTAAGAGTATCTGGAGGAGAGTTAGTTTTTTGTTGTTGTTTTGATCAGATATGAGGCCATTAATTTGAAACATTATCTAAATGTTGCTCCTTAATGATTTTTTTTTTTTTTTTTTTTTTTTTTTACATTGGGTGGTGGAATTATATATATATATATATCTCTCTTATATATATATATATATATATATATTATTCAGTATATTTCGTATATTTTTTGAAATTCAATGGAATTAATTTTTTATTTTGACTATTTATCTGTTGTAATTACATACATTTGGAGTCAACACAGAAAATGTAATACCGCATGCTCATTATCGGTTTTGTATAGTTATTCAGGAAGTACCATCAAAACTAAGATCATCAATAAATAATAACTTAAAAACTTTTAGTTTTTTATTCAAAGTGAAAAGTAATTCACTATGACAGGAGAGGAGAATTGAGGGAATTTTGAACTATAGGGAAGAATTTGAGATCAAAAGTAAAATTTTACGATTATATTGTTTCAAATACAATGACTCTGGATTCTCAACGTTATGTATATTTTTTATTTTACTAAGCTGACTGGCTTTTAAAAGGAAATCAGTTTTTGAAGAATAGCTGAATAAATTTAGGCTGAAAAGTAATACACAAGTATTTGAAACAAATGTAACTTTTTTTTAAATATATAAAGACAATAAAATATTTCTTAGATTCAATCCATTCAGTTAAATTCAAAACATTTAAAAAGTAAAGCAAATCAATTTAGTTTTTCTGTCTTACTATTAGATAGGGCAAAGTGGAAAGAAGCGGTGCGTAAATAATCTTGTATCGTGTTTTCTTTTTATAAATTTGGATTAAGAAGTTCATCTGCGGTGAGAAAAGAGCGAAATTGAAATACAGAATAGGACATATATCCACTGTGTATAAAACTATTATTCCCAACATTTGTTTTGGAATGCCCTATCCTCTTTAATGGAGACCTAAAGAAAGCACAATATCTTTCCTTTACACAATCTTAAAGTTTTTTGAGCTAATACTAGAATTAAATTAATTATCATCGATGGATTGTTAGAGTTTTTGTTTTGCCTTGCTTTTCTTCTACTAAGATAGAGATACTTTTCGTTTTACAGTATTTTTAGATTCAAAAGAACGGGCTTAATAATTGTCTTTTTGGTCCTTTCCTTTATTGTTTTGTAAAAGAATGGATATTTTTTTTTTCATCATTTTCTTGTTAATAAACTTTGGAAGAGTGTATAATAGGTGCCTTCACATATTGTGTATCATCCTCCTAGAATGAATTGTTTTGGAATAAGTGGGTATCGACCTTTTATACTAGCATCTTTTTGTAGAAAATGATTTGACAATTGTTCTTCTTGAAAAGGTGATAATGATAAGGTCTGGTCAGAGGAAAGTGGTTTGTATCTT
>BMAW01099781.1:18991-47451 GCA_019974015.1 Nephila pilipes | reverse complement strand
CCTTTTTACTATCTTTCTAGGTAAATCTAAGGGCTATATAATAAACATAACAATATAAGCATAATCTAATGCTTGTTATGTTTCAAATAAAATTACTTCAAACATTTCAAGAAGAATAATATTTTTTCTAATAAATGAGAGGAAGGGGTATTCTTGTATTATTTTTAATCTATATCCTTTCGATTCTCCGCGAGGTCTGGAGACGCTCTATGTTATTAATACGTTATAGTATGCACTTTAGCGTGGCATAGTGAGTGGGATGCTTTTCTGGTATTTGAATGAATATCAGTTTAATGAAAAGCCTTTTATTTATTTCTTTGTTGGTTCACAGCGCACGGATACATCACAGTAATACTTATAAGAAATACATATAAGACCTTTTCACACGCTCACAACTAGAGGTTGGGAAGAAGTTTCTCTTTCTCAAAGTCACCACAGGTGGCGTTAACAGTCCCGTTAAAGTTACAGTCAGGGGGACTGTTACAGTCTCCCCCCCCCCTCTGGCTCTGACAAAGCCTCGATGAGAAGCCAGGAAAAGTTTTTCTTGGCCTACCTCTTTTACAAAGAGAAGTTAGAGGCGTAGTTAATGGACCTTTCTGAGGTGTGATAGACCCCAATAGAAACATCAGATCCTCAAGATTGGCCACCTTAAATGTAGTAGGAGATCGTTAGCTGGGAATAACACAGGGACCATTTTTGAGTGGCATAAACTTTGATATTCTTTGTCGCGCAGAGCTACTCACAGGATGTTTGTAACCCCAAACCCTGTCACCTAGGCTGAATTTGTATCCAGGCATACGACTTTTATCGGCGTATTGTCTACAATAGTTTTGTTTAGATTCTATACGCTCCGTTATTTATTTCGTAAGGTTGGCAAATCTTTTTAGATATGGAGTAATCTCGGCTACAAAGTTATCATTCTGGATAACACTCCTAATGTCCTAATTGATGTCATCAATCATCCAAATAATCAATAAAATAATGTCATCAATTCTTTACCGAACTGAAGAAAAGCCGCAGTTTGATTGGTGCTTTCACTTTTATGAGTATTCATTGCAAAGAGAATAGCTGGAAGCTTCTCGGACCATTTTGTGTGATCGTCTCCAACTAGGATTGGAAGCCGAGGTCTTAGATCTCGATTTTGCCATTCAACTGGATTGTTTTGTGGGTGGTAAACTGGAGGGAACATTCGATTTATGTCTAGAAGATAGCTTACCTACTGCATAACTGCACTGACAAATTGTGCTCCGTTGTCGCTGATAATGCGCCTGGGTAGGCCATATCACAAAAAGACTTCTACAAGAAGAGTGACAGCACATTCTTTTGCTTTGGCGAAGGGTAACGCAAAGAGCTCAACCTACTTTGCTGTGTAATCCCCAACAATTAAAATCCACTTTTTACCGTCAGAAGTTTCCGGTAAGGGACCAAATAAGTCTATAGCAAGAGTCTCAAAACGTTGACCATACACTGGAGTCTACAGGAAACCAG
This sequence comes from Nephila pilipes, assembly GCA_019974015.1. Taxonomy (NCBI): domain Eukaryota; kingdom Metazoa; phylum Arthropoda; class Arachnida; order Araneae; family Nephilidae; genus Nephila; species Nephila pilipes. The sequence goes on along the minus strand of BMAW01099781.1, from coordinate 45,963 downwards.
ATGGTTTCTGATTCGACGGTTTGTACCTGTTGCACCCATTACAATTTTTAATATAGTCCTGAATATACTTTCGCATTCCAGTGAAGCAATACCTCTGAGATATTCGATAGAATGTTCTATCAACTCCATAATGTCCAGCAGTTGGAGAGTCGTGGTGCTCTTGAAGAACCCGGTTCTGTACATGAGAGGGGATCACTAGCTGGGCTTCTTCAGATTCAGAGCCAGGAGAATACCGATATAAGAGTCCTTGATTCATTATATAACCACGTCTAGTCCAGTTGATATAGTTTTCATCTTTCACAGGATTTTCAAAATATTCTACAATTTTCTTAATGTCTTGATCTTTTAGTTGTTCATCTTGTACGTCCACAGTGCTACGACTAGGCATGTCGATAGTTACACTACACACTTCACAGAACTTTTCCTTATGTCCACATACGAGATGGGATAACAAGTCTGTTATGACATTTGCTTTTCCTGGGATATATTCCATTTTCAAGTTGAATGACTGGAGTCTTAGGGCCCACCTCGCTAGTCTACCTGAAGGTGATTTTAAAGTCATAAACCACTTTAGGGGTTAGCGATTGAATGCTGCGGTAATTTCTTGGCCCTCAATGTAACCTCGAAATTTGTTTAGTGCCCGAACAACGGCAAGAGCTTCCCGTTCGGTGGTGAAGTAGTTTTTCTCAGCAGTAGTTAACAGCCTACTTGCATATTCTATAGGATGATCTTCCTCACATTTAGCTTGCAAGATTACATCCCCTATGCATGGTAACTAGATCAGTGTGAAGAATGTGAGATTTTGTGGCATCACTGTTTCAAAACGGGAGGATTGGTTAGAAGTGGTTTCAAAGTTTGAAAAGAATTTCTTCTTCATCTCCCCAAGACCAAGCTCGAATTTTCTTTGTGAGATTGCTGAGAGGTCTGGCTACCTCTGAAAACTTAGGAATAAATCTTCTGTACCACGAACAGGTTTGCAGGAATGACTGCACCAGCTTTACATTCTTGGGAGGAAGCATTTTCCTGATTTAAGAGGTTTTTCCAGGGTCCACTTCCACTCCTGAACTTATGATATAGAGTCCAAAATATTTCACTCCAAGATACTCACAAGCAAAATCACATTTTCTTCGTTTTGCATGTAGTTTAAATAGAAAAAGTCTCTCAAATACAGCTTTGAGATCATCGAAATGTTTTTTAAAGATTTCTTACAGGATTATGATATCATCGAGGTAAAAAAGAATGAGAATATAAATTAGGCCACTGCGGAACTTGTCAATCAGTTTTTGAAATGTGGTTGGGGTCGTTTTTAAACCAAAAGGTATTCGAAGGTAGCGAAAAGTTCCAAATGGACACACGAATGCTATTTTGTCTCTGTCAGAAACACAGACATTTACCTGGTGGTAACCTGATTGTAAATCTATAGTTGTCAGAAAAGTTGTGTTCTTCTCTTCGTGAAGTAGGTCATCCATCTTAGGTAATGGGTAAGAGTTAGCCACTGTCCTAGCATTCAGACCTGTATAATCGATACAAAGACGGATTTTCCCGTTCGCTTTGAGAACAAGCACCACAGGCGAAGCATGAATGGATTCACACTCTTCTCAGACGTTCTGTTTCAAAAATTTATCAAGCTCTTTCTTAAGTAACTGTTTCTATGCTGGTAGTAACCTATAGGGTTTCACAGAGACAGAACTGTCTCCGGTGTTGATACAGTGTTCCTTGAAGGGAGTGGGCTTTCCCCCAGGTTCAAAGACAGTTTCGTACATCTTTAGTAATGTACTCAATTCATTTCTCAGCTCAGGTGTCAGACATTTACCTTCGTCAGTGCGCAGTAGGCATGTATTTTCCTCAATGTTGTGGGTTGGGTTTGCACTTATTGAATAATTACTTCTTTAACACAATCATACGTCATTAAAGAACTAGTTGCGGGGTTTGAGATTCAGAACAATGCCAGCTTCTTATAAAACGTCTATCCCAAAAGTGTTCGGTTTCCTTTAGCATAAGGCAAAGCTATTAGTGGTGTACGGATGACACGTCCCTTAAATCTGATAACTACACTGGTTGTGTAGACTTCCACGTCGGACTTTTGGACATCAGCAAGTGACATAGAGAGTAGTCTTCAGAAAGTTGGCTCCCTCTCTCTTTAAAAGGAGATATAAGGTTTCTCCAACAATGATGTGACTAACTCCAGTATCGGCACATGCAGTTCGCTATGTGTCATGTACAGCTACCTTCAGCACCGTACTTAGATTTGGAGTTAAAGAGCATGGATGCAAACTGATGTTGCTAAAATTTACTGAGTCCTTATTCGCTCTTGATTTTCAATTTGGACATCTGGGTTTCGTAACACCTGACTTACAGCATCCATATATGATACCGATGGTCTCTCTAATTTGTCATCAGTGTCCAATTTATCACCTCTACTAAAAGATGGGGTAGAACCGGCTTGGATGATTTTACTAAATATGCTATCAGGTGTGCTTCTTTTCTGAGCATAATGTTTAAAAGGGTATTCTCTTGAATGGGCAGTCTTCTTTACTGAAGGAGTAGTATTTCGAATGTTGCAATAGACATCCAATTTGTCTGCTAATTCAGAAGGTGACACCCACTCAGACCAGTCGTCCAGGAAATTGTCTCTCACTTCGGGAGGTACGCGTATTTTAATTTGATCAGATATGATTAAGTCATTTAATTGGTTGTAGTTTACAATTTTCAGTTCATTTAGCCATCCTCCAAAATAACTTTTTATTTCAAAATAATAATCTCTCCAAGTGCTCCCTTGAACTTTCTTATGTTGAAGGAGGAGTTGTCTGAATTTTTCTGCAGAGAGCTTGAATCTCCTCAAAAGCACTTCTTTCACATGCACATAGTCCTGTGCTTCTTCTTCCGTTTCCCTAGCGATAAGTGTAGCTATGTCACTTGGTAAGATTCTAATTAGATAAGCAACCCATTGGCTATCAGATACTTTTAAAAATTTTAGCTGTCTCTCAAATAGTTTGAGAAATTTCGTTATGTCGTCTTCTTTTGAGTTGAAACTTCTTCAATTTTAATTTTGACTGCTCAGAGATGTCCGTGTCATTACCTTGAGGAACTCCATTTTTTTAGCTTCAAGTTGTAGTTTCAACTTCTGTAACTGAAAACCCATTGAAGCTTTTCTTCTTTCCTGTTCTGCCTCTAATTCAGCTTTTTTTCTTTCATGTTCTGCCTGCAATTCAGCTTTCTTTCTTTTTTATTATGCCATCTCTTCGGCTCCTTTATTTTTCTCAAGCCGCCCCTCAATTATATTCATTAAGAAATTCTTAATTGAATTTTCTTCACATTTTTCGGAATTTAAGATCTGCTGTTTTATATCTAATATGCGTAAATCTTCTGCAACAACGAGTCCCATTTCCCAAGCCAATCTTCTCAAATCCTATTTATTTCCTTTTGTGAGAAAGGCCATTGCTTTCTATTATTAAGTTCAGTTTGTGATAAAAAGTTTAAAAAAAAATTTAATAAGAAAAAAATAACTTTCTTAAACACATTGAAGCTGAAAATCAAAACACAGAAAACATTCGACAAAGAAAATATAAAAAAAATATATGAATTACGAAATCAATTAAAGCAATCAATGAATAATAATTTTTTAACATACGTTTCCTGCAAACAGAATATTTAATTTATTAGAACAACAACAAAAATCTCATATGAATGCAACACTCAACAGAGCAACTCAGACAGACAGAGAATATATATATAAGTTACATATTATATGTTCTGATAACTGTAACTGCGTATTTGATGTAAACTGTTGATAGTAACTGTCATATCATTACTTGTGTTGTTGCTGTGTCGAGATGACTTTGATCGACTTCTGGTTGACAATAAATCTATATTATAAATGAAATGCTTGGATATTATGATTCTATATGTCCTAAAAACATATTAAAAGTCCAAAACACTAAAACTGGTCTCATTAGTTTAAGCTATTCAATCCGATTGAAAAGATATTCACGTTCATCACGAAAACATTCCGGCCACCTACTCAGCTGCAATTTTCCATTGGAAACGTGAAAGAAAAGTGGAGGAAAGGAAGACAAGAGCTAGAGAATTATCTGCTTGCCACCATACAGCAAAATAAGATTTATTTTTTATATCTATATTTTCCATGTAATTATTCATAATTATACCATAACATTTATGTAACAAATGTAAATATATTTTGTATTTTCTTAAAAGATATGATTTTTATGTAGTTATTTTATGCAAAAACATAGAATTTTCAAATAAATCATTTTTCTCTTTCGTATGTATTAAGTTTAATGCATTTTTAATAATATATGTAAATACCAAAATATTTAAATGGGTAGTCGATTTGAGGGGAATTTTTTTCATGAATTAGGCTTAACATCTAAAATCGTCTGGGCACAGCGTGACACTCCGAAGTAAAAAGTAGCGGGCCCAGAGAAGCACTTCTTTTTTTCTCCTTCTGATAGCGAAAGGGTTAAGTGTAAATAAATACCCAACTTTCATAAACAAATTTCAAAATGATCTTATCGATGCAATGTAAAAGGATGCTCCTCCCCCTTTGACAAGACTTTTCTTCCCCTTATGCCAAAAATTTGGCAAACATAATGACAGTGGTGTTCACAGGTGGTCACTCTACCAAGTACTTACTACGCCTGAGGATGCTTAATTTCGGTGATCGGACGAGATTCGGTGTTTTCAGCATGGTATGGCCGTTGGCGGAGGGAAAGAACTTCTTTGTCTATACCTTCCTTCAGCAAGAGAACAACATGAAAAGTCAGCTGCTTTTTTAAATGTAGCTTCAGGAGAAATTTATTTATTTCATGCGAGCTTGTGTAAAATGTACAAATATATGCCAAATACAACATATATATAAATACAACAACACATTACACAAGCCATTTGTAAATAAGAACTTCTAAAACGTGACAAACTCAATTTATTTGAAACAGCCAAAAATGCTTGAAAACTTAAATTTTAAGACAACAGTTTTGAAAAAGGCTCATACAAATCATCCACAGTGATAACAATTCAAATAATTATAAAGATTTACAAAATAAGGATATTATAGAACAATAATTCATTTATTAAATATCGGATTGAAATTCCATTGTTAGAGGTGGGAAAGGAATTCCACTGTTAGAACGGTTTTGTGATTCCATTATTAGAACTGTATTGGAATTCCATTGTTAGATACGGGATTGGAATTCGAATGTTAAACCTGAGATCGAACATTTGAAATATAGAAACAAAACGAATGAATAAATATACAGTGCATATATATTTCATCCTCTTTACGTTTTAATCTACTAATTATTCAATACATTTATTTTTACATATTAGAAATTACAATAATATTGGGATAAAATAATAATGAAGTTTTGTTTGAAAAGAAATTTTGTAACTTTTTATGTGGCTTTTAACATATAATTTGTGTGTGATATTTAAATGTAAATAAAAAATACATCTGCTTTTTTTTTTAAAAAAAATCAAATTTTCAGAAAAATTTGTTTATTTCTTCAGAGCTTTTGTAGCATTTAAAAATATATGCATAAATACAAGATATTTATTTTTATTAAATACATTACCCAAGCCAGCTTTAAATAAGGACTTCTAAAAACTTTACAAACATAGTTCGTGTTTGATACAGCAAGAAATACATGAAATTTTAAACTTTAAAACAAATATTTTCAAAAAAAAAAAAAACTGATACAAATTATCTACAGGGTAAACAATTGAAGTAATTTTACCGATTTACAAAATAAAGGTAGAACATTTATAGAACAATAATTCATTTGTTTATATCGGATTCATTTGTTTATATCGGATTCATTTGTTTATATCGGTAGATTATAGAACAATAATTCATTTGTTAAATATCGGATTGATATTCCATTGGTAAAGCTAGGAAAGAAATTCCATTGTTAGAACGGTTTTGTGATTCCATTGTTAAACACGGGAGTGGAATTCCATTATTAACCTTTAGAATTCGGCTTATTCTAAGTCAAAATATCCTTTCCACTCCGCGAATTTAGGATTGATGAAAAATTTTCTTTCTCCCATTGGGAAGTTCAAGTTCGCCGCATGTGGAATGGTTAGTTTTCTAGTTACAAAGGAGAGATAGTAAGGATAGCTGATTTTTAGACAGTAATCATTGACGAGTAAAAAAGATCCTAATATTTCGCGTCATATCATATCACAATAGTTCTTTCTGAATTCCTAGTTCCCATTTTTAATTGAGTAACAAAATTTATATTTTGATTTTATGAATATTGTGAATTTTTTAACAAATTTTTGTACATGTCACTTTTTAAGTAAATTCCAAAGTTAAAAAATATATTTTCTAGAGTTTGATGTACAACATTTCAGAAGTACTAAGAAAGTAGAATTTATATGATAGGCATGTTGACTAAAAGTCATGTATTAATAAAAATTATTAGATATATTACTTTTATTTGCTCCATTCGTAATATTGTAGTTTACGAAAGTTTCTAAAAATAACTTATTCTGTAACAAGATTTTATTTTATTCATTGTTTAAGTATGAGATAGATTGATGAAGGTTAAGAAGTAACATAGGCTAATATCTCTTAAGTATGAGAAAAAATGTTATGAAAATTTTAATAAAAAGCATTATATAATAATTATTTATTTGTTCAAATAATTTTAGATTTTTTCCAAATTTATTCTATTTTTGTAAAATGTATTCATGTTCCTCCAAAAAATAAAAAATAATCTTTTAGTTTTAAATATTAAAACATTTATCATAACTGAGAGTTGTGTATTGCATAATTAACATTTTCAAACAAAACAAATAACAAATAAAGCGACAGCTATACCTTTAATAAGATATTTTCTAGAAGTAAGTACATTAAAAAAATATTAAATTAATAGCTTCTCTAATCTCATGACTATACTGTTTGAGAATGCGATAGTTCAATCATAAACACGTAATAATTTATTCGGTGCTTGCTTATTTATTTATATAAATATATATATATATATATATGCAGACTTTATCTGTGGTCTTAATATTCCAACTAGCCTATTTAACTGCAACATTGTACCCATGTAATAAAAATAATGCCTTACGTTTTCAAAATTATTCGATGAAATATGTAAATGAAGAAAAAATTTAAAAACAATATGTTGAACATTATTATTAAACATTTTATTTTTTAAATTAACGCCATTTTAATGCACAAAAAAATCAATGTACTCCAAATATTTTGATTTGACATTTTAATAACATCGTATTTTGAAGCAATAGGAAGGTTACTGGTGACGAACTTCATAAATTTGAATGATGGTCAAGCAATGAGGACCGCATCCAATCACCAAACTTCCACACCACACCAACATCAGGACTTAGAACATAGACAGGCTTAACCACCGGTTTTCAATTGAACAGGATTCGAACTCACAACTCAATCCCGGCTACGAGTTTGCGACCTCACTTGTCAGCTACCGTGGCTCTTTTGTGATTAAATATTATCAAAAGGGAGATTTAAGAAATAATTTTTAATTTAATTGAACACGTTTCAAAGCTGCTGAGTAAATCTCAAGTACGTCAGATTAAGGCAAAACATTCAGTTAATTCATGCTTTCCAAAGAAAATAATATGTAACACTTTTTTTATATCATCCTTTGTAGTTAAAAGCGAAAAAAAAAAAAACTTGAGAAGGCATGAACAACAAGTAATATAAAAAAAAAAATATTTTTAATTCCTACTTAGGTCAACAAAGAAAAATTTGATTTTAGTTACTTTTTATTAAATAATTACAATTAATATAAGTATGTATATACATAGGACTGAATCACAATATTAAGTGGAATTTTTTTTTCCCATACAAAACTTAAATTAATTAATCCGGTAAATTAAGAGGTTGTAATGAAGTTTAACCCAATCATCCTTGACGACTGGAATTATTTGGCGGTATTTTGCCAAATGTGGCAACTTAACGTTCAGCCAAATAAAATAAGGCCAAATTTGGCAATTTTTGAAATCGTGTCAAGTGGTTGGGCTAAACTGCATTTTCTCAAATTAAATTTAATTAAATGAATTAATATTTGAAGAAATTGTATTAACATTAAGTGTCATCCACTACAAGTTTAAAAAAATGCATTTGAACTCGAGTGGAGGAATAAATAGTATTTTATTAACGATTGAAATTTTGAACAAGATATATATAGGGAGAGTGTGAGCTAATAGTAGGAATTTAAAAATATCTCAACAGTTTAAAGATTTTAGAATTCAAATTCATTTTTCTTAAAATAAATTAGAAATGTTTAGATGATAAGAAATATTATTCCGCCTTTTTCTGAGCTTAATTTTGATCTTTTGTGGGCAACTGTGATTAATTATGAAAAAAAAAATTTTATTCGCCAAATGTTTCAATTTCTGGAAGCGAGAAAATATATTCAATACCTCAATCACTAAATTACGTAAATTTTTATGATCCAGTATAATATTTATGATGCAACCTAACTTAAACAAAATACCATAGTTTTGAGAACTTTATACGACAATACATTCAAAGTTTCTAGAAATTTATTTCACAACAAACTGTCTAACAATGCATCATTGCGAGCGACACTAAATCAAATTTATTTCATTCTTCTTAAAATCAATGGAAACCGCAGGATATAATAAAAAGGAAGAGAATCGACCCATTTGAAGAAAACCAATAACAAACTTCAACATATTAAATAAGAAGTTTCATCCATAAAACAGTCTGAACAATGGAAACACAATACATGAAACAAACGGGAAATAGAAGATGCGCAGAGAAATATTGGAAGCATTCTTAAATTTTGATACTAGGTCACCAGAACTTTACTTTGAGATGAAAAACAGACACTGAAAACAATTTATTCTAAAAGATATTTCGACTTTTAAAGTTAACTTTTCCCAAGAACAATATACAAGGGTTGTTCAAAAAATACCTGTTCTGGGAAGGATAAATGAAATATTAAGGAAATGGATATTTTCCTGCAGTTGTATGTGTGTGTGTGTGTGTGTGTGTGTATTCAATGATTGTTTCCTTTCTCTAAAATTATGGTTTTTGTAGGAAAGCGGAGCCATTATCTGGAGGCGGCAATATTGCGGCGGATGCCGTGACTGAAATGTTGTTTACGTAAATTTTATGGCATGGTTTCCTATAGAGCGTTGAATGCGAGGAAACCACATCACTAGTTCGCTTCCTAGAAGCCACTCATTTTGGTGACGTCTTCTACCTTAATGTTCGGCCGATGAAGATATAGTACCAGTCTCCTAAGAAATCGTCGCTTAAGTTATGGTTTCATAGGAATGACTTGACAAGGAAGATTAATTACATTGTTCACTGCAAAATTTTGGCCACCAGATAGCGGCTTCACTTTCCTAGAAAATCATAGCTTAATAAACCCCTGACTAAGCTGCCCTTCGAATCCTAAAAATTCGTTACCGTATGTTTTCTGGCTAATGAGATAGTCTTCCCCTCCGATGCAGAAGATTCTTTGGAACATTTTCATCGTTTTTATTGTTTGTTGATTTCCAATGTGCACAAGGTTTAGCTATTAAACAACGATACCGTCACGTTAAGATATTTTATTTCACTGCCATGCATATTTACTTATTATCACCTTCAGTATACACCCTCCTCTATCCCTATAACGTTCCATGCGAATCTTCCCCTGTTCCAAGCAGTGCTTTTAAGTCTTCTTCTATCAGCTCCTTCAAGACGCGTGCCGCTTTCTCTTTCACAGCTTCAATGGAGTCAAATCTTGTTCCTTATAAAACATATTTCGCCTTAGGAAACAAATAGAAGTCACATGGCTCAAGATCGGTCGAATAAGGCGGATGATCTAACACTGGGTTGCTGCACTTGGCGAGAAACCTCCTGACAAGCAATGTGGAATGAGTCGGCGCATTGTCTTGGAGGAAACATTTGCCGTACGGATTATTTGTCGGTTCCTACAGTCTCAGAAATCGCAAGAATATTAAGCGAAAGTCAGATCGAATCAGATTACCGATTCTTTCGATACTCTCATCCGGTTTTGACGTGGAAAGGAGTCCCGGGCGTGAATCACTTTCAACGTCTTCTCGGGCATCTTGAAAACGCTTAGGCTACTCGAAAACACGTGAAAACGTTGTACATTCATTGCCATACACTTCTTTCATTAAATTATGAGTTTCATTAGCGGACTTTCTCAGTTTCTTGTAAATTTTACAACCATTCGTTGCTTACTTTTCATTTTTCGGGCCAAGTGAAAAGAAGTAATAATTCTTATCCAAACGAAAGCTACAGATATATGGATTTGCTTATAGAAGCGAGAGGCACTGCATTCGAAAGAGAATGCTTCACTCAAAGCAGCTGTCAATCGTTCGCGTTTAGTGCATCCCTACTTATTCTGTAGCAGCTGCAGTCTTGTTATATAATAGCCGCATTCGTAATGAGGAGCAGTCGTTGTAAAATGACAATGGCTACTCGATGTCGAACCAATTATCATGTGATGCCGGGGGAGAGAGCTACCTAACATTCGCTTCTTAAGTTTTCTATCATTAATAAGCAATTCAACAGCTTCTATCATTTTTTTAGCATAAGCGATTAATGAATTCAAATTCTGTGTATATGAATCTTAGAAAAATGGACATTCAAAATAATTTTTATCATGCGTTTGGATTATGTCCAATCATACTTCAGAGTATAAGGAATAATATTACCAGAAGACACTTAACTAATCGGGTTCGGGTCATTAGAACTTATAAGGAGTGTTCGACTTTTTGTCGTTATACAGATCCACACTTCTCACTAACTTCGAATCTTATACCTCTATACTCTTATTTGAAGAGGTATAAATCTTCGGTGTATGTAGTGGTAGCTTGGTGTATAGGCCCCTTCTAATAATCAATACTGAATATAAAGCTCTCCTCCGTTTATAAATACATCTCATCAATCCTTTTCACTTCTCTTGAATATTTCTATTTAATTTACATAAATCGCGGTTCATTAAAGAGGAAAAGATTTCAATACAATTAACGTTGCATGAAAATTTTCCTTGGGTCAGTTGAAGGAAAATGCACGAGAGAACCAGTTATAATATTTTGATTTGGTTGGAAATGGCCATCCAATTAAAATTAACCTATAAGTCAGTGTCATATTAACTTAGAAGCCGTTTAACAGATGGCAGGCACAATGGTAACACTAACTTTCGTCAGTAACACTATCTGTCGTCAAAGCAGATATTTTTGAGTCATTTCTGAAATGGTTGAAAATATATATTTTTTTTAAATCTATCTTCCTTGTGAATCTGATGCATTATACCCGTATATATATTTACTTTGATATTTATTAATTAGAACCTGTAGGAATCCACTAAGAGACGATAAATGAAAACGTCAATTTCATAATACACCAGTGACGTTGGAGTTTTGTTATTTTCGTTTATTTGACCCATCACAAATGAATTGAGTTTGTGACGTCTCTCTTCAACGACGATAACCGAAGTTAAAATGCCACAATAATTAACCCCAGGGTTCATTTTTCGTCTAGAAATCAAAATAAGAACGTTTGCCAACTGCAAAATAAGAACGGATGAGTTTTCTCCAGACCGACAGATTGAGGGTTTGCATCACCCTTGTCATTTAGTATCAACCAACATCCCTCGCCAGGGGGTAAGAGGGGAAACCCAACTTGGCTGGAAAATCTCTCCCACCGAAATGATGACCTAGAATATGATGGTAGCACAGCCTGGAACTACTGGTTACTCATTTTTAAAATGCAAAATTTTCCTTTGTGTGTCTAAGACAACTATTTATGAATCACAACAAGTGATTTAATGGCTACGGCAGGCACGTCATCTGGATCCACCCTATCTTCTAGAGACAGCCGATAACATCAAAGAAAACTATCCGCTCAATGCAGCATGGTGTAAATGTTCCTGAAATGCAGTAATAGCTGAAAAAGTAAACATCTATCTATATCTTTCTGAAAGTCGCTTGGTTATTCAGTATCATCACAATAATATTGAAAAGGGCGTCTGCGGTAGTTCTATTCAAGGATGACGACCAAAGTCATCCTTGATAATTAACCCCATGGAGAATCCATTTTGGCCTTAGTGTTAAGAGCACTACAAAAGGAGAATGGAGTAGATTTATCCGGAACGACAGATGAAAGGCTTAAATCATCCCTGATACTCAAGATCAACCTACCTACCTTGCCACGGGATAGAAAAATAAACTCAATGTGGTGATAAAATGCCTCCCGTCTTAGTGGTGTACCAGTCATATTAGGTGGCATCACAGCCAAGAACTACTGGTTTATATTTACGACAATAACCTTGCCTTTGTGGATCCAACTATACCGGCTGCAACACACACATCAGACAGATCTTCCATCTCAACTGAGAAAGCTGATAACGTCAATGAAACCAACACTCAATACAACAGGATGGAGATGTTTACAAACTGCAGGAAAAGCCAGAAAAGCAAACTTCCATAAATATTGTGCACAAAGTCTCCTGATTATTCATCACGATGACACTGGAGAGAGAGTATGCGGCGGCTCTCTTTGACGAGTACGACCGAAGTTAAAATGATCAAGAACTAACACGAAGTAAAATCCCTTTTGACAAAGTTGTTTTGAGCACTGCACAAGAAGAACGGACAAGTTTTCTCCAAACCGACTCATCGTGGGTTCGAATCAACAACCTTCTCTCCTAAACCAGTGTCAGTTGACTCGCCAGAAAAAACACTTCCGGGAGAAAGTTCACACTGACAACAGTCCGTATTAAAAGCTAACTATTTATTATCTTTTTATAACGATACAGTAACCAATATTTATATTAATTATATTTGGAGAAAATTCCTCAAGTTTCAATTATAAAATATTATCATAAAACTTATCATCAGCAATAGTTCTGGAAGGGGGTCCGAGTAGGATTGAATCCGATTTTAAGCTCCTCTGTTTATTCCATATTATCCGAATACACTAGAGAGGGAGTGTGTGACGGCTCTCTCGTCTAGGACGTCCGAAGTTAAATTTCTTAGATACTAACTCGAGGGAGAATTCTCTTTGATCCAGTTGCTGAAGTCACTGCAAAAGATGATCGGGCGAGGTTTCTCCGAACCAATCCATCGAAGGTTCAAATCAACCCTTCATTAATCACTCACGTTCATCCAACCTCCCTAAACCAGCGAGAATTGTTTCGGTCGTTAAAACACCCCCTCCCTGAAAGTTCAGGATCATAAGAGACTATATTAAAAATTAACTATTTATTATCTGTTCCAGCAATTAATATTTGTGTTAAGTATGTGGAACAAATTCCTCAAGCGTCCACTATAAATTATTATTAAAAAAAACTTATCATTAGCAATAGTTTTAAAGGTGGATCCGAGTAGGATTAAATCCAATTTCAATCTCCTCTGTCATATAATCTTTCTCTTTCTATTACTACTATTTCCTCTTCTGTCTCCTGATACTTCTGATTCCTCCTATTCTCTCTGGTAGTTTCTCCAGTCTTTTGTCTCAAAATCTCCTATCTGTATCTCTTATTCACTACTGTTTAATTTATTCAATAATGTTAATTTACATAATTCCTCGTGCTTTATGGTATTACATGCCTCGTGCTGGATTTCGAGACTTAGTTCCATTAAGACTGCCTGTTATGTTAAAGAATAGGACAATGTTAAAATGAAAATGTTAAAAAATAGGACCAGAAACTGTGGAACACTTTTTCCGAGAACAAATCGTTCGAAAAATTAATTTTGTATTCTGACTTCTCTATCTAATAGAGAGTAGCATGTTCCATAATATTACTTTTACTATTCTATTCGAATAATTCCTTCTTTACCAAGTGCTATACAGTGATTCTAAGCGGATATTGAAATGTATGTGTTCAAGTAGGAAATAATGCATTTTTAGAATATTCTTAAATTTTGAGAGGACATTCTTCAATACACAAATATTCATGAAAATTGAATCAGTTTTCTGCCTGGAAATGTGTTCAAAGTTGGGACCGACCCCTTTGACATCAGGCGAAGACAGCCTTAATCGCACAGAAGTCCAAATTATTCCTCCCGACGAATCATTGGCCAATCCAAAAATCGAAACCTTGACTCGATTTTATCACCGTACATCATGATCATGCTCTATGGGTAACGTTAACATCAAGGTAGATGAGAAAGTATAGACTCTTCGATTTTGCCAGATTCTATCGAAAAGAAAGTGTTTGCTGGACATCAATTTTTATTTAGTCTTGAAATACTCCTTTGATGGAGAGAAGTGGATATAAAGTACCATCCTCTGATTCCTCTATAAAGGAACTTTGAAGGTCAGTCACCAAATCTTCCAGTTCTATTTTATTCTGACAAAACTTCAAATAATTTATTAATCTAACGCATGCCCTAAAACTATTTGAAAGGCGTAAAATTATTTGATTTTTTGTACTGTTTGCAATTATATGTGTATTATAATTTTTCTTGCAGAAATTCATACTTTAATACTAAAATTCTGCAGGAAAAATTTCGTACGTTCCATGTTTGTAATTAATAGTTCTTAACATAATTTACGTAACAGGAAACATAGCGTAACTTACGCAACAGGAAATGTAAAGTAATCTACACAAAACCCAATCTATATTTTGTATTTGTAATTAATGGCTCTTAATGTAATCTACCCGTAACGCACTCTGCGTTTTATACGAATATTAGTAATTAATGGTTTTTAACGTAATCGACACAAAACGTAATCTACGTTTTATACGAATATTTTTAATTAATGGTTCTTAATGTAATCTACCCGTAACTCAATCTACATTTTATTTTAATATTTTTAATTAATGGTTCTTAATGTAATCTACCCATAACGCAATCTGCATTTTATACGAATATTTTTAATTAATAGTTCTTAATGTAATCTATCCGTAACGCAATCTACATTTTATACGAATATTTTTAATTAATGGTTCTTAACGTAATCGACACGTAATGCAATCTACATTTTATACGAATATTTTTAGTTAATGGTTCTTAACGTTAACTACCCATAACGCAGTCTACACTTTATACGAATATTTTTAAATAATGGTTCTTAAAGTCGTCTACCCTAACACAGTCTACATTTTATACGAATATTTGTAATTAATGTCTCTTAAAGTAATCTACTAACAGGAAACACAACGTATAATCTACATGACAGAAAACGCAACGTAGTCTACATAACATGCTCTACATAGCGAGAAACTACAAAATTCAATCAAATTAAAGATTTAAAAAACTAAACACTTTCACAGACTTCCAAAAACATTTCCAAATCTTTGAATTTATGTGATAAAATCCATCCAAATAAGTTTGAAATGTGAAGAAATAAACTGAAGAAAAAATAATTCAGAAAAAAAAAATCTCTCAATTTTGTGAAAGTAAATATAGAATGTGAAACAGGCCAGTTTATGTCTTGAACATTAGCAAGAGTTGAATAGCTGACGAAAATAATAGAAATAACGAAAAAAAACCCATAAAAATAATAAAACCAATAGAGTTTCTATGTTTCAAAATATATTCAGTCTTTTAATTATCATTATTTTAAGATTTTTCTTAGGACATACATTTTCACCCAACATCCGAATTTTCGACAAATACTTTATTCAAAAGAGATACAAAAAGAAAAAAAAAATTATAATTACTATGTATTTTCATTAAAACTGAAAAATGGGAGTGCATTATATTTGTTTCAAACTTTCAGAAATATTCCAACAAAGTTTAAAAGTTGTGAGTGAATTCTTATCACTAGAGGAAACTTTTGTTTTTGCTACCTAATTATTTAAATTACCTCTGAAAGGAACTTTGCATTTTTTTTAGCCTCTCAATTTCGCATTTTAATAACAACATTTATTTTCAAACTTTCCCGTTTCAACGAACATTGTTATTTTTCAGCATAATATTTTTTTTTGTTCTTTTTTTTTTTTTACAGATACTGGTAAACTTAGATACTCGTATTTCTATTGCGATAAAAACTGAAAAACAAAATTTCAAGAAAAAATAATCTTGCAGCTTTTTTTGTTAAAGGATTTCACTGTTTAAATTTAGAAAATAAGTATTTTCTGGAAAAAATTCATATTTTTGAACATTAATGAGTCGATGTCGAATAAAAACTCATTCTTGTTTGCAAATAAAAGCAATGTGAAGAATTGTGCTAAATAGAAGAGTAATATTAAAATATGTTTGAATTAATTTTTAAAAATATTAATATGGCATAATAAATAATGAGATAATTCCTTATAAAGTATTGTAGCCACGGTAGCCTAATAGTGATGATCACAGACTCGCGGCTGGCAGTTTTCGTCGAATCTTTGGTTCGAGCCTTGATGCCACAACAGATCCACCGAGTAACCGGGAGTGATGATGCCCCAAGTTCCCTCGTTGATACTGTGTGGAAGTTAGGAAAGGGAGGCTCCAGCTCAGGTTTCATTCCGGTCACTTGATCGAGATTCACACAATTACGAGGTCCGTTGCCAATACCCCTCGTGTTGCTTCAAGTGTTTAACGTTACAAAACGTTACATGTGTTACGTTAATAAAACGAATCAAACCTGTACATGTATTTGGTGTACCGGAAAGTTCTGTCAATTCAGATATGAAAGAAAACAATAAACGTTTTGTTTCGTCCTGTACAATATAATTTTTATCGCTATTTACGTCCTCTTGACTTCATGATGGTAATTGGTTTGTACCATTTTTTGACAAGAAATAATAAATCCAAGTTTATTAGAATGATAATGTACAGTAAAGAAACAAAAGGATTGAAAATGCTGCCTTCACCAAAGTGAGGAGGACAATGAAATCAATATTTATTTCCTCAGTATCTGGAAATAACAGTTTCTACATGCCTCTGCACTGAGTGAAAAAGGTATTGGATGTCTTGTTGAGAAATGACATCTTGCATTCATGCATTACCAAAATTCTTCTGCTGTAACATTAGATGCTTTATGACGGGACAGTTGCTCCCGAATCATCAGCAATCAGACGTGTTCGATAGGAGATAGATCGGGAGAAAAGGCATCCTAAGGCACCAATGTAATTTGGTAGACGAAAAAGAAGTCTTGCTCATTCCGTGCCACTTGTTCTTGAGCATTGTTCTGTTCAAATTTGGCTACAAGCCAGTTCTGAAGGTAGCAGAGGACAACAGGCTCCTAATTCTCTTAAATACAACACTAATTGGTCATTGTACTGGTAATGTGTACTGAAGGTTCGGGGTGGAAGTGGAATCCAATAGCAGCCCATTCTAGAATACCGAGTGTAGGATCACTGTGTATCCAGTTTCTCATTGGACCATTATGGTGCTGTATACAAAAAACGCAATTAGTCTATAAAGACGATGTTGACAAAGATATTCGCATCAATGATCGCTTTACAGATATTCCACTGCGCTGAAAACGATATCAGATTATATACAGGAAGGCACTAATTGTTGTACAACAGTTGGCACATGTGGCGATACGATTCTTGCCATGATAGAACAATCCATTACTATAATGCGCTCAGTATTCTTGTCATTATTTATAATGATGCAACGAGGCGGGTGCAACCAATGCCGTAGGATATCCATATCCTTTTGCATCCATCAATAGCAGATCCATATCACTGTTGATAGGTTACGTTTGTCACGGTTACGAATTTTTGGATGAAAATTCCCTTTCTTAATTAGCAACAATTCCTTCTCGGTCGATCTCGGAAATGTACTCGATAAAACTCGTATTTTCCTTCGCTCTTCGAAGCTACTTACGCAAAACAACCACATAAAAATTAAATCAAGTATTTCCTGGCGGTATTCTCTTCTTCCTTTATATAGAGCTTGTTGATGCAACAGACTTACGTGATGTACGTCTGCGCTGAAATTGCATCATTGGCATATTGCTTTGCGGTATAAGATCGTTGAAAATTTCACGTGTTTTTGATGCTTCCTTCAATATGTAGTATTTTTGTGTCCGCTAGTGTTTGAAAAGTCAGGATAGTAAAAAAGAGGTTAGATAAAGTTCTTATCTCCGCATTAATTGGTTAAGATAATATTTTCAGATACATTAGAAAGTTCAACGTTTCTTTTTATTAAATAGGTTTCAAACAAAAATAGCATTAAAGTAGATAAAGCATTTTAGTTGGCTTGTAAAGATTACAAATAATAAGAAAATTCATGTACACAAAAATAAGGTTTTATAAGTAAAAAAAAGGCATTAAATGTTCCATAAATTTTAAAATAAAATACTCAGTTTAATTTAGTCATATTTCATAGTATTCGGCCGACTAACCTTTTAAAGAGCCTTAAAATGTCACTAGGCGATGTTAATGGCAGTATGAAACAGTTTTTCAAATTGCATGTTAACATACAATGAATGATGAGAAAAAAAAATTAATTTTCTCTCCAATATTCGAAGAAGCCAGTAAAATGTTTTATTTTTAATGATAATAAGTTACTTTATAATACACTACCATTAAAATTTAGAGATTTTATCTATTTCGGCGAATATTTAAAAAAATTACTGAACGAAATGTAAAATTTTATTCTTCCAAATAAAAATACTTATTTTTAGTGAGGATTACGTGATGGATACGTACGTATATGCTATGCTAGCGTAAATGCTTTGTGACTCGATGATGTCTGTGGAGGAATTTGCAACAATAAAAGCTACTCGAAAGAAAACAGCTGAAGTAAATAAACCATTGACATTCAAATAATAAAATGATGTGGAGATTTGTTGGAAAATGTGAAGCAAGACGGACTCAGTTGCAGATTGCCAGAGAAAGAATTCATACAGTGAAAGCTGTCTAACTTTAAGAGAGGATGATACCCTTTGAAAAACATTTTAGTTCCATCTTGTCACCTCCGTTTCAGACTCTTCTATCCTAATGAATCGTGCAAAGGATTATGTATATGTACCACAACTGTTGTATTTTTTGAATTATATCAACATATATACATACCTAATTTCATTAAAATCAGTCCAGTATTCTTGAAGATAATCAACCAAAAGAAGTTATTCTATTAATTTTAGTAAAAAGTATGATTTCCATCATTTCTCAAACTAAAAAAAGAAATGGCCTTAATTGAATTGTGGTACATTTCGTAATTTGACCACTTCCGTGTATTGACCGGCTTCTGTTATCACTTTGAGTGGTCAGTTTACGGAAGGTTTACTGCATTTAATCCATTACCCATGTGGTTGTAAAAGAGTATTTATAGGTGTTAACTGAATAAAATAACGTCGAAAAAGCAACTGATTTCATTCAGTAAACCAAAAAAACATATTTGAGCTAAAACTTAAGCATTTCAAACACAACTCACATTCAATTACCAGAAACCTCTCTAGAAACTAAGAACAATCAAACAAGAAGTGAAAAAGAATAAAACAAAACCGAACAATCAACCTAATTAACGCCCCGCAGCAACAACAAAGCCCTCCATAAATACTGCGTTTTAATTCTGTTTTATTTGAAAGAACACGCAAAAGAACAACATCGAGTCTCTTTTTGTTACGTCACTTCTTTCTTGTTCTCCTTTCACATCACGTTCTCCGGTTCTTTCTCTTAGGAAGGAAATGGCAGCAAATTGTATTAGTTTCTGCAAATACGTGATCTGAAGTGAAGTAATGACGAGTGCGGATTAGCATCGAGTATCGTGCGTGGAAATAAAGTTTGATGGTTTATGCTTTTTTTTTTTGGTGGAACTATTCAGTTTTATTTTGTTGCGGTTGTAAAAGTTCATTTGTAGGAAATGGACAGCGATGTTAAAAAACTTGAACTATTGTATCGTAAAAAGATGGAACTTTTTACTGTCGTCAGTTGATGGAGTAATTTAATTAAATGAAGTTATTTTTGATGGATCATATGTTATAAAAATAAAGAGTTTTGCTGGTAAAAATTCTGGTTTCCTAATTATGAAACTATCGAAAATATTGAAACCATTTTTCGAATTTTTGTGAATAGCATAATTTACTATAAAAATGCGAAATTGCAATGCTAGTCTTATTAATTTATTTTGAAAATCAAAATAAATTTTGGGAAAGTATTCTAATATTTGTTTCAGAACGTAAATTAACAGTCCTTAATGTTTATCATGAATGAGAATCCATTTTCCTTGTAAGGTGGTAATACTATTTAATATTTTTCAAACCAACTATTAAAAACGAATAAATCCTATTGTCATCCAAATGTATCTTAAATTAAGTTCAATGTTGTGATCCCATCCACTAACCATTTTGAATTTTTATCGAATGTCCACATTCCTATGCTATCTTATCTATTTGAATGAAAATAAGTGTATCCGAAAGAGAAAAAAATAATGAAGGTTTTTTGAGAGATTACATTTTTCACCTCAATTCTTGAAAATATTTTTGAATAATAATTAAATACTCGAAAACTCACAAACGAATCTTTAAGAAAAGGATAAAAGTACTTTTAAATATCGAAGAGAATACGTCATTCCCCAGAAACCTTATTATTTTTTTTGCTCTTACGGGTGCACTTTTTTGTATTCAAATAGATAAAATAAAACAGATTTGAACATTCGAAATGCTCATAGATTAAATTGCTGGTAAATAAAAAATTACCTTGAAAGGAACTTATGTTGTCACCCGCCATTTGATTCGTGGATAATAAAGAATTTATGGAATTTCGATTTTAATCTCCCATCTTTACTATTTGATCTATTTGAATGCAATAAAATGCATTTGAAAGAGCAAAAAATAATGAATGCTTCTGTGGAATTACTTTTTCCCTTCGATTTCTAAAAATATTTTAAAATATTTCTTAAAGACCGAAACACTCACAAATAAATCATTAAAATAAGAATAAAAATATTTTTAAGAATTGGAGAAAAAAAATGATTCCACAGAAGCATTCATTATTTTTTTGCTCTTTCAGATGCACTTTATTGCATTCAAATAGATGAAATTGTAAAGATGTGAAAATTAAAGTCGAAATTCCATTGGATTAACATTAAGCTGAAGAAAATCAAAATGGCGGGTAGACGGGACTCTTAAACGTATGGTTAACAACCATTTTTTTAGCAAGAACCAGATTGAAAAATGTTTAGGCTACAAGACATACTTGAAGATGTTTATAAATACAATTTTACACATAGAACTACAACAAAAATGCAGGTTCATCTCTTCTTATTAGTGATATTTTTTACTTAATCTGTATATATATAAGCGAAATACCACTGACTGACTCATCACAAGATCTCTATGACTATACAACCGATTGACTTGAAATTTAGCATAGTTACTCATTTTGGGATGGAGACGCTCACTAAGAACGGATTTTACGGAATTCTAATCCAGAATGTCATTTTCATCCGTTAATCATCTTTTATCCATCGGTTATATTATTTTTGGCGACTTTATCGCCAAAAATGATATGACCGACGCCAAACGGAATATAATTTTTTATGTGTATTGTCACCCATTAAGTTTACTTGGTGAGATTTGCGCGTGCGGAATGGAAAAATACCAAATAATTTAATATTGAAGCGCTGATGGAGGATTGGCAAGAATTTGGCGAAGGGGCTCTTTATGTGAAATTTCGTGCATGTCGAAAATGGGAAACGTACATATTTAGCGATAGATATAAATCAGTTTTGAGTCCCACGGTTGGTGAAAATATAACTTAGCTTTTTAGAAACATTCAGTTTCTTAAAATTTTAAATTTAGATTATCATTATCGTTTAAAAATTGAAAATTTTCTTGATATTTTTCGTATAGGTTCCAAAATATAATATTATCGTCCTCCCAGCGAAGCGGGCTGGTATCAGCTAATATTTATATACGCATGCAGACACTTATAAATTTTTTAAAATTAATACTTCGTATCACTTAATCTCTTTGGAATAGGTCATTTGTTTATAATGATCTGTGTTGCGATTTTACATATTTACTTTGAAATATATCCTTTTATATCTGTAAATTCATAAAAAAATAGATTTTAATCTCCAATAAATTGGTTTTCATATTTCGGAAGAGTGATATTTATAGAATTCATTTGGAATCTTTTTTGTAACACAATTTTGAGCATACTTTCAATATGTGCATCAATAATTTCCAAATGATGGTATGACCGAAGTTCTCCAGTTGTAAAGCCAAAAGAATTTTGGAATGTGAAAAGGTTTCTTGCACTGGCATCAAGATCTGAAAAACGCTACTGTAACTGTAATTTTATTATGGACAAAAATAATATTTGTGTCAGCAACTGTAATTTATCGACTCTCGATTGAAGTGAATATCACCTTAAATGAATGCATTCAACTTTGGGAATGCATTATAGTTTCCAGGCCATTTTTTCAAACTGAAATTTTGCGAAATCGTACATGATTTTATAAATTTAAACCTTTTTCTGAGAAATTAGTGCAATTTCACTTGACTCAGTGTGGAAGCGAAGGCATAGAGATCATGGCCGCGAATTCGAGGTTAGAGTTCCAACCGCCAAGTCATGGGTTCGAGCTGTGATGCGTCTAAAGACTCGCAATTTAGTGGGGCTGATGCATGTAAAATCTGTAGAGGTCCCAAGTTCTCCTAATGGCATAGTGTGGAAGTTCGAAGAGGGAGGTTCTATATCATGTACCGTTCTCGTCACTTGATCGAGGTTCAATATTATTAGATCCATTGTCAATAGCCATCTTGAGGCTTCCTTAGGCAATGTTTGTAAAAACATTAAAACCAATAAATCATTTGAATGAATGTTCCCTAAGTTACTCAAATTGATAAATACGACAGCTATTCAGAAAGTAAGGAACGTTTCCATCTGACGTCCCTAGACGAGCGCCGATCACGTATATTTTGGTGTCTGCGTGCTCGGCATCTCAGTTGGCGTCCAGCCATCTCAACGGGAACATTTCCATGCTGCCCGTGCTTTCGATATTCGAATTTAAAATGTGCGCTGCAATTGAAAATCCCGCCAATTGTGAGGTGCTGTCTGTGATACGGTTCCTGTTGGCAAAAAAACTATGGAAATTTATCGGCAAGTGTGTGAAGTGTACGGAAATAACGTAATGAATGAAAGTTCAATCCGGAAATGGTGCATTCAGTTTAAAAATAGCCGATCTAACGTTCACGATGAAGAGAAGAGTGGACGCCCTAGCATTGTGACTGACGGACTGGTCGCTAAAGTTGATGAAAAGATTCGTGAAAACCGCCGTTTCACAATATCGGAGCTTTCGCTTAGTTTTCCACAAGTTTCACGGACTTCGTTGTTTGAAATTGTCTCACAAAAGCTAGGCTACCGCAAGTTTTGTGCAAGATGGGTGCCGAAATTTAGTGGCTGAGATCGCAGGCGGAAGAATTCTATGACGAAGAAATTTCAAAGTTTGTCCACTGCTAAGATAAGTGCCTCAATTTGTTTGGTGACTATGTAGAAAAGTAGAATTTTAGTCGCTCTTTCTGATGTATATAATACATTTTTTTTTCTTGTACTTAGTTTTCTTTTAATTCCAAAACGTTCCTTACTTTCTGAACAGCCCTCGTATCTTCTATGACTTGCTCATACTCATCATTATATTAGTATTTAAAGGGTCCAACGTGCGCATTCGCATAGGCCAGTGAAGGTCGCCGAAACCAAAGTCAGACTTGCATAATTTACAACTTTTATTGACATCTATATTTGTCCAATTATATTTGAGTACAGCTCTAGAGCTTCTGCTGATAAAAAATAGGATCTCGTAAACTCCTAGTAGTCAAGATCCATTGTTATTAAACCGTGTGTGACAGTTTTAATATAAACTGAGTAATAATGTAAATTCCAACATCGATATAGAATTTCTGCTTACCGTTTACATTCTATCGATATTATATTTAATTATTGCAGAAAACACTTATGCAACTTTTTCATAACTTCTCGAATTTAACCTATAAAATATACTTGAACGTATAGCTAATATACCTGACCACGAGAAAAAAAAAATCGAAATTGGAATATTTCACTTTGAGAAATAGCGATTCATATCCAATCCATAAAGATGAAAATCCAAAAATAAGATTAATGAAAGACACACAAATACATAAAAGATAAGTGGAAAATATTAAAGTTGTCAACCACGTTTCTTAACCCCATCGGATGCGATTCAAAGAGAACCTTTTGTTTATCTCTGCTTAGTCGGATTTTTTTACCTTCTCCCTTTTGTGACAAAAGTCTCTGTCTTCACTTTACGATCAGGAGACTTGTGACCCATTCTAGACTTCCCTTCTGGTTTCAGACATTCAGATTATGACTTTTCCCCACTCTTTTTATTTTCTTCGTATTTTATTCTCGTTACTTTCCTGTCTCTTTAATTGGATGAATAGAAATCCAGTTTTGCGACCATTGCTTCATTTTAAAACTCTTTTTCTTACACGTTTCGGACTATTTTTACAGTTTCTTCTACTCCCTCGAATTCCTGTTATCTTGTTTTCAGCATTTGCTTTGCTGCCGTGTTTATTCCAAAGTTATATGGCGATGGGGTTTCGTCTCCTTCCTCCTCTCTTTTAAACTCAAGTCTCTACTTGTCTATTTTTTGATACATTTTACGGTTTCATCTCCTGCCTCTCTTTTATGGGTTTATTTATTTTAAGTATGGTTTCGTAAAATTCTTGTTTGACCCTTGCGTTCATCTCTTTTGCTTGCTTTTATGTGCACATACCCCATTTCATTGAAGTATTTCTCACATTTCTAATTTTCTTCTTTCGGAGTATAAGTTTTCTATTACAAATTGGAGCTGCATTATATGTTTATCTCACTATATGTATATAATTTCGGTAAAAAACGAGTTTTTTGAACATGGGGTTTCTTTCAAATTTCACACTTTGCGTAACATACTTTTTTGATCCTTAAATTTTAAGAGCAAAATCGAAAGTTGAGTCAAATTGAATTTATTCAATAATTAGTTTTAATAATTTATTTTATTATTTGAATTTATTAAGTTTATCATCTAAAATATATACGTGGATATTTTTTAAGCATTAAATTTTGCCACCGTTTGGCGACATGGCGAGAGGTTTGGCGTAAAATTTAATTATTTAAATAATTAGTTTAAATCAATTAATTTTTATTAATTATAGTTATATTATTGGACTGTTATCCAAAACAATCGTGTATAGAAAATTTCAATTAAATTGAGCACTTTAAAATTTGAGAAAAAAGCTTTTAAAATTTGACCCAGATAGACAATGTAAGTGTAAGAAAACCCATTAAAAAGAGAATAAAAAAGTTTTTCTATATCTTCTTTTATCAGAAATTTCTGACGTCATCTAAATAAAGATTAATCTGAGTCTCATAAAAATGGAGCCTTTGTAAAATAATGAGTTAACGGAGTACAACGGTAACTAGTTTCTGACATATGAGTTTATTTCAATCAATTCCGATGAATTTCAGTAGAATTTTATTTTAAAAATAAAATTTTGTTAATATACTTATGGCGGCGGAGAGATTACAGCTAAATTCGAACTTAATTAATCATCACGAGGCTAAAGAAGTATTCAAAAGATCAAAAATTACGGTGCATATCCTGAAAAATAATTTGACGTATTTTTAATTAACATTTTCAATCTATGTTAAAGTAAACATTTATGCTTAGATTCTGCTGTAATAGATTGGATGTAACTAGTATAAAGGCCAAAACAGTTTTGGATTTTCTAAAAATATTTTCTTATTGGTGTTATTACAGGAAGTTTTGTTAGAATAAATTATTGTACATTTTAGTAGATTAGCTTAGGTTCTGAATTAAAACTCAGATTGATCTAAGAGCACATTCCATGTTAAGGAAACAGAACACCATCGAAGAATTTTTTTTATTTACCTAAAGTTTGCTTTCAAATGCGTATTTCATAACTTAATGGGGTTTCAAAGTTAGAAGAACACTCAAAAATTTTTGTTAGTGTACATTTTTACTGTCAAAAGGGCATTTTATACGAATATAAGATAAAATTAAGACTTTCTACGAAACACAGTAACTCAAAAGAAAAGAAATGTATTGACATTTTGTAAATTGAATAATGCATAATATAAACTTATCTATGAAATTGACAATTATTTGGCCAATATAACTAATACGTAGGGAACTATGGTAGTTCGAGCTCAGAACACTGAAATTCACTTTATTGCAATATAAAAAAGAATTCTACTTAAGGGGACTTACTACCTTTGCACCTTCAAAAATTCGATTTTTCAAATTTGTTTTAAAAAATAATGTTAAATGTTAGGAGCATTTTAAAGCAAACCGCGTCAAAATCCGACATTTATTACGCCTTGTGCAATAAAAAATGTAAATGTCTAAAGTAGATTGTTCTTTGTAATGCAATGTAAAGAAACCTCTTTTTCTCAGTTTCTTATTTTCACACTTTCCCACAGGATTAAAAGAAAATGTTTTGCATGCAGAGCTTTAAAATCTTACATGAGTATTGTACTTGTCGATCTTTATTCTGTGAACCTCATTTTTGTTAATGGGATGATTAGATTTTATTTTATAACATGATACATGAAAAAAAGTTACTAAATACAAACTCGATAACTTTTTTAATTTTTAATTTTTTTTTAATGTAAGATAAATTTAAAATTTGAGGTTTACAGAATAAGGTCATTAATTAGCTTTAATTTAGTATAAGAGTTATGGTTCTACTGTACATCTTTCAAATGTTATCTAGTGGGTAACGTAAGGTAAGCTAATTTATTTTTTAAATTTTTGTACGCATATTTCATTTTGTATATGAAAATATATTAATTTAATAGCAAAACTTGACCCAATATTTTTAACTATACACTTTATTACACAAACTGGCAAAATTTCATATTGAAATGTGCAAAAATAGTTGATTAAGGTAGAATCGGAAAAAGTTTGTCAAAATATTCTACTTTTGATTTCGAAAGGTACTAAGTCCCCTTAATATAAAATCATAAGAATAGCCCATTCTATGTATAAGTATTTGAAATATATATATATATATATATATATATATATATATATATATATATATA
>BMAW01099781.1:0-18981 GCA_019974015.1 Nephila pilipes | reverse complement strand
ATATATATATATATATATATATATATATATATATATATATATATATAACATTTCCGGTTGATTAATGCATAACATTTTGAGATATTGTGTTTTACAGTAATGAAAAATGTCGTTTTCAAAGCCATACCGACCAGAAAAATTTATGATAGAATAATATTAAAACAGCTGTAAGACTGTTTCTGAATAAGATAAAAACAAAATTCAAACAGTTTTTTTAAGATAAAAGATTTAATTTTACTACGAGACCAAATATGAAAAAATTGATACCTTGACCAAAAATTGTGTTTTGACTTTTGTACTGTCTACCTGAACAGTGTTATCGCAAGAAGCGGAAATTTTAGAGAACTAATTGAAATGCTAGAAAGTTATTTGCAACCTTTTATTAAATTTCCGCTTAATGAGTTCACTTTGATTTCAAGAATTTAAAAGAACTATAAAAAAAAAAATTTCCTCGTGTATTGATAACTTTTTTTTTGCTTCCGAGAAAACTATTTCATTCGACCTTTCGGGAATACCGCTCTTGCAAATGTGTGTGGAAGAGTTTTTCCTCAACTGCATTCTTAGAATTTATTATGCATAGGTTTCATTTCCTACTTAGCTAATGGTCAAGAAGTTAATGAAAAATGGAAGTAACGTTGAGGGAATTTTATTTTATTTGTTATAACAATTTACGCGCAGTTAAAAGTTTTTCCGGTGAAGTATACTCGCATTATGCATTTTCTTTATATCATGTATTTTTACGAATAAGTAGGAAGTGATTTTCCTTTTGCTGCATTTAAGGTTAACACCGGAAATGAAATTCTACAAATGTTTGCATTTGCAATAATGGTGGAATTTAATTTATGACAAGAAAATAAATCTTAATTATGCTAAGTAAATTAATTATTAAATGTAATTTAATTTACCTTTCAAAGGACGTTGAAATAAAATATTGAAAGAACTAACTTAAGCCTTAAAAGATGTCATGGGGAAATAAACAGGCCATGTCAATTGTTTTTCTAATATTATTAACAAACCCAAATTATTGGTAACACGGATTTTTTCTTTAATCATGTTAAGGAAGCCGTTATGAAAAGTTCTGTTTTAGTTATGTACTTCATTAGTTGTATAAAACTGAAAACTGATATGTAATGATGTTTCATCCCTATTACTATAAGATTCAGTTTTTTAAAATTACTTCGAGAATATTTAAGTTGCTGTTAAGAACCTCAGTTATACAATTTTTGTTTCTAGTAAAACAATTATAACCTGAGAAATAAGGAAATAATTATTTTAGAAGGGTTTTTATTCATTTTATTTTATTTATTTTATTTTGATGGATAATTTTATACTAGGGTAAGGTGACCAGATTTTAACTTTCGAAAAGCTGAACACCATTAACGGGAGGGGTGGGGGTTTCTTGATTAAAAATTTGATACCTTAATATACTTATCTTCGGTACCTAAATAAATTACTTACCTGAATCATCTGAATAGCTTATTTGTTGACATCACTTGTTTAACTAGCATGCAGTACGATGTGTATAGTACGAGAAATAGTTACAAAACTCAATATGAGAAGGCGTTACTTCGTGGACGACCAACAAACTCCTTACACTTTGACCCTTCTCCTCTCTATAATTACGTTCCGTTTCCAATTTTTGTATAACATGTTATTCCTTTGCAACAATGTTCCAAATGATGCTAGATTGCTAGCAGAACATGTCGCCATAAGAATAAAATCTGTGGAAGTGTACAAAATGCTCTTCATTTTATAGCTACAAAATGTTTTCATCGCTGCCATTGCCGAAAAATGCCACTGTTCATTAAATCCAAAAAATGGTATTCGTATTCTTGCAACTGATCAAGGCAAACTTTGATAAGCAGTTCATGATAATCAGTTCTCAACAATTATTTTTATTATTAAAGTTTAACATTATAAAATTTACAAATAATATAAAGCACATATTCTGGTGAAATGGCTACATGGAAGCCGAATATCGTAAACTCTTTTCCCGTTCTCTAGCTTGTCTGTGCATTCTTTCTAAAAATCGGGACTTTCTTAAAACCCCTTGGGACGCTGGATAAACTGTTAAAAATTGGGACTGTCCCACTAAAAGTGGGACGTCTGCTCATCTTATAATAGGGTATTCCCAGAAAGAAAACAAAATGGAAAAAAATTATGCTAGAAATGGAGGAATTTTGTGATTGTGAGAACAATATAAGCGTTACTGAAGTTGACAATGTAGAAGATTTTGATGCGGACATTGAACTCGTAACTGTATTGAATATAATACAAATAACTAATTTGAATTAAAATGAAAACTTAAACATACTTTAATATTAAAGGAAAATTCAAAAATTTAGAACAGAAATAAGGAATGACAATCCATGAATCAAAAAATTGCTGGATTGATTTTTTGTATGCTTCGCATTAGAAGCAACGTGAGGGCTGCTGGTGACAGATACCGTAATTCAGAATCTTGGTCACGTGATCAAGACAACATTTCAGCTGGCATTCCCTCTCTAAACTTTCACACCGCAATATAGACAGGTCATGGAGTCCATACGTATCTCACATGTATAGATCCCGCTATAAAACAGGTCTTAGTGGCAATGGGATTTGAAACCACGCCAAAAACAACGCCGGCCGTTAGTTTGTGATCCTGACCACTTGGCAATATATAAGTAAGCATTGGCTGGAAATATGAAAAGTAAAAAATAAATATAGTAGCTTCGCTAATTTCATTTTAACTTTTTCGTTTGTCTTCTGATGTTCCCAAATAAGTAGAATTATTCGAAATGAGTATTAATTAGTGTAAAATAATTTTACCACCGAATTTAAGTCTTTCCAGAAGCAATGACTATCAACAAAAGAAAATACTTGCTTTAAATTGCCCCCCACAATACATTTTTATTTTTACAAATCAGGCGTTCTGAAGTACAAAAACATTACCAATGTTAACAACACAAAGAATAAAAACAGACGATTCCGGCGTAAAAGACTATTTTTAAACAAATACTTAAAATGCGAGAGCGAATGATAAATTATTAGAATAGTAGACAATATTCTGTCCGGATATTAAAATAAAAGCAGACGATAAAACATTTAATGAAGGATATTTTAGCAATGTAAATGTACCAAAAGGAAACTAAATGTAATTTTAAAACGTTTTTCTGAATTTCACTTGGTGTGTGTGTGTGTCATCAAATTTTCGATCGTTAATTTAACCAACTTCCCATCAAGCTAGAACTCTGAAACCTTGGGAATCGTTCTCACTAGCCTAACAATACGATATTTGGACATTTGCGACAAGTTTTAGCTAGTATTTTCTTCAATAATGCAGTTTATCCCAACCACTTGGCGCGATTTCAAAAATTGGCATCAAACTTGGCGATTTTTTTGTTTGGCTGAACGTTAAGTCCGTAAAACGGACCAGGGTAGCCACATTTGGCAAAATACTGCCAAATAATTCTTGTCGCCAAGAGTGATTGGGTTAAACTGCATTCCAACCATTTAATTTACAGAATTAATTAATTAATTTTAGTTACTTTTAACGTTTTTATGTATTTCACTTGGTTCGTGTTTCTGTGTGTGTGTGTGTGTCATCAAATTTTCTATCGTTAAATTAACCAACTTCCCATCAAGCTAGAGTTCTGAAATTTCGGGAACCGTTCTTACTTGCCTAACAATGCAATATTTAGATATTTGCGACCAGTTTTAACTAATATTTCAATAATCTTTCTTAATAAATTTTGCCACTATATAAAAACGTTGTTTTTAAAAACGTTGGTTTTTATCTCGAATTATTTACTTTTGAAGAATTTCAATCTAACGCCATGTGTAGTTTATCTTATGCCCACGAATTTTTGTTGGTGCAATTTTATTTTAATAACGTAAAATAAATTTTTTGAATGACTAAAATTTATATGTTTGCATAATGATGTAAATGTATTTTTTAGCGGGTAAAATGAAATATTAATAGACGTAAAAGAAATTTAATCTCTTCCAAACGATTGTATTTTTTTTTATTTTGTGATTGCATGTGACAATGTATAGCGAATGCATTGGCAAAATAATGAAGGTTTACCGTAATAAAATCTTTTGCGTTTGTTAAAAAGGCTTAATTTTAAAAGGCGATTTTTCCATAACGTTTACTATTTGTGTTTCCTTTGAATTGCTTAAGGCTTGAGATATAGTACCGGTTATGTTGGCGATATCTTTATCTTGGCGATTTAAAGTTCTGCCAGTTTAGCGATTTAAATTTTCGTTGCGATTTCGATAGTGATTCTTTCTGTGTTTTTTACGTAGAACTGAGAAGCAACACGGGGACTATTGGATACAGACAGCGTAATTTTGAACCTTGGTCAAGTTACGATGACGACGCCTAGCTCTCTACTCGCGCACCAAACATCTACATCATGTCAACATGAGCACTTGAGATCACGATAGATTTAACGAACGTCACCCCCCGCTAAACGGCGGATGGCATCAGGGCTCGAACTCGACGAAACACCAGCTACAAGTCCGCGACCGTGACCACTTGGCTACCTCGCCGCAGAGTATCTTTACAGTTATAACTATAAGGGAATGCTACACACCCCAGGAAGTGAAAGGCATAGTGTTCTATGGGAGATTCGGGCCAAATAATGTCCATAACGTGTTCGTAAATCTAATCGCTGATCTTTTTTTTTTCAAAAAATATGAAACATTTTATTAAGTCGTTCAAAAATATAAAGGTCATTGTGAAACAGTGGCTTGAAACAACTTGTAACTATCAATTATTTCTATCCGACTCTTGTGCCATAGTATAATTAAATATAACTAAAAGTCAATAACTGATCCAAACACCCGCATGTCTGCTGCAACTCAACTATTTATTGATCAATCACTGTAATATATTACTTACAGGTTTATGGCTCTCTTTGAACTCTACAGTTAGTCCACCAATTTAAATATCGCTGAAATAATACGCTCTTGCCAAACCCTTCAAGTTGAGGTTGTTTTTATCCGTCAAATCCTCTGCGAGAGCAATAGCCAGTAACCGCTCTTGACATTATCAACCTGTTGCTCGAATAAAAGTCAGATTTAACTACACTCTCTCTCTTTCCTCTAAATTTCACTTTACTTATATATGACTATATCTCAATTACTTCACTTTATTTCCTCCTGCATCTAATTAACATCATAATGTTTCGTTTCGTTTGGGGAAAAATTGTTATTTCATGCAATCAATATCAATTTAAGTCCCCAAGGTTAGTGAAGAGAAATTCTCGAATAGCCCAACGTCACAATTTGTCCCGCACTCCTTTCTGAAATGCATGTTCTGTTCAAAGACCCGCTTTATGATGTCTGAAATACACACGCTAGGTAAGTTCTAACGCTGGAAATAACACTAAACATATCCTGCAAGTAATTAATTTGAAATCGTAAATCACTATCAAATACCTAACAGGCAAAGTAGGGTTAAGGTGAGAACTCGGATTCTCATAAATCTACAAACAAGGCGCAAAAAAATCTAATGGCCCACAGGAGAAATAAGTGACATCACTCTCCATTTCTGCTGTACCCTTGACGTAATGATATCGGTGTCGTGTCCGATGTTGTTTTCTTCGAGTCGTGGGTTCAAGCCCTGATACCACTAAGGACTCACCTTGTAACATGGCGGATGCACATTAAATCTGGCTGAGGCCCCAAGTACTTTCGTTAGCCTGGTGCGGAAGTTTGGAGAGGAAGGCGCCACCTCAGGGGTCGTCATCTGACTGAGTCTCAAAATTACTAGTCCATCACCAATGGCCCTCCTGTTTCTTCTGAGAAAGACACTACAATGAAATCAAATCTAAATCTCCATGTCTGCCACCGATTTGACTGCGGAATTCTTAGTTAGACCGTTGCCTTCTTTAGAATCAGAACTTCTAACTGCATCCCTTCGGAAAAATGTTAAGTGTTTTAAAAGAGCAACATATTCCTAAGGAATTTCTTTCAAAATTTAGAAATCACGCCACAGAAAATTATTTTTTTGACAAAAGAATCTAATGAGAATGTTTATGCTGAACTCAAGGTTTTGTGTTTTATAAACCAGTCAGAGAGGGATGAGAACACATTGAAGATGATCCACATCCAGAAACATGTTTCACTTTAACGATGGACACAAAACATAGGAAAATTAGATGTTTTCATCATTAAAGTGCATCAGTTAAGCATTTGTGTTGTTGCTGCAACCATAAAAAGTGACTAAGAATCTCTTAGGAAGGTTTTACAAAAATTTTTAATTCCAGGAAAGTTTGTTCAAATATAAGTTCTTAATCAGAACACCAGTGCAGCTTTCACTGCATTGCCTATCAAGACATTTTTGATTACGCATAAGATCCCTTTGTTGGCCCCCCCCCCCCTTTTGAATCAGTTGCATCTCATGTGACTGGGTTTTTTTATTCCCTAAGGTGAAATCAGAACTAAAAGTGACGAGATTTGAGACATTAGAAGCTGAAAAAGATCAAGAGATACAGTCCATAAACATGCTTACTGAAAATGACTTCCAACTTCATTTTAACCAATGGAAAATTTCTATGGGGGGGGGGGGTTAGAGTTCCTCCAGAGTTGTATATTAACGAGGGGATAATGTTAAAACTGTGAAGAATAAGAAATAAAGGTTTTTATAGCATCAATCTGATATTTAGCCACACCTATATATCTCGATCTAACATGGATCTTTTATACCACACTTGTATGGATTTGAAATTAAAAGCACTCTCTACTGTTCTGGTAATATTGGAGATTCAACACTCAAAGTTTTTGAACTATTCATAACATCAATTTTCGTTTTAGTTAAATGCTACCTTTGATAAAGAAATAAGTTGACGAGACCCATCATCAATAGATTTGATGCTCTATTAAACACATGTCCCAATGGCTGCTTTACAATGATTGGAATACCTCTGACAATGAAATTAACTTTTTTATTAATGTCACACACGTTCACATATGCAGCAACACGTGAAATAAAACGAGGGAGCTTCGCTAGCAAACAAAGCGACGAACCTCGTAATTTGAAACTCTGTCAAATGGCGAGGAGGAGACACCTGAGCTGGCACCTCCTTCTTCAAACTTCCATTCCAAAGGGAGAACAAGAAACTTTAACTAAGTTTAACGTGCATCATCCCCATTATATGGTGGGACTTCAGTGCATCGAAGCTCGAACCTATGACTCGATAAAAGCAACCCTGGTCACGAGTCCACGACCATGACCATTAACTACCTCTACCACTCTGATGTTAGAAATGTGGCCGCGGTAGCCTAGTGGTCATGGCTTCGGATTCGTGGCCGGCGGTTTTCGTTCAGTCGCGGGTTCGTGCCTTGGCTGCTAAAGACCCGCCGTGTAGCTGGGGCTGATGCACGTTAAATCTGTCGGGGCCCAAAGTCCAACCATTGGCATGGTGTGGAAGTTATCAGGGGGTGCCAGCTCAGGTGTCGTCCTCGTCACTTGACAGAGGTTCAATATTAGGAGTTCCTGTCGCCTACTGGCCTCGTGTTGTTTCTAGTGCGAGGTTTTTAAACCAAAACCAAACAGGCGTTAGAAATTATATTGAAGAGTTTTTTAAGTACAGCTACTATTAACTAAGTTGTAAGTTTTCAACCTATATATAGTATGTCTCAAAACCAAGAAAGGATCTTTCACATCATATTTAGATTAATTTGAAGTTAGAAGAATTATAAATATTTGGTTATAAATAAATAATTATTACTTATTAATTTTAGTTAATTGCAATAATGATTACTATTATATAATTATTCAATTAAAATCAAATGCCGACTAATTTTGTGGTATTGGAGATTTAGCTTTCTACATCTTTTATTTTTCTAATACCATGAACTTTTATCATGCATTCATAACAGGTAAAATAGTATCAAAAATCGAATGTTGAGTAAATGTGGTATCCATAAACCGATAGATTACATCTTAATTTCTCAGGTAAGCAGCGATTTGAGTCCATGAGGATTTTATCCAATTCATTCAAGGGAATCGTACAGTTGGAAATATTTCCCATGGATTTGAAACAATTCTTCAAGCTCTGGGTAACAAATGAATGTCACCGGAAAATAATAATAATAATGATAATGCGTTAAAGACTTATTCAAAAATTGAAATTTGTAGCTGGGAAGTACAAAATGGTCTCAGTAACCTAGTGGTCGTAGTCATCATCTCATAGAGTCGTGGGTTCGAATCTTCATAGATTTAGTAGGTTCGAACCCTGAGGCCATCATTCATTTGATTGTTAGGATAATCCACAGTTTTCTCTCTTTTAATACGCTCAGTGTTACAATCAAAGGATAACTGAAAGTAGAACCCCCCCCCCCCGAGTTGCTTCTGATAATGTCACACTTTTGTGACGGTGACACAAATAGCTTACTAGTTTAAAAAAGATAGAATCTGGAGGAATTATTTGCAGTGTATTAATATAATATTTACAACAATTGTAATTGTTTTAAGCAATTCAAATAATTTTAAATATTAATTTGCAAAGTATTAAATTAAAATATCTAAGTAAATACAAGCAATTGAAAACTTTCTGATACATTTAATTGTTATATTTACCCAAAGCTCTTTGTGTGTGATACACTTTAAGAGATGAAATTATTCATTATAACATCCCCATAAAAGTTATTTGTCATCAGAATTATCTAGCTTTCGCTTTTGAGGTATTTCAGGAAAAACACTCGCACCAAATTACACAAAAATTAACTAGATGAACAAAAATTTGATCGGTAAATTTTTTTCTTATTATGTAGGAAATTTCATTGTACCCGCACTGCAATCAGTATGTTATCAAAGAACCCCTAATTAGATTTTGTCAGTAGGTATCATTTTTTTAACAAACAACACAGGTTAATATACGCGGATGAACGCAGCTCGCTCGTCAGCACGCATTGGAGAGAAGTTTCACTATGTGAGTAGGGCTCGGCTGCAACCATTTGTGTCGAAATACTTCGGACGAGCTGAACTCGTTTGCGACCATAATGATGTACAATTCGAATGCAAGCAGGGCTCGTTTATAACCATCAAGGACAAAGACCCACCAAATGGCAGGGTTGATGCACGCTAAATCTGAGGAAGCTTCAATTCTCGTCGGAGTCCTCCCAATTACGTGGCGTGGAAGTTTGGAGAGGGAGGTGTCGTCTCAGGTGTCATCCTCGTCACTTAAGCGAGATTTAACATTAAGAATCCATCGTCAGTATCTCGTGTGTTGCTTTTGAGGGCAACGTTAATCAATAATACAACAATCAAAGGAACGTTAAAATATCTTCGCAAGCAAACAAAGCGAAGTCGTTGATTTGGTTGGTTTTATGAACGTCCAACTGGAAGCAGCAAGGTCAAGTGACGAGGACGACCCATGAATTGGCACCTCCTTTCCTAACTTCCACACCCCACGGACGGGAAGATTTGGAACCTCGACAGATTTAACGTGCATCAACCCCGGCTACATGGCGGGTCTTTAGTGGCATCAAGACTCGAACCCATGACTGGACGAAAACCACCGGCCACGAGTCAGTGACCATGGCCATCATTCTACCTCGGCCTCCAGCGATTGAAACAGAAGATGTAAAAACTGGTTTTAGAAGATTGGTAAGCGTGAGGAGCAAGGGTTGTAGCTCTCTAATTAAAAAATATTCATAAAGTTTTACATGAAAATTATATTAATATATATAATTGCTGGAATATTTTTCATATTTGTTTAATGTGAAAATGTTTTATGGGTTACATATTAACAGTAGCATGCGCACATGCATAGTAACATACATGCTATACTGATAGTAACATTTCTGTATATAGTGTCGAAACATCCTTCAGGCGGAAAGCGGAGTCAGAATGTACAAGTCTGTTGGCGTCACGAGGGAAACGCTGCCAGACCTCGAAAAGTAGGTGGTAGAAAAGATGGTTTATGTCTCCCCCCCCCCATGCAGTTTTTATGTTCGGAGAGGACATTCTTAAGCATCCACTGGCAACACCATTTCTAGTATCCAATGACCACCAAAGAACATCACAGGAATATAGATGTTCAATGGAAAAGCTGTAAGCAAATTTACAGCATTATGTAACTAGTATCGAAAGGTTAAAATGGGCTCAAATAAATCTAAATAAGAATTTTAAACTTAATGAAAGTTTTAGATGTATACTTGGAAATAATTAAGTGTATAAAAATCTTTATTTTTGGGGTGTGTGTTATAGCTTTAAACTCATTTTATAACTATATACAAGAATTTTAAAAATATTTTCTTGCCTTAAAAATGATATACCTTAAATTCTATTTCAGATAAATGAATTAAACAGGGTATGAAAGTCCTTAGTGTTTATATTAAACCAATCTAATTTCAATAATTTAAAAAAATACTTCGTATATGGTGAAATACGAATATTTTTTAAAGATAAATTGAAAATGCTTATTTTCTTACACTTAGCATTTATTTATCACTATTGTGTTCTTTAGAATGTTGATCTGCATTGTTTCATTTAATGAACTACGAAAGATTTCCTTACTTTTTCTGTTATAAAAGGCTTCTAATACAATTTTTTTTAAATTTCTTAGCTGATCTGTATAAATTTTAATCCTATTAAACTTTTAAATTAAAAATAACAATTCTATAAGAATTTCGAAGCAATATCTGCAGTGGAAGAGAATGTGCCTCGAACCTCTTTAACATCTAATATACTGTGATGTATTCAATATTTAAAATAAAACGATTTAAACTTAAAGTGATTGAAAAATATTTTATCAATATTCTTTATTAAGCTATATTTTTTAAATATTTAAAGTTGTTTGAAAGAAATAAAAATATGCTATTAGCAACACCACATCATGTATTTGTTTTTAGAAAATTTAGTGGCAGCGAACAAAAAGGAGAGAGTTTTGGTTCCAAGATGTAAAAACGAACGTTGAAAAATTGTTCTTGTAAAAATTGTGTATATAATTTATGTCTGAAAAGATATGTCCAAATAAACATGATGGCCATTAAACAAGTCGTCGAACCTCCAAATAATAATCTGTAATACAGTACAGACTATTATTTGGAGGTTCCATCGAAGATAGTAGAAATTCAAACGTGTTTATCGAATGGCGGTAGTGCTGGTCTCCACAACAAGAATCGAAGTGCGTACCTCAATCACGATAATGCTGGTCTTCTGAGTTGCTGATTTGAAAAAGGAGAAATTTGGAATTGCTTAAAGATGTTGTTTAGTAAAAATTACCTGATGCCGAATTTCTTTTTGCGTTAAAAATTATCTGATGATAGTGAAAGTGATTCGATTTCAAGCGACTAAGCATTTAGTGTCATCTTTTCCGAGTGGCTCTCTTCAAGCTGTTGTGCTTCAACGTTCATTTACCGAAATTATTTAATTTCACATACAAGGTGAGATTACTTCTGATTTAACAGACGATTTTCACTGTTAACAGAAGAAGAATTTATATGATTATTGTTTGTTTCAAGGAAGCTGTAGTTTGAAGTAGCTGGTAATATCGTAAAGTTTTAATAATTATTCCGAGTTATTGTTAAGCATTAATTATTACTAAAAATAACCAGGAAAAAAATTTAACTTTAATTATTATACTTAAGATCTTTTTACATATAGTCACCACACATTCAGAGTTATACAATTCTCCTAACGTTTCTTGACCTTTCAAAGGCGGTAATTGTAGAACTCTTACTTTTATCTTTTCCATACTGCCATTTCCTCCAATTTACGGTTTACTGAAATCAAACAAATTATTGAGAACAGCTACTATTTTCAATTTTGCATGCGTAAAGATAAAAAAAAATTTGCAAAATAGATTTTATCTAGATTATTTCCTAGCAGTAATTCAAACCTAACGAAAACTCGTCGTATAAATTTGAATGTCTGTTCATTTGTCTTTAAGACACACCAAACACACCGCACGTATATTGTTTCTTTCCAAAATTTCCAGGATGTTTCAATGATGTTTGGATCAAGCCTAATTCAAATCCCTCCCCCTCAATTTTTTTTCACTTGTATTTCGGGTGATATTTTTTGTATCTTACCCCACCCTCTTCTTTTTCGCCTTTTTTACGTGATTTCCAGTATATGCCAAAAATTTTTATTCAAACATTTTCCCCTCAAAAGACACGCAATTTAATGAGTTTGTTAAAGTGATTACTGATATTTTGTAATCAGCTAAAAGCAACAAAGCCGTATATTTTTTTTTTTGTTTCAAACCAGTTTCAAATTGAAATTGAATGTATAATTCTTGGTTTTTTACTTTTTTACACAAATTAATACTTTGATTAAACCACCAAAAAAGCATTTGGGATGTTTTAACAGATTAAAAAGCATTGCGAAAATATCAATAAGTAAATTTTATTAAAGGTTTAAACTATACAATCAAAGAGATTGAGTTTTACTGCCTTCCCCCCCCCCCTTCCATTAAGAAAGATAACCCTCCAAACGTATAACTCTGTGTATGTTACGTCACACACAATCATTCTAACTTTGCGAAAATTTATTCACCAAGGTATTATTCTAAAACTTCACCCGTACGAAAATCTTGTACATCAACTAGTATAAGTATAAAAGAATGAAAACATGATAATTAATTAAAAACACTTGTTTTCTGTGATTTATTGGATGTCTTGCATGTGCAGTTGAAGCATAAACCACTTTTACCGTGATCAAACAAAATAATCTCAAATCTTAAATTCTGACATATATTACCATTTTTTGAAAAAGAAGATGAAAAGATGATACTCATTCAAATGTCTTTCCCCCATCGAATACGCCATCCGAAGAACGAAATAAACTAGAATAAAGAAATACCTTCTCTTTTGATTAAATTACGGTCTTCCAGAGTTTGAAATAGCCGTCAAAGACAGAAGTTTAAAAACCATTAACTTTTTCGTTTTCATTCTTTCTTGGAGATGGAGAAATGAAAAAGATAAATTCATGCAAAATTCATTACATTTTCCCCAACTCGTGCAGACGTGGTTAAATTTTAAATTAAACATAACAAAAAGTTCCATAAGTCAATTTTTTTTTTCTATTTGGAATTTTTGTAAGTTTGTATTAACTGTGAAATACTTTTTTTTATTCGATTGATAAAAATAAATTTAAGTTGAAGGTTAAAAAAATGTAATCGTGTTTATTTAATTCTTTTAACATTCTCAGAATCTTTTTTGTAATGTAATATAGTCTGAGATACAGAAATACATTTGTCTTTTGAGCGGAGAAAAGAATGCGTAGAATAGACATACGCAAGGTGAAGCAATTAGATTTTAGGAGGAAAACTAGCCTTCAATGTTTTGTGTTGTCAAATGTTAAATATTTTATCAACGATAATTTATTAGTGACCAGTGTTTTATGTCTCTTTAAAAGTAGATTTCTTAAAGTCACGTGGTAAAATATTGATCGTTTGAAATACACTTTTATTTCAGATAGGAGTATTCAACTGAAAGAAAATTTGGTAAGAATTTGAAATTCTTTTCCATGTCGAATTGTTGAAATAGTTCTTAGCCGCAGAAAGAGTTATCGTTTTTATTAATGTATAAGTTCGTGTTTGTTCATTTGGTTTATGGTATATAAAGCAACAATGACTATTATTCCCTTTTTCATAGATTCCTTTAACCCGTTCACTCCCAGCGTATCAAATGGGATACGCTTGCTTTTGCTCTCCTGTGCCCAAAGTATCAAGAGAGATATTCTTGATGAGAAGGTTTCATTCATTTTTAATGTTATTATATGGCGTTACAGTACCGCGAAATCTATATAGATAGCTTATTTGGAGTGTTGACCTTCGATGATAAGGGCTGGGATTTCACTTCTGGCTATCTGGAAGTGTGTGTGTGTGTGGGGGGGGGTAATTGTAAAAGCACGTGTTGCGGCTCTTTAAATTTAATGACATGATTTAAAGGGTTCACTTGCTTTCGGTTGGCTTTTTTTCTTTCTTGCTTGTTTCTTAGAAAGTCGTATGTGAATTTATGAATATTTTGGGGGGTTAGTGCTGTTGGTAGCAGATGCTCTCAGCTGTTCGTTTCATTCGGTCGGTTTTTATTTGTAGTGACAGTCGTGACGAAAAGAAAGTATTTATCTAATACTGAGATTTGCAAATTAATGAATGAATCTGACAGTGATGTTAGCGAAAATAATCCAAATATATGCATAGCCATTAAAGGGCGGGGGGGGGGGAACAAAGAAATGTGCCTTTTGCTCAAAATCTTGCTTGAAGCGTCAAAAGCTTACAAAATATGTGTGTTAGACATGTGACGTTGGAGTATGCATTGAAGAATTTTTTTTTTATAAAAATACCACACAGCAAAATAAGATTTATCTTTTATATCTATATATTCCATATAATGGTACATCTTTACACCATGAAATTTATGTAACATATGTAAATATATTTTGTATTTTCTTAAAAGTATGATTTTTTATGTGTAAAACATTCAATTTTTGATTAAATCTTTTTTTCTTCTGTATACAACAGGTCAATTGAAAAGTCCCCGGCCTACCATAGTAAAACACATTTTTTTGGCAAAATTAGTTTTCTATCCAACATAATTCTCTTCAAGGGTGATACACTGATTATAGCGATCCTCCAACTTTTCGATACCATTTTTGTAGTACGATTTGTCTTTTGCTTCAAAACATGCCTCAGTTTCGGCGATCACCTCTTCATTCGACGAAAATTTCTTCCCAGCGAGCATTCTTTTGAGATCTGAGAACAGGAAATAGTCGCTGGGGGCCAGATCTGGGGAATACGGTGGATGAGGAAGCAATTCAAAGCCCAATTCATAGATTTTTGCCATCGTTTTCACTGACTTGTGACACGGTGCATTGTCTTGGTGAAGCAGCACTTTCTTTTTCTTCAAATGCGGCCGTTTTTCGGCGATTTCGTCCTTCAAACGGTCCAATAACGCTATGTAATAGTCGATGTTGATGGTCCTTCCTTTTTCAAGGTAGTCAATGAAAATTATTCCATGCGCATCCCAAAATACAGACGCCATAACCTTGCCAACCCACTGTTGCGTTTTCCCACGCTTTGGAGCGGGTTCATCGTGTGCAGTCCACTCGGATGACTGTCGATTGGACTTCGGAGTGAAAGGATGGAGCCATGTTTCTGGAGCCATAAAGTTTACTACAACATGGAAATAAAAGTATTTCGACCATGTATGTATTGATTCATTACTATTGAACAAACATTAGAGTAAATACGTTACACACACACACACACACATATATATATATATATATATATATGCTAGTTTCTGATTAATTAAAAGCTTTTCTTTTTAAATTTCCCCCCTCAAAGTGCTTTTATTTTTTAATAATTTGCTTTTATGTTTTTGAGCCCTAGCTCTCCAGCGATTTGTTACAAAATTATCATTCTTGCCCCGTCAGAGACATCCAAGTTATAATAAGACAACTAAATTTATTTGAAGTCTACAATCTAAATTTAAAGATGACAATCTAAATTTATTTGAAGCCTGGTAGCCGTGTAACAGACATATCTCTTGTCCACTGGTCCCAACACTACCTCCCAGTAAAATCAGCATGGCCTACAAGGCGAGTTACTCGCCGTGGCATCCACCCAGTTCCACAACCCTATGATTATTCCCCTTGTGAACTCTGACAGCTGCTCATATTGTCTCTAATGTGGACGTAATCACATTTCTAGTTAAGAAGCGTCTCTCTGAAACAGATTAAATATTTGTAAGCAAGCTCTGCTTACCTTTTTTATAATCTAAGTTGAACGCTCTCTGGCGGCATTAAGCAATGCGCAGCCACGCTGCATTTCTATTAATTTACATATCAGCTTCACACGTACCTTCATGCCCAGCTTCGTAACAATCCCACTCTTATTTATTGGTGCGCAAATTTCCTTGGCAATGAGTGTAATTTTGGATCAAATGAAAAATACTGATTTACATGATTCGCCACCAAAGGTAATATTGTTTTCTTAATACTTCCATAAGTTCATCAAATGATTACTATTCTCAATTTTATCGTAAAATGTTTGCCTTACAAACATGAAAATTCATAAACATGCTAATTTGAGTGTTATCCATAGACCACAGTGAACAAAAAGAATCCCATTTTCTTAAAGTTTTTTTTGTTCCATTTTGTTTCTTTGATTTTAAACGTAATTACAGGCATTGACTTGGTATATAAGAGCTTGGTTAAAGAAATTGATAAAATAAAATGTTACATTAAAAATCCTTTTTGATTTAATTCTACATATATAACTTTGAAATCTGGATTCTTGTTGGTTTCGGTTTTAACTTTAATGTTGATATTAAATGGGTACTTCATGTTTGAGTGAAAATTCATGACGTATGCATAAAATGTATCCAAACAGTCCTGCTTTTTTAATCAAGATTAACTAGAGTATTGTGTAACTAAATTTAATATTTTATTTCTATTGCATGTATAAGAAAATAATTTAAAGTTATCCAAAAATGTTTTTTCAAGTTTCATATCTTATGTGATACTTTATGATATTCTGTTAATATAAAGAATTACGTTTGATAATGCGATGTGTACGCATATAATTCTGGGTTTAATTGCGTTGTTTTAGGGAAATAGTATTCAAGTAACTGAAATTATTGTTTCTTACATGTTACAGGTGAAACTATAAAGATATTTATATTTTGAAATTATTCAAAAGTTTACCTCTCTCTCTCTCTCTCTCTCTGTATGTAGCCATATATATATATATATATATATATATATATATATATATATATATATATATATAACCTTCGTTTTAAATTTTAGAACAATTCTAAGATAATTTAAGTTTAAAATCTGAATTTAAGAATTTGATTAGTGCTACCAATACAGCCACTTTTAATTTGTATTAAGCGTATCTAGAAATAACTTAAATATTTGGTCCTTTTTGGTATTGTTTTGATCTAAATTTAAAAAAAAAAACATTTGCTGTCAAGTAAAGATTTGAGATTGGTACCTTCATGTTACCGCCATTTTGATTCAAGTTAATAGTGGGTTGCTAACGTAAAAACTCATGTAAAAAAAGGTATGACGGTCTCATGGAGTGGAAAATTTATGTCGATGAGCTTCTGATATGAGAGATGTCATACTTACGGACGTCTATGAAAAAGAAAAACCGTGCAATGGACAAAAAATGATAAGCAAATAAAATATATAAATAAATAAATAAAATATAACAATCAATAAATAAAATAAATAAATAAATAAAACATATAAATAAATAAACAAAATATGAAAATAAATTTAAAAAAAAACAGAAATAAATAGATAAATAAAAATCAGAAAAAGATTAATTGATAAAATATAAAAATACATATATAAATACATTAATAAAAAAATAAAAATACAAAAATAAATTAATAAAAGATAAAAATACAAAAATAAATTAATAAAAGATAAAAAATACTTAAATAAATTAATAAAAGATAAAAAAAATTACATAAATAAATAAAATGTAAGAAATAAATACAATGAAAAAAAATGTAAGTAATAAATACAATTATACATAAAACAATACCCCCTCCAAAAAAAATAATATCCCCATACCACATTCTTAAAATTCGTACTTTTAAAAACCCCATCATACTATATTGAATTTTAAAAAAATTCTATGCCATTCATGCAAAACACTGCATAAAACAATTTTTGTACTTTGAATGTAAATTTGAATTATAATAACATTTTTAATATTCAAATGTGCAAATAATATCAAAATAATTTTTCAATGTTTTCTATA
Organism: Nephila pilipes; assembly: GCA_019974015.1. Taxonomy (NCBI): domain Eukaryota; kingdom Metazoa; phylum Arthropoda; class Arachnida; order Araneae; family Nephilidae; genus Nephila; species Nephila pilipes. The sequence continues at coordinate 1,255 of BMAW01099781.1, read as the reverse complement.
TTAATATTGTAAATAATCCACTAAATCTGCCTTTTTTAATAATTTATATGGTCCTTAAAGGTATTAAAAATTTATAACTTATTAATTTCTAAATTATACAGTATTGAAAACTTTTGCATATTAGAGTGGAATTTTAAATTTCTATACTAGATAATTTATTAAAACATTTAAATACTCTAAAATATTTATTGTAGTCAAAGAACGTTGTTGAGAATTGATTAAAATGTAAATATTTATTTCATTTTCTATCAAAGCAACAATAGTTATATTTTTCTTAAGATACATTTCACTTAATAATTTATCGGTTGCGTTCACCTTAAAATCATAACAGAATATCATTCTTAACTTTAAAAATTTACTTTCTACTTTTATATTTTATCATTTGCTTCAAATTTAATATTTGAATGCAACATTTATTTTTGTCAAATAATCATTTGCTTTCATTATTTTTGCTGTCAAAATCTGGCTGTGTAATTTAGGAGTTTGTATGTTATAAGCTACGAGAATATGGCGTTGGAATAAATGATAAAGTAAACTTCGCTGAAGTAATCAAGTTATTCAAGCTAAGCGTTTAGAACTAAGCAGAAGTAAAATTATTTTCATGGCTCAAATTACAATAAGGAGAATTAAAGCAAACGATTGTTCCATAAAAGTAAAAGCAGTATTTATATATTAAAATTAAAGCAAACGATAAAATTTTAAAGAGGACAGTAAGTTATGTTTAAAAAAAAATTCTGCTCTGATATTAAAAATAGCACAAATGATATATTGTACAATAATAGATGCATTTTTATATTGCAATTTCGAATTTTTTAAAGGTATGCCAAAAGCGGTTTTTACATTATCATAAGCATTTCTAGTTGAATTTTAAAAGTATTCATGTGTGATGGATTCTAATACAACTGCATTTAATACTCGAATTAGTTTTCAAATCACGTAGTGTTAACCGTATATCTAAGGAAAGCGGCTTATTTTTCTTCCCAAATGTTGTAAAATTGCAGAGTTTGTTTCATAAAATAGTTATATTTTGTTCCATTCCTTCATATGATGAAACGAATAGTTACCATTTGTTGAAAGGAAACGCACAATAGAAAATGATTCATAGTTTATACAGTTTTAACTATTTTACGACCTAGAACATACTCGCAATTTTCCTGTTGAAAAATGGATTCATAAGAAATAATATTTTGGGAAGGTAATAAAAAGATGTAACAGAATCAGAAGTAAGAAAAACATTTGTAACATTTTTGAAATT